>OZ014452.1:5659254-6259254 GCA_963966035.1 Acleris laterana
GGCGGCGCCGCGGCGGGGCGCGCGGCTCGCACGCCCGGCGCTGCGACGAAACCACTCGCTCACCTCTGTACCCGGTGGCCAGTTGTTGGCGGTCATAAAGTAATCGAACTTGCTGTCGGGGACCGTTAACACGAACGATGCGTAGTGTTGGTGTCTTAGTTGTAACTTTGCCGCTGTACATGCTGTGTCACCGCTTTTTTTAGCCATATACGACTGGATGGCTTCAGGGGTTGTGTCGTGCTTGAAGAAGCATGCATGTATTTTTTTTTAGACACTGGAGCAGGAAGATGGTAGAAAGTTTTGGAAATACCACGTGATTTTTGGGATATACCTTTAACAGGTAATTAACTAAGATGTTAGGTGGATTGCTAAAGAACTTGGTGTTGTTATTATGAGTGATATAACTAATATGTATTTATTGAAAGGATATTTATATGTTTTTTAAGTTTGCACCGCCTGCCTATTTGTAATGTTTATTTTTAACCATGTCTTCTTTGTAAGTTTGTATGGAAGATATCGCTATTTAGCGATTAGACCGCCTTACTTACCGACCGACCGACTTACTGTGTAATCTTTTTATTTTTATTTTTTCCTGCACTTGTTGTATGTGGTGTGTCAATAAAGTGTTTTGTATTGTATTGTATAATAACTTTTTTTTGTTAACTAAGATATATTTTTTTTGGTTAGCTCTTGTTTTTTTGGGTGTGCGCTACGATTGTGCTGTGATCCATGTCTACGACCTAGGTAGGTACTGCCTAGTGTCGGCTAGTTAAGGGGGTAGTCCGTCAAACTTGACATAGTTACGTAAAAAATCTTTCTACACGATTCCGTCGTTATTTCGGCTGTTGCAGCACGTGTGAACGGATTTTCTTTAGGTATTTACAGGGTGATGTCAGCTGAAAGGCATTGCATCGTGATTGTTTACCTCTAAGTTAAAAGTAGCTACAGGCAGTTTATTTTGCTATTTTTTAAATAACTGAGTCGTGTATAAATAATACTCGTACCTAAAAATGGAATCGGAAATGTTTCAGAGAAAATATATTTAAACATACATTCCATTTGAAAACCGCTCCCGGTAATTTCATCAAAAGTCCTGCCAAAGTTCGCATGATATGAAAAGCCATTTTGTGCTATAAAAATATTCATACAAGCTATGGAAAAAATTCAGCAATCAGTGAAAGCGGTCCCCTACGGCGTATTGCGGTACAGAGTTTTCATTAAACACGGCTGGGTTTTTTAGGGTACCGCAAAAAAACCTACGAGAGGAACCGCCAATTTTGCCAGATGTTGTACGAAATCAGTTTTCTGTTTGATATATTTTGGCAGTTTCTGAGTGCAACTAAACATAATTTTACTGGGAAATCTTGCACAGCTGGCCTATTATGCTCGTGTTTATCCATGTCGATAAAACATCTGTCACTCTCTGACCAGAACATAAGTGCGAGAGTGACGGATGCTTTATCCACCGCGATAGGTAGGTGAATTTACCGCGAAACAGACGGGCAATAAAAAATGCAGAAATTGATTGCTGTCTTACTTTAACTTTAGTTCTAGACCAGGAACCACAATTTTGCTGTTTTCTTCTAACTTTAAAGTTTGGTAAGACAGTAACTTAGCCGCCATTAATGCTAGTCTAACTAAACCTCGCTTTAGTTTAGTTATTCATCAATACTCATAGCCAAATGAAACGCAGTAAAAAAAAAATGGATGTCGCTTGATTTATTTACTTTATGAGCAGTGGGGATAATTAGGTACGTTATGTTTGTTCGTTCTATGCTATATTAGGTACTAGCTTCTGCCCGCGACTCCGTCCGCGTGGAACTCGTTTATATCTTAGCTCGATACAAATTTTCACCCTCTATTTCACCCTCTTAGGGGATGAATTTCGGGAAAAAAACTATCTTATAACATTTCCCAGGATTCAAACTATCTTTGCACCAAATTTCACCTAAGCCGGTTCAGCGGTTTAAGCGTGAAGAGGTAACAGACAGACAGACAGACACTCTTTCGCATTTATAATATTAGTATGGATATTGTAATGTCTGTTACTCATTTCCGCATTATAGCTGTACGTATTTGAAATAAAATTAATTTAATGTGGGCTTAATTGAATAATGAATAAGTCCCTGTTCCTGTGGGATGGCCAACGGGGACGAAATCGTGGATGGAAGCTAGTTTACTTTAAAAATACACGTGAACTTAAGAAAGTATTATTAAATCTAGATAACAACTAATACAGTAAGTTTGTCCTCAACTTCCTACCGTAAGAACGCTGTATTTCTGAGAAATTAGCCGCCTGTTTCACAATCGACAAGTAAAGCATATATGACAGATAAATTTAGCGCTTTTTCTTTCTTACACTTGAAAATAGACAAGGAGAGAGCCAACTTTAAATGACTGATAAATTTACTCGTCGATTTTAAAACAAGGCCTTACTAAAATTAAAATATTAAAATAAAGAAAGCAAACAGTCATTTCACAATTTAATTTAAAGAGAAAATGGAACCCGTTATTAATGCAGAGGTTTTCTTACCAGGCCTTTGTCCAAAATGCCTGCTCCGCCCGAGGCCCCACGTATAAGGAATGCTTGCTTGGAAATTAGTTCATAATAAAAAAATCTATGTCACGAAAAGACAAATAACTCTGACCAAGAATGAGTTTTAGATTGTTTTATGTTTTATTCATTATAATTCTTTGTTTCTGGACTGCTGGATTTAATTATTCATTTAAATGTTTGTTATGAGCCACTTAATTAGCTAACAGAAAATAATAACCGTTGCTGAATGTAATCGATATTATTTTAAACAGGCACAATGAACATTAATATTTAATATTCAGAATTGCGGATATAAAATAACCCTCAGTTTGATGGCTTTATATGAAAACAAATGAGTTATAAATAATCATCAAAATCGACTACTCATTTGGTGGGTTGGCGAAAACGCTTTAGGATTTAAAATAGGTAGGTGTATAACATAATGATAGCCACTATGATGGTACCTTAATAGTAGATTATACACCGAGGGGATAATGCACTGTTTTATATCACGGGCGCGATATTGAATCCTGAGCAAATGAGAGACTCCAGATTAAACTCCCGAGTGTAGCGAGGGTGTTACAAGTTAATTCAAGCGGAGTCCTGAGTGCAGCTAGGGATCCAAGCTCACCCAAGATGAAAACAGCTTTATCCCAAAGGAGAATACTATACGTATCTCACCTTTTCTTAGTTTTACGTATCGTATATGGCTTGTGGTAGCCAGTTCGATTTTCAAATAAGTTCTCTTTGCTGTTGGTTTCTATGGAATCATTTTTCATACGAATTCAAATCTCATTATTAAACAACGGGTTATAATTTTTGATTTCGAGCATGTGTGAAAAATAATTTTAAAACGTCGTTACTGTTTACATGTGAGATAAAGCATTTGTTTCAACAGAAATTACAAAAGTCCTAACTTTTAACCATAAGGCATGGTCAATAGCTTAAGTATAGGTCATTGATTATTATCATGCTACCCTATTTTACAACTTCGAATGACCGATCAATATGGATTTTAAAAGGAGAAAAGGTAAGCTTTGCGGGTGGTAGGACCTTGTGCAGGGTCCGTCCGGATCGCTACTACCATCTTATCCATTAACCTACCGCCAAACAGCAGTGTTCGCATTGTTGTGTTCCGGTTTGGGGATAAGACAGCCGGTGAAATGACTAGCATAGAGGCATTCCATCTTAGCCTCAGGGTTGGCAACGCATTTGCAGTCTTAGGATTGCATTGCAGTCTTGTGATTGCGAATGTCTATGGGTCACAGTTTCCACTTACCATCAGGTGGCCTGTGTGCTCGTTTGTCTACTCGATGCCATAAAAAAAAAAAAAAAAAAAAGGTAAACTCAACCTCATATTTTGACTTAATTTCGATCTGGCGACTAGCGACTCATTACGACAGGGTCGACAGGGTTTTATGGTCGCTTATCACTTAAAGTGGTTAATCGTATATACAGAAGTGATTACTAAGTAATTTATAGCGTAATAGTAAGTATATAGAGATGTTTCCATTGTTCACCGTATTGCATTGTTGTATTTCCAACCAGTTATGAGATAGGTGCCTTCAAGGAAAGAGCTTTCATTTCCCTACTGGCCGGCGACGGACCGACCACTCTTCTTGAGTTGCTGGTGTTTATGGGCATTGGTGGATTACTTCCCATCAGGTAACCCGAATGCTTGTTTACCTCCCTTTCTTGTATATAAAAAATAAGATTCTACATTGGATACATACATATCTTTATTATAGTCGAGTTTCCCAAAAAAAAAGTACTTACCTACCAGATATTTCCTTCTTCACTTATCAACATCTTTCCATTTATTTGCAAATATTTCATCATGTATATCGTACGAGCTCATCCTTGTCCAAATAGCTAACCCACGAAAACATACCAAAAATGATTTATAACCAATAACATAACCAATAAATCCTATGAAAATACTAGGACGTTTTTATTATGTTTCAATAAAGAAGTGACATGCGGTATCGACGCGGCCAGAGTCGACTTAGGGCGGTATTACTGGGGAATAACAGGGGACACTTACCAAAATTGCTTACACAGAAAACTAATATCGGTGTTTGCCAGCCGGCCCCGGTCAAATCTGTCGCGTGAGGTACAAATGAAACGAGCGGGAGACGGGTTAGGTGACTTTACTGGGCTGTCTGAGGAAGGTCATGTTTTTGACCTTTATGTATATAATTAATGGTTGTTTTGTTGTGCTGAACGGGATGGCGCCATTTTGGTAAATAAGGTAGATTCGTCTTTCCGTAGCGAGCGGGAAAAAATGCTATAAAATGGAGCAAAAACATAAATACATGGTTATTACAATTTGTAGACGATACATACATACATACATACATAAACTCACGCCTTTATTCCCAGAGTGGGGTAGGCAGAGCTACAGAATTACCAACAACTCTAAAAACTTGTTAATAATTCTGTAACCACATTTGCACTTTTAGGCTAAGATAGACTAATACACTTGTAGACGATAGTATTTAAATAATACTACTTAATAGTTTTTAAATATTGATTTTTATTATCTACCTTCTTAACTATCCTTATAAAATTTTAATGGTCGTTATTTTTTTTTATTTGTTTTTACGGTTTACGCTACAATCGTTTTAATTATAAACCTAACCTAAAAATATGAATTATTTGTTGACTATCAAATGCCTATATGCACATATTATTAAAATATCGATACCTTAGTGCACAATCGTACTACATGTTTTTTTTTGCCATTAATTTTACGAACTTATATGTGCACAAACATACTAATTACAATAACTTTTCAAATGTAATTAGTACAACTGTGAACTGTGACGTTTTGCCCTATAAATCTCTACCCGCGTTTAAAAACTCGAAGCTATCCTGTCACTGTGTATCCGCATTGGTTTCGGCAGGCCTTTACAATCATGATTTAGGGATGGACATCATAACTCTTCTGCGGCGGGGTGCCGGGACATTTCGTAGGCAAAATGCATCCCGTATCACACCGCGCACGGAATAATAAAAAATATTGAACGGTAACGCTGGAATATGTAAACAGTAATACTGCTTTTTGAGGGAAATGGTTTTTGTGCGTTGGTCTTGCTACGTAATGTATAGACATGAAGATGGTGCAACGGCCGCAAAGTAGGTGTTATAGTCGATTTTGAATCGAATCAGGGTAAGCACGACTCACACTTGGCCATTTTTAGTAGGTATTTGTCGTTTTTCTTCTGGGTTTGTACTGTAATCATACCAAATTTGACACTTGTATGTTTAACTGTTTTTACAATACAACAAAGACAAAAATACGTCAAAAAAAAACCTTACTTGTATTGGGCTCTTTATTAATTCACGTTCTATATTTATTTATATGTTAGTAAATCTACTGTAATAACTTTTTTTTTTTGACTCGCAACCCGCTATCTATTACGGTTCAGAAGATACAACTCTTTAAAGTAAGGACGGACGGATGGACGGACATATTCATTCTGTGTCTCCCTTCCGGGTACGGAACCCTAAAAATACTTTAGTGGAAAGCGCGGGCAGATTTTTAAAAGTTACCGTGCAAAATAAAGATTATTATTTATTATTTACATGAACACATCAACATTTAAGAAATAAAATCCTAATCGTTGTCTTTATAGTAAAACAAGCTTTCCGTGCCCGGTGCCGCACGGCTGTTTTTTTTTTTCATACAAACTTATGATACTTTATTCTCAGACCTACTGTGACACGAGAATTTTAAACATACTACTTAGCTTCTGCCCGCGACTTCGTCCGCGTAGATTTCGAGTATCGTTATTCCCTAGGGAACTTTTAAATTTTTCGGGATAAAAAGTAGCCTATGTGTTAATCCAGTGTATAAGCTATCTCCATTCCAAATCCGTTGAGCCGTTGCTTTGTGAAGGAGTAACAAACACACACACACAAACTTTCGCGATTATAATATGAGTAGGATTGGAAGATGTAATTGACAGGTCAAAATCGACTTTCGTTCCATTATAATAAATGTAAACTCGCTTTTTCCTGTGAATTGCGGCATTTACTCATATGGATGGAATGGAGACGGCCAGATAGGCGTAGATTTACTTGGACTTATGACATTTTTGAAAATCAATTTCATTTATGTATCATCGCTTTTGTACTGAAGTGGACATATTGGACGTATTATACTGTGAAAATAGGGTTATAATAATTCCATTTCGCTTTGCGGGGCTGGTGAAATTACATTACTAATAGATAGTTATAGAAATGAATTTTATGAACATAAGGGAATAAAGGCGTATAGTAGGTACTGTTAGGCGATGGGCTTGCAACCTGTCACTAATACACTGGTAAACATCTTAGCCTAAGAGTGCAAAATGTGGTTACAGAATTATTAACCAGTTTTTAGAGTTGTTGGTAATTCTGTAGCTCTGCCTACCCCGCTCTGGGAATAAAGGCGTGAGTTTATGTAGGTATGTATGTATGTATATATGAACATTCATTAAATGTATGCCCTATTAAAATTTAAGTAACTGTGTTTGTTGTATTTTAACAACTATGTAATCATTATACAACCATTTATAAAACCAATGTTAATAGATACAACATGGAAAGGGTAGTCGATAATAGTACCTAGTCATTGAATTTCGTGTGGTCAACAAATAGGGTTAGGGCTGTCATCCCTGAAATAACTGACGCCGGACAAAGTCAACCAAAACCCCGGAAATTATTATTCAAGTGATTAGGTTTGTCAATAAATGCTGACACGAGTAAAATAGAATACTTAAAATACTTAAAAACTAGAAGTGCCTTTCTACTTATTGGGGCTGATAGTTTTAAAAAGTGTTTGAGTATTTTTAATAATTACAAGTACTTCTGTTCATTAATAAAAAGTTTACTTTAATTTTGAATATAGCTTAAGATAAAAGATAAAAGATATTTATTCAGTAAGTAGGCCGCACGGGCACTTTTACACGTCAAGAATCTACCAGCGCTTCCCAAGAGAAGACCACTGCCGAGAAGAAACGCCGCAAGAAACTCAGCAGTCAGTCGTTTTTTAACCATGTTGAATACTACAATGATACTACTAAATAGTTTTTTGTTTTGTAACAATTAGGTATTATTTTTGTCGTAACTCTTGAAAAACTTTTTTTTTACAATCATAATCATAATCATAATAAATGTATTACTAGTAGATTTACCGTCCAAATCCATATTACCTATATGTAAAGGAACTCAATTGCCACCGATTTTCAACACGTCGCCCGTAAATTTCCGGACACAAAACTACTAGGATAAATCCAGGAAAACCCGGACGTGTAGCAGCCCTGATCTCGGTCCACTGAAAATCTGCGCCGCGGCTTGCCACGTCATTACGATGAGTGGCAATGACAATCCTATTTTGCACTGTTTGCCACTTGAATCCAACATCTACATGTTTATTTAAGTATTTATTTATATGTCGAATACGTACCTGTCGTGATTAAAGAAGTAGGTAAAAGATTTATGTTTTTTTTCAAACCAGCGACCTGCCGTCGCTTCGCCTCGGTTTATGTGAGTTTTCTGTAATGTAAAAAATAAAAGTATGTACCTACATAATACATAAAAACCTTCCTCTTGAATCACTAAAATCTGTTGATGAACTGCATTAGATTAGAATCCGTTACGTAGTTTGAAATATCTAAGCGTGTAAAGGAAATTGATTCCTAGACCAATTTGGTCTATGTCATAGTGACGTAATCAATCAAAACGTAAGTGACTTCTTATGACTTTATTTACAGTGTCACTTTGACAATCAAAATGGTCTAGGGATAAATTTCCTTGATAGATACAGAGGAAAAGAAGGCGGGTAGCGACTTTTTTTATAGTATGTAAAGACAAATTAGCTTTGAACAAATTGTTGTTGTTGTGTTGTCAAGGTTGTCTGGAAGAGATCGCTATTTAGCGGTAAGACCGCCTGTTGTATACCTATAGTTAAAATGTACTGTTCCGTGTTTTGTTTTCTTTTAGTGTTCAATAAAGAGTATTTGTATTGTATTGTATTGTATTGTTCTGTCACTATTATAACATAACACTGAATCAAGCAATTCTACCTTATGGGTAAAAATCAAAATAAATGTACATAAAGACGCTATTTAAATGTCACTTAAATGATGTCTAACTTACAATTTCATCACAAAATGACGTATGTTTGACGTTAACCAACAGTTTCGTTACGGTGACAAAACTCTCTTTAACTGGACATTTATTTTGATTTTTACCCTTATTTATTACTTATGTATTTTTTTCGTTGACTGTACATACAGAGGAAAATTAGCTTTGAACAAATTGTTCTGTCACTATTATAACATAACACTGAATGAAGCAATTCTACCTTATTTATTACTTATGTATTTTTTTCCTTGACTGTACATACAGAGGAAAGGAAGGCGGGATGCGACTTTTTTTATAGTATGCAAAGACAAAATAGCTTTGAATACATTGTTCTGTCACTATTATAACATAACACTGAATCAAGCAATTCTACCTTATTTATTGCTTATGTATTTTTCACCCGTCATACACCATGTTTGTTTATAGTCTCAATTTCCAGACGTTTCTTGATACACTGGAACTGCCTGGTATTCGGTATTTTTATTTGTTTATCAGATATCAAAATAGCAAGGTAAGCAGAAAAGCGATATTTTACTACATTTGTTTCTTGTGAACGCATCATGTACCTAAAGATAAACGAGAATACAATATACACTGAATATAATTAGAATACAAATTCTACCTAGCTTAAGTACATAAGATCCCTAAGACAAAGACCCGTCAAATTCAAGCGCACGTTAATTTCTATTTTTATTCTAAAGTAAGATCAAAGCGGATTCTTCAAAGGGAATTATGAACAAAGTTGGCAACTTTGGGCTCCCTGGTTTGTTGGTAAACTTGCCAGGACTTGCTTAGAATGTCCGTTGTTCGTGCTGTCGTAGCTTGCTTACTGTATTATGGGGACTTTAATTAAGTTCTGTTTAATTACTTGCCCGTACTTCGTTCCTGTGTTGCGACATGCAAGCTATTTGAAACCGCCGGAGCCTTGTTTATTGCCCGGTTTTCAGGCTTATGATTGGACCATAACGTTCATTATTGCATGGGTTGCAAAGCTAGATTATCCCGTCTTTCATCGTGCTAATAATACCTAGGTATTAATGTAACGGTGTAATAAATGCTGTGTGAAAGCCGCCTTGTGACCGCCTTTATGATGCATTCAAGCCAATCTCGATTTTATTAAATTCGTTGTTTTTTTACATTACGACTACATCTAACTGTCATCACTTGACGATGATAGTAAAGATATTCGAAGAGACCTATGATAATGTTATTATAATGATTATGATATGTTTAGATCTCCACATTAATATGAAATGGACGATACGATCAGGTCTCGGCAGTGCGTGTTCCAAGAGATCTAGTGGACATTTCAGAACCCGGTAAAATGATCATTTAGAAAAACAAAAATACAGTAAAATGCATTAAAATGAATGTAAAATTGTTTTTTGTTAACATGGAGCGAACTGTTGTTTACATCCCATGTAAACAACGTAATTATGGTGTCAGGTCACCTTGAACTTAGAATTTTGACGTTAGATACTACAAACGTTTGGAGTCTTTAGTAGTATCAACGTCAAAATGTCAAGGTCAAGATATCGGCTGCGATACATCAAGTAACAAGATGAATATAATTAAACCTTCTTTTTTCTATACTAACAGAAACAAAAATGAACCATACCCCCGTGATCAGAATCGTGCCAAATATCTAAAACGCTTTTTAAGACACCCTATAGTAGGAGAGAATAGAGACGACTACCTACGTCTTTTCTTGAAAATAAAAGAATATCCAGTTATCAAATATTTACTAGAGTGTAACGGTTGTGCTTTTGACGTCACAAGAGTAAGCCAGGGTTTTGTTTTTTTTTTGCATCTAGATTATGGGAAAATGAATGCTCATATAGTTGGAACTATTTAAAATCACGATTCCCACTTGAGAGCTTAACTGCCGAACAATGGCATTGTTATCCTTTGTAAACCCAACCGTAAATTACCTGTGCAAAATAAATACCATAAATAACAAAAGATGTCGTATGAATAACAATAGTATTCCTTCAAAAATAAGGTCCATATTGTAATAGCATAGACATGTCTGTCTATGTTTGTTACAGGTAATATTTTTATAAAAATGCTAAATGCTCGACCCGGTGGTCCTTATTATATGTCATTTCCAAAAGGATTTATGTGAAGTGTGTCCTATTCCAATTTGAACCTTATTCGCAACACGGTAAAGTTGTAATTCATATTCATTTTTTTGTTATTGATGCATTTCATGTTGTACAGGTAGTTAGCGGTTGCGTTTAACAAAAGATAACAATGCCATTCATCGCGGATAAGTTCTCAAGTGGGAATCGTGATTTTAAATAGTTCCTACTATAATTATGTTTTGAAGTTTATTTAACAAGTATAAGTATCTTAAAATGTTGTCTACTGATATTGACACCACCCGGTTGACTTGAGAACTTGAACTTGAGACGAACGATTGTTTTCTCTTTCTAAAAGCAGCTTTCTAAGAGCTCGGTGATCAGTTTTGAAAGCATTTAGTATGAGCAAAACATAGCTTAGACCCATTTCACAATCTCCAGATAAATACTGTCTGCCTGTTAAAATACTTCTATAATCAGTAAATTTAAGCAATCAAAAGTAAATGACGGATATTTTTCAATCGGCGATCTTCCCTCCCTGACGTTTTCTCGAATCCAGTTAAAGGTAACGGTTTCGTTTTCTTTGTCAAAGAAGAGGACAGAGATACGATTTATCTGTCAGATAGTGTTAACCGGAGATTGAAACAGACAAATTGTCATGTAGCACTCGCTCAGCTTGAAGTTTAGCCACTCTAGCCAGCCTTATCATGTTAAAACATCAAAGTAGCCACACTAGTCACGTTATCCAACTGCAGGAAGAATCGAAAACAAAAATACCATGTTAATCCCAGCGATCATAACGCTCGCGAATAATTCCGCTCCGAGCGAGTGTTTACGAAAAACTTGACCATAATTAATCTTTATTTTTCGTACCGTTCCCAAGCCTAGGTTTTAAGGTGCCACAGTTCACGGTTTAACAGTGAAAATATACTTACCAACTAACTTTAGCAACTTCTTTATGCTTGCCATGTTTATGTAAACATTATAGGGAGATTGAAATTTTAACTACAATTCTTTCAAAACTCAATGAAGGAGGGAGTTGAAAGTAATTCATTTTTCCGGGAAGAAGGGCAAATAAAAATTTACAACACTCGTGAAGTTCAACGCCTCTTCCGTAACTTATATTAAAAAAATTATACAAGAAATTGTGATGGCTTTCCCCTTAGTGCGGAATAAACCGGACTATGAAGGGTTGTTTATTCTTTTTTATAAATTTGGATACAGCTTTAGTTTTACAAATACTTTACCGTCAAAAAAGTTTTTTATTAAGAAATTGTTTTTGAAACAAAAAATCTTCAAAGTAGAAAAGTTGATTGTTTTTCTGAGAAAGATCCCGATGCTGACTAATTTTATCCTAAAAGTACTAAAATATGGAAGTACGCGTATTTACTTCAGTTTCTTTCTCGTCAAATTAAATCAAGGCATAATTTAAATAATTTAACAAGTCACTAAGTAGGTAGGTACGAGTACCTAATAATAAAAAAAAATTTAAACAAATACAGCACCATAAAATGTGGGTAAGGTGACTTCCATAATAAACTATAGAAGCGGGAAAAAAAACGTTAGGTTTATAGTGTTATTTCAATAACAGTGTTGTGATATTTATATTTTTTCGCAATAAAGAGTTTACACATACATACATAAGTTTATGCTTTAAAATTCATCCTCTTACTTTAGACATATAGAAATTTTGAAGCCAAAGTTTACATGTATTTACTTAATATAACTTTTGAATTTGCTAGCAATCAATATAAAAGGCAAAGTTTAAAACTCATTTTATTCAAGAACTTACGAAAAATAACTCTGATGAAATTGTATATTGATCCTTATACAATCTACTATTAAGTCTTTCATGCACCAAATGTTAACAAAGCTGCAATATTAAAACACTATGAAGATGCTAAGAAAATTCCAATGAATGGTTGCGGCTCCTCTAGCTGCATAAACTGCAAGTTTCCCCGGTAATAATGCGCCTGTAACATCGGCCCACAAGTTCACCCGGTAAAATATTCCGACGCCCTCACACCGCCTCTATTATATAAAACAGCGAGGTGCTTTAATCCGCTGAAATGGAGATTTGTAGCCCCAAGCTTTCTTACTTTCTTTCTTTATGTTAGTTACCTCTAGGAAATTTATTTAGCTCCCGTGTAATATTCGAGTGGATTTTGGAGCAGAAAATACCGAGATTCGTGTTTAATTTTCATTTCGGTGAAGGTTAAGTACACGAATGAGCCAATAATTTGGTTCAGTTGGTTTTATGAGAAATTTTCAATAAACCAGGCTATCTCTGTGATTGAGATAGGTAAATTTAAACATAAAAAAGTCGAGTTTTTACTCTGGATTGATCTGGATAGAGCTTGTATAAGGAGTACCATTCTTACTCATATAAATGCGAAAGTGTGTTTATTTGTTTTGTGTTCATGGTTTAGCGCCTCAATTATTCGACGTATCAATAAGTTCAGAGAGAGTTTCTGCCTTCGTCTCTCGGAGGATATGAGGTACTTTTTATCACGGAAATCATAACAGTTCTCGAGAAGTTGATGAACCAAACAGAAGAGTAAACTTGACGATCTTGGCGGACGAAGTCACGGACTAAAGCTAGCTAATTAATCGAAAAAAAAGAAAACTGTGATGTTGCGTAGGAAAAACTTGGTTTTTTGTTAGACTTATTATACATTTAGATTATTTCGTAGCAGTGGGCGGCTTTCAGCTACATGAAGAAAAATAAAAAGAAACTTTGATTACTTGAATTTAATTGAATACCACGCATTTTCGTGTATTCTTATGAATGGCGTCCTAAGCCAGGGAAGTTTAATCTTGGACAGGCCAATAAAATAAGGGCGCGAATTCTGCGAGAAGTCGGCGCCGAACCTGCCAGTTGCAGACAGCTATTGATAGGGTTCCGAGTGTCATCGCATCTCTCTAGAGCGGGTACTAGGGCAGCAGAAAATGGAATGGTTCAGGGATCAAATAATTAGACTCCCAGCTGAGGCCTTCTGTCACTTTCACGCACGTGACTATACGTAGAAGATAACATTAAAAATAGAGATTGCAAAGTACAATAACTCTGCAAAAGTCTTTCGGGATCGGGTAAAGTCGGTTGAACCATAGTATAAATAGAAAAAATCATCTCCGGCGATTTAGGAGTTTCTTCTAACTATTGCGGCTTGGGTGCTAAAGTTGCGTTGATGCGGTCGTTCGTAACACCCATAAATTGGCAGTAAATCTAATAATGCACATACTATAATGTACACTTTTTTATTTTCTGGTTACTAAGTATTTGTTTTATGCTATTTGAAATCAAATAGGGTTTTAATTTACAACTATTTTAATTTTTACCCATTTAAGGGTAACGCAACAAAACACGAAAACCCTCGACTCAACCGGCTTGGTGCGTTTGCTTGTGGTAGCTCGCGGCGCGTACGATCGAGGCACGCACACATGTAAGCAGTTTGATATACCTTTGTTTGAAGACGATTTACTGTTAATTCTGTGGTTGAACTAGCATTTTAGTGACGGGGTGAGCCTTCACGGGTTGACAACAAACATAATATCTATATTATTATGTGTATAAACAAAACTGGTAAATTGAGTTAACCTACTCATATTCATCAAATTGACTGGAAATTTTGCATATTTTGCGATTTTGATGTCCATAGAATAATATTTATGGTTCCATCAAACTGATAAGAAGATGGAGACAAATGGTGGCTATATAACTCTAGAATGGCTAATAGTAATTAGAATTAGTTAGTTAGAATCATGTTTAAATAGCGAGTTTAAAGCGAGTATAAATGGTTTTTTTTTAAATTATTATTCCATATCGTTAACGTTAATTAATAACTCTTACCAAAAGTAATAAGCAAGTTCAGACAAAAGCTGTATTATCATCTCTATACAGAGTCGTAAACGTTCCTCTCTGTCATAAATTTGAATAGAATCGATTGCTGTCTGCGCCTCCGGGAAAGTTAGATTTCCCCCGGGATTTCCACGACACCTGACCGGATGTAAAATATATTCTCATTTTTTTAACCCTAAAAATGACGAATAATATTGGAGTTTTATTATCTGTTGGGGTAATTTGAGGATCGACGCTTCAAAGCTTTGTGATTTACATTCGATGTTCTTCAGATGAGTTTCAAAATTGTCAATTGAACTTAATTTAACTAAGTAAGTATTACTTTTTATACGTGTAGCAAACACGACATAGATGATTTACGAGTATGCTCGAACAAACATAAGACCACGCGCTTCTTGTATTAGGTACATTTGAGCGTAACCTTTTATCCTAATGAAACCTCGACTACTTTATTAACTTCACCACTACACATAGTATCGACTCAGGTGCGCTCTCCTGAGATCGACCTCGCGCTCACCTTTGTTCCCGTAAACAATGCGGTAAAATATTAATAATGTTGCCGAAACAAAAATACTCAGTGTGTTCTTGTGTCCGCTCGGAATCCCTAATAAGAGAGGCTTATGGCGAATAACATCTGGGCCCCGACGGCAAACACTTGCCAGTAAACACGGGGTTATGGCAAGAAAAATGTTTTGTTTTCCTCCTCTGTCATACGTCCTTTCGCCGCGGGCGGTGCATGTCTTGCTCGTTAAAAGCTGGAATTAGTTTGTTCTCTGTAATATTTTAATAAACATTTCAGGAGAAAGAATAATTAAGGGGAAAGAGGATTATGTCCAGTGTTACGCCCACTCAACGCTTTGATCAAATGTTCAATTGCTTGAATTACAGACAAAGCGATGTTGCTGTAACCTTTCCTTGGAATCGAGATTCAAATTGTATTCTGTGACTTTTATGATTCAGTAGTGAAATAAGTCCATTTCTATCCAATAATGCTTTAAAAATCTTTGTTTGTAACCAAGTCATGAATCACCCATTCTCTGTGCAAGTGAAATTCCTCAAAAAATAAGTAACTAAGTACCTACAGATTATCATGGCTTGGTTAATTTGAGTTCCGTTCCAAGATATTTTTATGAAGTTAATTACAGTAGCTTTTATTACCACCAAGTGTTACCCTTGTAGATAATAAATCAATAGCTATAGGTAGGTATAATATAATAACGTCAAGGGGGTGCACCCACTGCATCGCGGATTCTAGGCACGCCCCGTCGGGGAGTCTAATTCTTCTCCTAATTTCGCACCTTATTGTGGGGAAGCGGTAAGAAAATGGGAATTTTTGATAAAAATTCAGGACCACGCGCGGAGGGATGACGCGGGTAATACGGTGAGGTAACCTTGAGCGGAAAATAGGTGTATTAAGTAAGGACGATGTGTGGGTTTATGATGGCCGATGGTTAGTTTGCTAAGTAGAATACAACAAAGCGCTGAATTCTTCTTGTTAGCTTTGTTTTAGAGTTTACATTAGTTTTAAAAAACATGACGTTACATTCTTGTAAACATTATTATTTATTATTCACGCGTCCCATACGTATTATTAGCTTTCCAGGGCATTAGCTTCTCCATTTTAGTCAATCCAATTGGTCAATCAGTTCTTACATTACTCTCATGACTTTTTTTTAATCATTTTTATCGATTACGTTTCCATTATTGGGTTATCGCACATCATCAAAAACCTTATTGGTTCCTGAAATTGGCCAGTGTATAGCCACATTACTCGAAATGGCCGTAAAAATGGAAAATTCTTGGCACACCCATCACTACCCGGGGCACAAAATGAAGTTGGTAAAATATCTAAGACATTTGTCAGTCGATTACCTGAGGGGAAACTTCCCCCGATAATATTCCAAATTTCATCCCCTGCAACGTCTCACTGTACCTATGAATATAAATTTTCATTTCGCGTCTCTCCCTTTACTGTTTTACTTATTTATAAAAATGAGAAAACATCTATAGCAACAGCTTGGTGGTGGTTTGGGGGGTTGAACTGAATGCAGCGCAATTTGCACGATAATTCCATTACGGCAGTTAAATAAATTTTCTTTTTGACATTCAACCCCCATTCGATTATTAATAACGACATTTCCAAAGGTTTATTTATACCTACTATGTCAATCATTTAAAGAAATCCCTTATTTAAAACTTGGTTTAAGTTAGGGAGTCACAGTATTTCATCCGAGGAACTATAAATCTGTGTACTTCCAGTATGTTTCTGAAAGAAAAATAGTCGGAACCGTATATCCTTCAGTATTCTGAAGATAATCGGAACCGTAAAAATCAAGATGATGTCGTCTATTACTAGTTACCGCAACCTGAAAAGGAACGTTCAGGCGGTATACTCGTATTTACTCGTAGTGTCAGAAGGAGCTGCAAGTGTTAATAACGCCTATGGGCAATGTACTAGTGCTCGTCGAATTCATCGTCTTGTTATGCTCTAGACCCAAAGTTAATTGACGATAATCAAACGAACTTTATAGTTTTCATTTGACTTAAAAATTAAAATGTTTGTTATATATTAATTTTGAATCAGGTATTGTTACTGTTCTTAGGGCGGATTCGACCAAACTAGAATAAGGTGTTATACCTAGATTAAACGCTGAATATGTATAAAATCAATGGTTAGAAGGCTAAAATTTGGAATACATCCTCATGGTATATAACTGATGATAAAATGTTGGAGACTATAAGGGCTGATCTGATGATGGAGATGGAAGGTAACAACAGGATCTCCTCTAAACATATTTCCCTGGTTTTGACAAATAAAAGAAATACGAGTTGGAAACAGCATTAGTTTAAAAACAGAACTTACTTTCCTAAAAATGCGTAAAATTGCAATTCATTCCTTTTTTGAACTGTAATATTTTCAAATAGAAAGTTTCGAAGTTGAGTGAAGAATTTTAATAGGAGAGGGATCGCTGGGATACTGCGGCGGGTCAAAGCATTCCTGCGCCAACAACGCGGGGAAGTTGGTTCAGCCTGTCTTTGCAACGTTACCATGGAAAATGCATTTTAATGTCGCTTTTATGGGTCACTTAAGTCCATTACAAAGTCATATTTTAAATAAAATAAGAAAGAGAAAACATGTTAATAAAGCAATAATTTAATTTAATTATGTATATTAAAAGCTGACTCACTGACTTGTATAATATCAACGCACATCGGAAACTACTGTACCTAGGTAATTAGGTAGATGCACAGTTGCCAATGATAATTTGTAAAATAATAGTGCATGGTGAAATTCATGGCATAATCAAGAGCCATTTAATAACTTTGTTCCAATTAGTGACTTTTCAAGGAATTAATAAGACCTAGAATGAGATAAAATTATATTAAAAAAAAACTACATACGAATTTAAAACGCCTGTTGTTAAAATCTTTAGAGGATAGTTATTTTCTTTGTTATTATTCAAAAATACGAAGCAAAGATGACCCAAATCGATCTCACGTGGTAAGATGGTTTAGAATTATTTATAACTAACTTCAAAATTCTGCTAATGAAGCCCCCAAGGAGATTTGTTCTCGAATACTCCGTAGTTGAGGGTTGTCACATCCGGCCACGGTTGCCGCTTAGAAGGCTTATAATAATCCAAATTTCGTACAAAGGATGCGGGTTACCGACAGGATGAGGCAACCCTCAATACGTAATGCCGTAACCAAGCAACTAAGTACAACTTAGGTGCCTACTTCTGAAAATGTAGTGTTTAGTAGATTGCCTTAGAAAACCAGGGAAATAGAGAAATAAACATGAATTAGGTCATTATGATCACCATCGTCCACACGTCCACTTCTTATCATAGGCAAGGTTTGCCTCAAGGACCGGTCCTACGTCGCCTGCATCCATCAGTTTTCCGCAACCTTATTCACGTCGTCGGTCCTCTTTGTTTACCCACGATGCATGTTCTGGTACGCGAACGCCACTCGAGATCTCTTCGACCCTATATGTACTCTGCAAGCAACGTGCCCCGTGATTTGGTTATCACGCGGATCCCCTCATTTCTGATTCAATTACGCAGAGATATCAACATCCTTTGAGTGACCTTGAACTTATGAATAAGGCACTAGCAGGTAGTCATGCTTAGTTAATATTATTGTCATCTTTTTAAATTTGAAGGGAAATACCAAACATAATATTTTATCTAAAGCAATTTTCTCAAACGTAAGAAATAGGAGCGCTAGCTGGTTTGTTATAAAGATTATCAGTTAAGTTAATTTAGCTTCTCCGAAACATTTCTGGAATAATATTGAACATCACGTATGAAACTTGGCATAAGTCGAATACTTACTCAAACAGAGAGCGGTCTATCTATAATCATGTTTATAAGCGAAGAATTTTCTCAGATGAATGCCGATCAAACTTCTGATCCTGTAATAAAAGTCTACGCATCGCCTTCAGACGTCGAATGTTTTACCAAATTGACGTCGAACATGGGCTCATGAGTTCTTTTGATATGGTAATCCGTCCCGACCCTCAGGCAATAATCGATTATTAAATAGGCAGAAATCGGCAAGATCAGTGGGAACCCTTCGAAAATCCACTGTAAGGAGGCTTAAGAGGATTCTTTATGACTGAAAAGGCCGATTGTGGTTTTGATCCGGATGTGAAAGATGTTTCAAGTGACCAAATATGCTGAATCAAACAATTTGCGGGGGTTTCGCCGTGTTACATAATTTTAGGTTAGAACAGGGAGATTTGCTGAGTCCATGGTTTCCTAAATCGCTCGGGTTCAAAAGATTTTTATAAATAAAACATCATTAAATAAGTTTTAACGTCTTGATTACATAAGTTCAGTTTCTAGTGGAGTTACAAAACTCATTTTCTTGCAAAGTGGAGGAAGTTGTATTGTTGGTGTTTAAGAGTTTTCGAGTGTTATTGCTAATTAAAATCTGAAGCACAGAATAAAGTTATTAAAAGAGTGAATTGAGCGTACTTAGGTGAGTATTTAAACGTGTCATTGGAAAACGTATTTTTAAGGAAACATGCTCTCTAAACTTCATGATTAAGTACTGTTGGTAGAAAAAGGCCGACACCTAAATAAAATTCTCATCAAGAATTTTAATGTAAGCGATGTAAACAGAAAAATGTTTAAATATCTTTTGACAGAGCGAATTTCTCATAAGCGCCCTTAAGAGATAAAACGAAGTCGGCTCAATAAGGCTTAAAATAAATACTTTAAGTGCTGAGTCGAGAAACAAACAGACCTTTAATTTCCTACGACAAATTGAAAAAAATAAATGACGGGCGGAATTTTGTGCAGACTTTGGGTTTGCGTTGGATAAGAACGGAGATTGGCTATAATTCTTTGTAATCGTCAGCTTTTGAGTCGCGCGGCTTATCAATGGATCTTGAGTGCCATTGATATGGCAGGCGCCAGGTCGGTGACCACTCGAGATGGCTGCAGCGGCGGATATGACAACTCTCCTTTTTGCAAACACCCGAAAGACGTCTGAAGAGCGTCGCGTCGAGGCGAGCGGTAAAAAATGCAAAACGAGTGCAAAAATCCTGAAAGACGATAATTACTGGCGGGAGATTTTGGCAGAGCTGGGTTTTCGTTAAAACTTTGCTTTGTACGTTCATGAAATGCGGCACGTAAATTAATAACGTTGAAGTTTAAAAACTCTCTTAAAACATAGTTTTAACATAATATTATTCACCAGTATCCTCGTACATTTCTCTCCGCCCGAGTGCTTGTAAAACTCTCAGATTATTTTGCTCCGCAACTTTTTCCGACGCATCCTAATATGAAAACGGAGCTAAAGTAAACAAGCGCTGACATCCCATTGAAAGAAGCTGATCGGAAATTCCGTTACCCGCAGACGGAATCGACTAGTGCCGCACTCTACCCGTTCCAACTTGCCCAAGAGTTCCTCGTTCGTACTTCTACCAAACTGCATGATTGGATTCCAAACGAATAAAAGTTGGTTCTAAAGAGCGTTGTTTGCATATTTGAAGGCAACGGGACGGTAGGTCAGGCTAAACGGAAAGTCACTGCTAGAGTCGGAATCGTTACAAGGTTTACTTTGCAAGGCAAATTAGGGTAGCTTGCAATTCTAACATATAGTTTTTACACAAATAAATGACCTGCTATATAAATTGAATAAGCCAACGGTATAAAGTGATAGTCTGTAAAGAGTATTTAACGCAGTTAAAGCGATTGGTAAAAGGAAAAAAAATGTTCTTAAAGAGTTACAAACGACAGTCGAATTTAGATACCTAACATTTTTTATGGCACGTATGAGGCAATCTAGCACACATGCCACCCGTGAACTCTGAAGCTCGGGGACATTTACAATCTCACGATGACAATCTCAAGACTGCAAATATGTTGGTAATACTGAGGACAGGATGATATGCCTCTATGCTAATAATTTCACCGGCTGTCTTATTTGCGCACCAGAACACAACAATGCGGCCACAGCTGTTTGGTCGCAAGTTAATGCGTATGATGGTGGTAGCGATCCGAACGGACCGTGCAAAGTCTTTCCACCACTTAAGCTATTCTATGTATTAACTTGACACCCTGGAAATCTTTGACCGTATCCAAAAAACCAAACTGACTTCTGTGATTACGTGAAAACCCGTATTAGATTATTGTGCAGATTATACTAAAGAACGGATAGCGTGCCTCGTTACTCCACAGTACTCGTAACGTGTTAATCTGACCGACTTATCGCGTAAAAGGGGTTGTCGAAGAAAATTACTCAATCGTAGTTCAGTTTAGGTCAAGCGTGACCCAGCTCGTAAAACAACTAATAACAAGTCACTGGCCGCTTATACCGCCATTAGCTTTTCACTACGAAAAGGACCGATAACAAGCAAATTATGCGACATTTTTGTTACTTATTTTAAATTTGCATGGCGATTTTGTAACATGCCAGTATTAGTTTATTATCGACTGAGGAGGTTGTCATTAAATATTCGATTAAAATAGTCGATTGACCAAGTAAGTGCTAGGCCGGTATTTTAACCAGATAAAAATTAACAAAAAGTAAGTTTTAATAAACCTGACTGTTGCTAACCATAAATCCTAAATGATTATCAACATAAAAATTATGAAACAAATCTAAAGATGATGTTTATAAATACTTATTTAAGACCCACTTGTCATAGTTCGTCCACTTTTTTTTCTTGTTTACAATATGGTGTCTGGTTGCCGTCAAAATGAATTTTGATTACTATCATATCCTTAATAACACTAACAAGATTCGACAAATTGATTGACATAATAATCATCAACATCGGATTATGCGTTAAGTTCCTAGAGCGCCTAAAAGGAACAAACATACATACAAGCATATATATCGCTCATTGAATACAAAACTGACACATTCCAAAATAATTTGCTCTTGCATTAAAAATCTTAAACGAATAGCTTCTAATTTTAAAATGCAACACTGACTCATTTTGAAATGTGTCCGTTTTGTATTCAATGAACGATATGTAATTATATAGGCTGACGGATAATGAATAGATAGAGGCCGCCCGCGACTTCGTACGCGTAGCATTACTTTCCCGCTACTTCCCCCTATTTGCCTCCGCGGGGGCTCGATTTTCGAAAAATCCTTTCATAGTGCACCCCTTAGGTAATTTTTTAGTAGGTGATTTCCAGTAGTTAAGGCTCTGCGTTGTCTTTCAGTCAGTCAGTAAGCCAGCAAACGTTTTATATGTAGAGACCAGAACTTTTAATACTCAGACTAAGAGGATGAAAAGTAGTGCAATTAATATAAAAGTGGGATTAAAAAATATGACAATGTACTACGGAATTATTGTCAACTCGACAGGACTATGCAGTTGAGCCTGCTTATTCACTTAATGGAATTACTAAAAAAACTTGTAATAAGAATATTATGTTTTTCTTGATAAATGGAAAGCAAATGAAATCACTGCGTAATAATACGTACGTTGAAAAGTGTTTCGATACTTTAATAAACTAAGTACTTACAGTATTTCCAGATTCTTAATAGTTTGCGGCTTTCAATCGCTATCACGCTAGCATTCGCAACTGACTGTGTATTTGTCACTCGTGTGCTATAGAAGAACGCCGTTAGCTATTATGAAAATTTGTCTCCATTTTATAGTAAATTAGAAACGTTGCACTATGGAATGCAAATAACCGGTTTTTGCTGGTTTTAACCGGTTATTTTCATACAAAAACAGTTAATAACCGGTTAAATTGCATTCCCTAGTTGGCACAGAATGTAAACTACAAGGCGCTCTCAGCCTAAACAAGCGGCAAGTAGTTACCAAATGTTAAGTGTCGTTTCATTAACTACGTTCGTTACTTAGCCGAATCCAAAGTTGAGTAATAAGGGAACTCGGTTCTCCATAACAATTACGGCTCTCGGGAAGTAATAAAAGTTCTCTTTTCTACGTACGTGACGCAGCCAGGCATCTTATATACGTGTCTCGCATAGCCGTGGGTTTCCCTTTTATTTTCCTTTTTATTTTTTACCTACATACCGAAGCCCTGAAATTTGTGTAAGTGGAGGGTTAAGTTGGGGTATGTTGGTCCGTAACTTTAACGAATTATTGTTGAACTTGGAGAAAATTGCTCGCTTTATCTACTGGGGTTGAGCTTATGTCAAGAATTTTCGTTGAAATTATAAAGTTCGTTCAGTGTGTTTATAGCTTTAGCTCTTGTGGAAACTACCCGACTCTCGAAGATAAGATTCATGTGGTTTTAAGGATATAGGAACTACCTTTGTACTAAAATTCTCCCGAACTCACTCGGCTAAAGATATTTTAATTATACTTATGAATTTTTTTGCGTAGGTAGTATTCTAAGGAAGTCAACGACTGTAAATTATAAGTAGTGATACGTACATAGATTATAGTTGCTTGGTTCCTGTCAACAAGGGCAAAGTAATTTATATCCAAAATTCTTTGATTTTTACAGTTTTTACGTAATAAAAAATGCCACTGACCTAGTATTTAAAACGTGTAATGTACGTAAAATATACGAATAAACCAAGATTGATATCAATATTTCGTTAAATTAAATATTTCGAAAATAACTATTAAGTTTACGATTAATAAAACAAACGCAGTCGTTCAATTAAATTAATTTTCTCAAACATGCTATGTAATCTCGGCGTTATGTTAGTTATTTTAGGCTTCAAAGTGCCACGTTCCCGACGGAACAACTCGAGAGAACTGTAAAGGAATTTCATACAAAATTGAAGGCCTAGGCCGGGAAGTAATTTTTTTTTAATTTTTAATATGGCCATGACAGCTGGTTTTACGAACAGGCTGAATATCTAAATTATATTTTTAACATTTTTGAGAAAATGTTATAACGTCAAGTACTAGGAGTGCATAAACGTTTGGGAGACATCCGCGCTGTGTCGTGTGCGCCCGCCGCCCCCGCCCGCCGGTTGCCCGCACCGCCTGAGATCTAAGTTGCGCTATGCCTGATATACCTCCTAATTACCGCCGCGCTCCTGGTACTTTATTTTAACACCCAATTACTTTTCTTCCCTAGGGTGGACATTTATCAATTTACTTTTTTGAGTGATGTATTTTTTATTTAATTGCATATGTTTGAGAAAAGCACTATACGTACCTCGCCGTGAAAAGGGGTTGCCAGCCTCGTAAGTATCCGGCCTCGCTTCGCTCGGCCGTCTATATCACTCGGCCGGCAACCCCCTACTTCCCGGCCTCTGTAGTAATGTACTATAATGACTATGTATCTTTCCAATATTTGCTATTTAATGTGAATGAACTAACTAGCCTTTGTAGTTACTGTTTTAATTTCTTGATGCGCAAAATGTTATAAATTAAATTTTAAATTGCACTGTTTGGTTTTTATTAAAGGAATGTCATCTACTTATTTCAGCCTACCCATATAAATACGTAACTAGTGAGTAGCACAAACCCAGCCGTCGTGGAGATCCCTGGGGAAGGGATATGTCCAGAAGTGGACGTCTTTCAGCTGATATGATGTAACTAAGAAGGTGCTTATTGCATCGCCAGTGATCTCCATAAGGGGAGAAGATTGAAGGTCGGGTGTGCGACGTTTTATCCAAGCCGATTATATTATTTTATAAATAAATAAAGTATTAGGGGATACTTACACAAATTGACCTAGCATTATACGCTCTAGAATGTTGCTAGGGGTATTAGAAATATACAGAACATTCCCATATTCTTTAATCCCCGACGCAAACCATCAAAGATCTCAAGCGGGTGGACCAATTTTGACACGATAATTTTTAAAACAAAGCTAGTTTATCGGGATGGTTTTGTGAGGTAAGAGTGCAGCTTGTAAATAAAATACTTAGTAACTTCTATTTCTTTCTATATTTGATTCCAATATAACTTTATAATAATTCTTGACTTGTGCCTCGCACCGTGGTCGAGGGGCGTCTGCTGAAATTATACAAAACAAAGCAGCCGGTGTTCCATCGAACCGTTAGTTTAAAATTCAAACAATTAAAAGAAAAGGTAAGTTAAACAGGTAAAGTGAAATAAGGTGTATTCTCCTAATACGACCTTATTTCACTACAGTTTCTAGCTAGGTTAAGTGAAAATCGGTGGGGCCCTTAAAGAGATATCAAATGTGAAAGTACGGACGGGGGGGGGGGAGGGGTATCTCAAGGAATTTAATACCTACTTAGCTATTCATTAAGTTTTCCCATTTTCCCTACACCCTAACAAAATAATGTTGAACGTTGGGATAAATACGAACTCACTGTTACACAAAATAACAATCTTGCTTGATATATTCAATGTTTTATTCACACAGCAAAAAGCTTTACAAATAACCAGCAAAAACTTATGTAACATTAACCTGAGGGAAAATAATTCGATCCTGAAATAACTAGGGGAAACCCTTCTCTTTGCTTCTAATTCTCCAAGGAACGGCAAAAGGTTACACAGAATCTACACTGGACGGTAAAAGAACTGGCCAGCCTGAATACATTTTTATTTAACAAAGGATTTTTTGCTGCTTAAGTTAATAGTGCGCGCGCCGTTGGCTTCCAACGACTCTTCGCAAGATTGACAAACTGTCAATTCTTAAAAATGTTAGGGCAATTGGAAACATAACTTATTGTTAAGACTTTTGTTTTGGCGATATGGTATTCCTTACTGTATTACATATGTTCATGATATTTGGGATTTTACTCGTTTTGAGATTCAGTACCTAAACGTATAACTTAATAAAACCTTGTAGGATGTAAACATCAAACATGTATCAAATATGTTCATAATAACTGCGTTTTTGAGGTTAACTAGCTGTTGCGATAGAAGGACTGGTTTAGCCAAAAAGGATCGTTTTGAGGTTAGGAAGTTGTTTACTATATTACACAAGTAGGAATTAATACGGTATAAGTACAAATAAACTGTTGCACTCGATTTGAAGAATACCTATGGGCAAAAAATCACATCAGTGTTTTCCAAAGTAGAGTAAACTTAAACTAACATTTTCCCAAGATTCAAATGAGTATTAGTTAATATATTCATCAAATCGACATCAATTCACATTAAAATAAACTTATTGAAATGCAAAAGCAAACCGCCCGTTCCCGAAACGCCATTCCGTAACAAACCCCTACAAGTTTTCCCCTCTCACGTGCAAATCGGATTTGTCTAATTTATTGCTGTCTCGAAGCATTGTGAGATGCCACGGTTACTTAGCTCTCGACACCTTGCTGTAAATAATAGGATCTCTAGGAAGGATTTAAATTGAATCCTCATGCTGCAGCCCCGCTCCAATGTGCTTAAGTCTACGCTGAAAATCACAATGGAAATGTTTAGCTATTGCGAGGGTATTCAAGGGGTAACGCCTCTAGAGTTTGCTGACAGCTATTTAATTTGTCCTGCTTTGTATTACGAAAAAGTTTTTAAATTTCATAGATTGTCAATTTTGTGTGTGTTATGCATTTCTAGGAATCAATTCCATATTAACTTTTGCGGTATTTCTACGTATAATTGGGTCCCGCGTACTTTAGAAATAAGATTTTACTTTGACTTTGAGAACTAATACACACGTAAGGGATGTTAAGATATTCCGTTGGTGGTTATAAAAATCAATACGTAGGTACGGGAACGGCAAGCTCGTTCACATCTTGTGGAGAACGACTACAGGCTTTATTTCTCTTCTTTCTAACGATTTCGCCAGATACCTAACTCAAACAATTCGTTCATTGAATACAAAACAGACACATTCCAAAATGAGTCAGTGTTGCATTTTAAAATTAGAAGCTATTCGTATTAGATTTTTAATGCAAGAGAAAATTATTTTTTAATGTGTCCGTTTTGTATTCAATGAGCGAATTTTAATCTCATCATAACTTAAATTACTTACCGGTACTAAAAAACTAATAAGTAAAAATAGGTCCGTGAAATCTAAATAGATATCCAGAATTTCCCGCGTGCGTAGTTGAGTGTGTATATTTTCCTCCGCACGTAAGGGTCGGACTGAAGGCTCTAAACGATCGTTCAACGTTTATTTTAATTTCGAGACTTGGCCCTTTTGCACCCTTGTCTTCCCTTGATACATTGTTGAAGGGTAAATGAAATAATATATTATTCTACATTTACTTCTTTTATTAAGGCGAAAGCCTTTCTTCGTGAATAAGTTCGCTGTTTGGAAAATAAATTGAGTGTAATAAAGGAGGTACTTGTAAAAAATGGACGTCAAACTCTTATTAACACACATAAGGTATGAAGTGGGCGCAATGCTCGTAGATCGTTTCGTGTGACGATTGAGCATGCGATGGTGAAACGTAAGGTGGACCTACGATTTGGAGAAGATCATGGAAATCCAAGAATACCGGCTGCACATGACCTTCCGATTTGGCGCTCGAGAAATTGACATTTTTATGACTGACATGACGATAATGATGTTGATTAGTATCTTCAATTAACGAGTACCTCCAATCAAATTGACGTTGCACGGTTGTGTCAATGTGTGTAAAATTAAGCAATGAGACGTGCTATCGCGGATTGCTACTACTATAGCTCTGTGGTTAGGCCCGTGGCTGCGATTATCGCGTGGCAAATTGTGGATAAGGCATCCGTCACCTTCTGACACGTAAATAACTACAAGTGTGACGGATGCTTTATCCACATTTTGTCACGTGACAAACGCAGCCATACTAGGTTCGCAGGAAGTAAAATTAGATGTCTTTCAACTTATACGATGATACGCTCATTCCCGAAATACCAGTATTTTAAAATACCTGATTCTCAATATATCGGAATCCCCACTAAACATACAAATTAGGGTATTATTTATTATATTTACCCAACATTTCAAATCTGGTTTTTTGAGAACCTGGTAAAAAGAGTAGTTTGGTATTTTGAAATACTGGTATTTTGGGAATGAGCGCGATGATATTCTAACAACCATTGAAACAGTCAGATCCTGGAGAAGAGATCGTGAATCGGTACACGAAGTGTAGGATGCCCTGTGATTCGTTGAGCAACAATATACGCAGGATGTTGTTAGGAGCGATTGGAGAAGAACTGCCGAAGATCAGAGTGAGTGACGTTCAAAGGACGAGGCAGTTCAAACAGTGGACTAAGCTGGGTGCTGATGATGAATGATGTAAGATAATATAGACTTAATTGGTAACAATTACCCTTAAACTATGATTTCTTGTAAGAATAATACCAAAAATACAGGGTGCTGGTTTTAAAACAGTCAACAGAAGAAAGTTGGTGATGAATATTTTTGTCATAATTCTGGACGATTTAACTGGCACTTAGTATATATCACAACATCGCCGCTGTCGCCATAATTTCTGTTTAAATGAGTCTTATCGTGCTTTAGTGACCTTTCATTCACACTATAGCGGCGGGTAATTTCTGTGCAAATGTCTCAATTAACACAGAAAACCGTGATAAAGGCGACAGGGAATAAATTGGTACTAATTTCGTGCAACGATTTAGTCGGACTCGAATCACGCTATGTATATTCACTCTAATAGAGTTGCTAGTCCAGTACATTAGAGGGTATTTAGTACACTTTAGCTAAGCTGCTGGTTTTACTTTTAGTTATGGCGGCTCAAATTCGGAACTTCATACCACGATTCATTTCCGGATTGTTTTTAGATAAAAAGAAGTCACACATTTTTGATTTAATTTGTTTTTGGTTCCAAGTTAAAACTAGATTCGTACGTGTGGAACATTCATACAAATTTATGGTTGAATTTAAGATTCTGAACAAGTTACAATTTTAAAGCTTACATTATTATATCGGTTTCAAAATAAAAAACAGTCACACTGTTTGAAAAAAAAGTTGGCTTTTTGTTAATAAAGTAACGTGACTTATTATAATTACGAGTATTTAAGGCTACCAATCGTAATAAATTATCATACCTATAAGCAGCCTTTGAAAAAGAACTATTATTAAGCCAAAAACAAAACTAATTCTACGTATTTGCCATTTATTCCGACTTAGGTCTTAAAATATATCTCTACTTTCTGCCCGAGATCGCTGAAGCGAATCTGCCAAATTGCAATTTATATCGCACAAACTTTCTGCAGTTTAACTCTTGTTTGTATCGGTATTGTGCCACACTTCTGAGGTTTGTGCTGTCAAATTTCTATAGAATCCGGAAACGTCGATACTTTTCAGCAAGAGGGCAGGAAAACCGAAAAACCTGAGTCTATGTCCGCACCAAATCTAACTTGTGTAATATTTCCGAAGCGATATTTCTAGCATTTCACTTGCGCGGAAAATTGTCGAGTTCATAGTGCACACCTCAAATCTCCGACAAATCTTTGTTGCTCGAATACAGCATGTGACAACAGGCATCGCGTGACCACAGGGTGTTCAATTTTACATTTATTCCGCGAACAGTTTTGAGACACATTACTGTAACTTCTCATTAGCACCGCGGTACATTTCAAATGTATCACTCCAATCGACTCCAAAGATTGCAGTTTATCGTGCTAAGCGAACGCACACAACCAGCTCTCAAGTGCCCATTCCGTACGTCGCGGGCCATAATGGGCCCGGACAAATGGCCCTATTTATCGTAAAATCGACACTAAAAACAACGTTCCGCGTCGTTTCGACAAAACATGTTGTAAATTTTATACGGTTTATTCGATGGTCTCGAAATTAACGAAGCTCATCGTGGTCATTATCTATTAACCTAGTTGACGGGTCAATTATAATTTTGTGCGGCCGTGTTTTGTTACCTAGGTCTAACAAAATTTTGGAAATTTCCACCATACTGACAATTGTATAAAAGCAACACATACACTAATTCTCTTTCTAAATTGGACCAAATGTCTAAACTCAAGTATTAAGGGTAAATTTTTGGATAAAGTGATGTAGCCAACATCTGTACCATCGCATTCATGCATCAGTACTTTTATGACATGTCAATTGTTCTTAATTGTCATCTGTTAGAAAGTGCTTACACATGGGATGCGGTATTCGGCGCATTCCTAAAGCAATTTGGTTACTAAATAAAACGAGTTTTTACGGTTTTTACTATAGCCGATAATAATTTTACTCTGTCCCTGACAACAGTTATCAAATGCTGACAAGTTCCAGGCTTTGAAAAGGACGGTGCTGTATCGTTTGTTTGATTTTCAATTGCCATAATAGGTATTCATTTGCCATAAAGGATTATTTTTCTAAAACCGAGAACTAATCAGATTTTTGGCTCTATACGATGGCATGTAAAACTGAAAGGTTTACGTTTCCAGAAAAGCTTTTTTGACAAATGAGTATAATGGCAAGTAATACCATTGTGGCTATTGAAATTCGGGCAAATGAAGTCATATGGAAAGGAACACCTGCCATACAGCCATACACGGTTTTAAACTATCGTGGATATTAATTCATGACGCGAAGTTAATAAAACGAGTTTGTACCGCCCGATTTTCCGATTGTTCGACGATATTGCAAACGTCATGAACGTGGGATAAACTGACGTCTAGCTCTGGCTTTATTCTTTTAACTGACTGGAACTTGGCAGGTTTAAACAGCTCATAATACGGTCCCAGTCATTCCCTATATCCAGGGGGGTTATTATGACATGACTATGCAGTTCATTTTACGGTGAGCGAAAGGGACGGAGCTATAGCAGTTACATAACTGTGTCCTTTTCTCTCAGCGTAAAATGAATTGCACAGATACGTCATAATAACCCCACCAGTAACGTGTTTTGTATCGGTTAAAGAGATAAAACGTTTATGTTTCTGGGGCTAAGTATGACCGTTTCCCGCATCGCTTGACTTAAACGTGTTAATGCGACTATATCATTAAGTCAATGCGGGTTTCTACATATTTTTCTAATATAATTAGCATAATTCAAAGCAATTAGGTGAAACACTTGGTTATTTGTATTTAAATGTTTGTCATTTTCTAATTCGTACTAAGCTTCAATGGCACTTTGCCTAACGGAATTTAAATGGTTTTGAACGGTTTAAAATTTATGGCTTATTTTGAACATTAACCCGATACAATTTGTACTGTTATCGGTAAAATCGTTATGATCTTTATCGTTATTTCTATGAGTTTTCCGTAATAACTATGAAAACTTAAGTATTGCTCATGAAGTTTAATACATCTAAGATTTAATTAATTAATTGACCGTTACTCGTTTCGATTCATAGCTTAAGACATTCATTAATTTGAAACAACCGACTATTAAGTCTTATTAAACAATACAGGTTGATTGTTTCTTGGATGATTTATTTTAAGTTTATTCTATTCTATCCAACTAATATTACAAAAGTTTTCTAGAATCTATGCCATTTATTCACGAATAAATAGCAAAAATTCGGCATGCAGACACTCAATGACCTGAATTAAAACAGAATTCTTCTTATCCCGGAGAAGTTGATAGTTCCCGTGAGTGCCTTAGAGATTTCTACGTGGACAAAGTCGCGGGCAATCCCTACTGAGGAATAAATCATTGATTAAGTAAGTCGCTCAGTTTGTAGCAAATTGCGAGGTAAAGCGGCACAAAAATGGCCTAAAAGGCTCCAAATTTATGTCCAGGGCTCATCCAGGGCCATTAACACGTAGTAGCGCTCTGCATAAAACATTAAAATGTCAGGACACCGCGCCTGCAGTATTATTTACGGATGCTCGTACATTAACAATTTCCAAATTACTTTTATAGACTTATGGGCTTCAGGTGTTCCGGGGCAAAGGTTGAGGAGGATGTATATTGCTTGGAAGGGTTTTTGGAGCTTTGTTTTCGTGTACTTATTTGTTTATTGTTATGTTGATATGTTGTTGTTCCGTGTTGGTTAAAATTTAAATCAGGTCTTATATCCCGTCTCTGAAACCGTCAACACACTGGGTCCTAACATACAGGTTGTTGCTTAAATAGATTGATTACAATACAAGTGCAACAACAAATTATTTCTTATTATTTCTTCAAGTGATAGTATTCGACTAATTCAATACTCGTTAGAAAGTTAAAAGTCATATTTGTATGCAATTGTATAGGTAAAACGTATGCGTCCCTAATTATGTGACCACCACTGTATACTTGTGTTTTTGTTGATAACAAGAAATGTAGTAAACATAGTGAAATTTTTAGTTCATTCAGAAAATCATTTTGGATTCCTTACAATTTTAACTTTCGTTTGATAGGTTTCTAGAAAAGCAAACATAAAACTTTATATGAGTTAAATCTTTCCAGTTTCCAAATAAAACTCAATACCGCCCTTATGAATTTTAGTACTTTAAAGTTTTACTGGAGTTCACGTTTCCATATATTTGAATAGGTAGATCTTTGATTTCAACATCTACAGGGTCTCATAAATTTGAATACTGTAATCTGGACTTCAGTAGCACAGGGTGGCCATAAAATAAAATAATAAGTGGTAGTTTAGAGCGGGAACGCTAGGTCGGGTGGTCTCAGCGGCGGTTAAGGTGGTTTCACACTAGAACGCTTCTTGATTATGTTGGCTGTTACTACATGAGTTATACAGTGGAAGCACTCGTTTGGTATAAATAATTTTCATCAATATTTCTATTACGACGCATTAAACACTCTTTAGCGATCAAGTAAATTACGTCGCTTATGATCAATCACGTTTGCAGGAATTACAAAACACCCTCTTAAATCTATCCAGTACCTTTTATTGAACCGTCCTCACATTTTAATGCTTTTTATATATGCCAAATAAATTATTTTATTTCATTTTAATATTGACGTATTAACAAAGTGTGTAACTAATTGTTCGTACGCAACTAAATTTTCTGAGAATTTAAAATATCTTTGTATCTTTTAACAAGCTGCAAATTAATCATTATTTACTTGATCAGATCTTTTATCGATAACGTCCCAATTGCCTGCCAATAAGGACGAGCCCTTGGCCGCACCTGGCGAACGGGTCACGACCCAGCCTCGAGCCGAGATCGCAGATCCATCGATATCGCTTCGTTATGGTACAGAGTGCGCTTGCTTCAAATTGCTGTTTACTTTGTCCAAAGGATTAAGAGCCGCGGGATATTAGAAAAAAAAACGTCTTTGTTTTGGATTTTTAAGTTGCCGTTTTTTTTATACAGCCTGTAGCTTGTGTAAAAAGTGGGATGCTTTTAAAAATATGAATATTTATTTATTAACTAAAAACGAACAACGATGCGTAGCAACAAAAATACACCCTTATTATAATTATAAGCCTTATAAATTTATTAGCTATGTACAAGTTATTTATTTTTTATCAATCCTGATCACGCCCGTCGTAATGAAGTGAGGTGTTTGTCGCTAACAAGCGCGGGAACCGCTTCCGGAATCCGGATGAAAGCGGAATTTATACAGCCCTTTCACGCATTTCTTAACCTTGTTGGCTATTTCGAATCTTCCTAAGCTAAACCACTTTTAATTAAAGTTACCGCTTAGCAAAATTTTGCACTTGTTTAGGAAATTATTAATTTTAATTGAGTTTAGATAAACTTAAATAAAATGATGACTGACAAATAAGAGTGTGCCCGGAATTACCACGGACTTGATAATATCAGGATTTGTCAGAAACTTGTATTTCGCTATAGGTAAATACTTACACAAAAGTTAAAAATGCACGTATTTTTTTTACGTTGTCATGCTTATCAATAAGTTGCGCGTTAGTACGTACTAAATAACTTAAAATAGTGTCAAATAAGTAATTTAAATTTGTCATCAAATTAATATCAACAAAGCAGTTTTAACAAATTTCTTAAACAATAAGATTGTGACGGTCAAATGACTAAGTCTTGCAGCTAAAGAATTATAATTTTTATTCCCAATACTAAGTAGTTTTTTTTGCATAAAAACGCAGTAAGCTAATAAAATCAGCACTGAAAAAAAACTCAGTAAATAACTACAAAAATCCACCGGAAGGTAGGATTTCACTAATCCGTCGATGGCAAATTGTATTTGAAATATTCCAAACGTGAGTTGAAAGCGAGCTGGCCAAGTCTAGATAATGCAGATATACGCAGCAGCATCCAACGTAACGATGGTACATGTACCGTTTTTTTGGTACATGCTAGCCAATTGGCTGTTTCCATTATATTAAGTAGAGCCCGAGGTAGAGAAGAAATAGGATTGTAGAAGGAGTTTTAAAACCTGCCAATATTCAATAAAATAATTTGAAAAAAATTACAACTCAATTAGTGGAAAACAGAGTCTTGCTATACTTGGTCACAAGGTAACGCACTACAGCGAGGTGCAAGGGTCTGGTTCAGACTGCCCGGTGCTCTCCTGGTTGGCCTCTTCGTGTGGCGTCACGTCGCAAACACACTATATTAAATGATGTCTTTGCCATTACTATCGTGTATGTACCACTTTCCTATAGTTGGTACGAACGGTACAAACATTTGCTGTCCGGTTATTTTCAAATCTCTACAGGCGAGGTTTGCGGGCCTTTTGATGTCTCTCGCTAACCTCAAATAACATTCCTCTAATATCATAACACCCTGTGAAGTGCTCCACAAACCATTTCACTGGCCTTTCATATGCATTCTTTGTGGTAAAGGTATGGAGAGCTGTCAGTATAAATTAAATGTCGGTAACGATATATTAAGTAAAGCTTATTTGAAATGATATGATCACAATATTTGTTGTGTAACGGTTTGAGTGTAGAAGAACTACTTAGATTTTCTCTATGACTGTTTTTTTTGTCACCGAACAAACCTAAGAAATTTGAATTTTAACATGATATAAATAGGTACTGTAAGTTAAACTTTTTTATTCATGGCAATATTTATTTGTTGCGTGGGATATGAAAAGGTACGTACTACATTAAATAGCAAAATAAGTGTTATGCTGAAAATGGGTTTCAAAAATAAAAAGTAATATTTAACAAAAAAACGTTAAAACCGTATCGTTTCATATAAGTAAATTGACAATATTATATATAACAATTGAACGTTAAGTAAATTAATAACGTTAATGGTCTCATCTTCACCAAACGTCAAAACTCAAACCAATGCTTTGCATTTACGAAATTGGACCACTAGTTGGCCCGGCTCGAGCGGTAAGCAAACAAAATGGTTTTACGTTAAAATAGCTCCGTGCTTACAAACACTGGAACGGCAAATGCACAGATAACATTGAAAACTGCGAAACCATAACAAATCAAAACAGAAATTTGTTTGCTTAGCGGTAACCAAGCGTGGCTGGTGGCCGGAACATCAGGTGAAGACTATACAGGTTGGAGTTAAAATAGTATTCTAAATATGAAATATAATGAGGAATAACAAAGACTAATTGAAGTCTCGAGCTGTGATAGACAAGAATACTTATACGACAAGGGTTTAGGGCTGAACTATTTTTGCTTTGGCCAAGTTTGGTTTCTTTGGACAAACTTATAATCTTAATATTATCCTAATATCTCACCGTGTCGGTTTGGTCATGCAATATAATTGTTTACCTACCTACCTAGGTCTTACCTTTTGGCGAAAATGGATATTTTATCATTCTAAAACCATTCCTCATTACTTGTAAACCTACGTAAATGATGTGAATGGTAATGAAGATAATAATAATATACCTCGGTCGGAATAATAAATGAAAAATATGGCGATTTGAGACGTACGGCCATTTTATGTTTTATTCAGGCGTTAGAAACGTGTAAACGGCTACAATTAAACTGTATGAATACTGTTACATTTTATTTTTACAAAGCCGTTAAAAGTAAAAAAAAAACAGTACATACAACAGATTGAGTAAAATGCAAGTTTTTACTACTTTTCTAAGCTCATGTTTTCCCTCGACTCTGAAATCTTTAGTAACGGTGTTGTGTAATTGATTTGAATTTATGATTCTTCGCGAAATTGATTAAAACAGTCGTTTCGTTTATAATTGCTTTATTTTACGAGCAGTTTACGTTAAAAGTAATTAATGTTTGAGCAGAGAAAAACAATCCGCCTGTAGGTTGCAAAGGAATTCAAAAAATAAATTTCTGAAAATGTGTTCTGCCAAGAGTTTTTGCACAGAGGCTACTCGTTATAAAAAACCGATGATTAAATTATATCCGAAAATATGAGCAAGTTACATAACCGTTGCATTTAACCCGAACACAATATCGTAATCCATTCGTGCCGATGCACAAAAGCAATATCGCAAATGAAAACTAGCATTCGTTAAGCACCCTTTGTAAAGAATAACTATTGGAAATATTGGGCGGATTTTTATGCCAGTTCATGGATCAGAGATGATTGCAGCTTATGTAACTATTCAGGAAGAAGTTATTTTGTTTCGGTTATTTGCAGTTTATGAACGTTTTTAGTGCTGTTTTGTTTGCTCAACACGCTCTACAGGTAAATTGTGAAAACGAGTTTTCTTTTCTGGTTTTTACTTTAGGTTAAAGTTGAGTTAGTGTCTAACAGACACTTTGCATAATTTAACTGCAGTTGAACAAGGGTTTTCATTTATGTTTTTGTACTGAGAAAGATTTGACTACAAATATACTTTACATGACAACCCAAGAAAAGAGTACACCTGCTATATTTTATTGAATCCCATCAAGAACTGATGATGTTATTTTTCTATACATACTTTAGTCACCAGTGGTCAGACTCGGTAGTTAGCCTCTACCTTTTATGAGTGGGAAGATTTCGAAAGATATATTTGTATGTATGTATATATGTAAACACTTTATTGTACAAAAAACTGGAAATCAAATGCAATATTTACAGAATTAGAATGTACAAAGGTGAACTTATCCCTTTAAGGGATCTCTCCCAGCTAACCTTTCACACTCTTCTCGGTCATATAAGGTCGACTACTGATCTGTGTCTGACCACTGGTGGCTTTACCCTAACTAAATTAAAACTTGAAACCCCCTGTAGCCAAGCAAATAACTTTACACATGGCTCGATGTAGTTGCAAACTGAGTAAGAATCACTCACGAAAATATCCCTCAGGATCCTTGAGATCAAAATTATTTAAGTCCAGACGTTGCATTAGCAATGAAACTCTGCGCACTTTGGTAATTGTTATGGTACGATTTATAATCCGATTTCTATATTGCTTTTAGTGCTGCGTGCACTAAAAGCAATATAGAAAATGAAAAATAGACACAATAATTATCTGTCTAGACTAGCTGTTAGGCATATAGTGCACGTGAGCTCAATAAATAACAAATCAGTCACAGGCATAGTGGGACCACTGCTCAGAGCCAAGAAGTTAAAGTTGGCCGTAGTTCAAGCAAAGTTCCCGGGCCACCGGCGGCCGGTAAGTACGAAGTTGTGTCATAACCTTTACTATCTTGTAAAAAGTTTCGAGTCTCCATGCTTGAGATGCGATGGGGCGGGTCGTTAAAATAGCGGGCTTACTCGGTTATCGAGGAAAGGCGGTGAATTTTTAAAATGTACGCGTTGGAAGCTAGTTTGAAATGTGTTTTAATGACTTACTTAGCCGTTTTGCACGTAGAGATAATCGTATTTCCTAGAACACTGTAACACTCTAGTTTAAGTATATTTTTGGTTGAAATGGTTTTCCTGACTAAACCAAATGTATACACAGGGTGTTTTAGACTTGCACGTAAAAATATCCTGCCAGTATCGTAGCAAGTGGAAAGAAGTGGTCTGCCTACCCCTCTGGGAAACAGGCGTGATTTAATGTATGTATGTATGTATTTATCCTGATGTGTTTTCAAATAAGAAAAAAACAACACGGTTTCTTCAACACTGTCCTATTTTTTACTCATATTCGTTATTCCAAAATCAAAACAGTGTAAGAAAATTGAGAAAATAATGTTTTTCGCTTTTCCAAGGCAGCTACTTACCATTACCCAGGCGAGCACATTCGCAGATGAAATATTCAACCAAATACATCGAGCCGTGGCACGTCCCCGTATATTCCGTAGCAAACGGGGATGAAACTGAAAATTGTTTCATTGGCCGACGAGTTGGGAAAAAAATGTACTCGCGAATATCTGGATTGTTCTGTGGAATTATTAAACTCAACAGTAAAGTAGAGCAGGCGTTTGGCTTGTGGGAAGCACTTTGAAACGAGTCTACAATTTACGTACGAGTATTGGAACAGGGAAAATGAATTGCAGATGTAAGGTATGATTTATTTCACCACGTTTTTAGTGTGTTGGTAAGTATTTTAAGAAATGTAATTATATTTTACAACCACATTGATATTAGAAGTCGCGTGTGGTTGCCGGATTAGAATAGTGCCACTCCAAGTCTTCCCGTGGATGTCGTAAAAGCCGACTAAGGTAATAAAGGCGTGTAGTACTGTTAGGCGATGGGCTTGCAACCTGTCACTAATACACTGGTAAACATCTTCGCCTAAGTGTGCAAAATGTGGTTACAGAATTATCAATAAGTTTTTAGAGTTGTTGGAAATTCTGTAACTCTGCCTACCCCACTCTGGGAATAAAAGCGTGAGTTTATGTATGTATGTATGTATTGATATTAGAAATGCGTTAGTTTGTGATTGTGTGTTTGTTTCAACTTTACACTGAAACGGCTGAACAGATTTAGATGAAATTTGGATAAAGATAGCTTAAACCCTGATGTTAAATACAGGCGCGGACGAAGTCGCAGGCAGAAACTTGTAAAATAACCATTTGATTAAAATAGAGGACGCCCGCGAATTTGTACGCGTAAAATTTGCGCGTAATTTCCCGATACTCCCCCCATTTCTTCCCTTTGGAGGTAGATCAAATTAAAATCCATTCTTAGTGCACCTTAAGGGTACCCAAGAAGGTGAAGGTTAAGTTCCCAGGTTAAGTTCACGGTCCAGCGGTTTTGCTGGGTAGTGATTCTCACAACAACGACGTGGCTTATTATAAAATAACCAATATGAAGTATACAATAAAATGCGTTAAAGGAATTTTATTTCAAGAAGTCTATATACATAATTAACACTCTTTCTTGACTGACTGACTGACAACTGCTGGATCTAAGGACTTGAAAAGTAGAGGAAATATTCCTTGGAAAAATACTGTTCTAGGATAGAGAAGAATATTAAAAAACGTTTCCCTTCAAGAAGGGTACCAAGCAGTAAACTAATTCCTCGCGTGCGGACTCGCAGACGTCCCTAAGTCATAAGTAAATTAGAGATTTTACCTTGACTTTAATCATGATTAAATTAATTTGCTATCTAACTCTAGATTTAAATGATTTTACGACGAGACGACGAAAATTCGTTACGTCACATTTCTCAATGTGTTACCATTTATTCAAAGTGTTCGAACAGTAAATTAGTAAATTACGAAAGAGTACCTATTGGTTTTGAATAATCAATAAAGTATCAACCATTACATTTTCCTCAGCTCGACCCACCATACAACGAAATATGCCAATGGAATATAAACATATCAAGAATGCAATAGAATCTATTTTCTAATTTAATTGTCAGTCATAAAAGTAAGGAAATCTAGTTTCTATTTTATCTCCTTTATTGCAATAGACCTTGATTCATATGGTATCATGTACAATTTTTTGTATGCCTTACGAAGCCATGTGACGTCCTGTATATCGTGAAATATTTTTCCACGCTTATTTTTCAATTTTTCTCAGATCCAGCTCTGAAATAAATCAAAGTGCACAGCGAATAATACGTGCAGGAATAGCCTCCGACACACGACCTGGCTTTGTCTGCATCTCAGAATTCTACCACTGATCCCCTGAAATTGAAATTTAAGACCTTATGCAAGCTTCGGCGTGAAAGTTCTTATTGTAAAATTTCCATACAAATTTGAAGCTTAGTTTATGTTATTTAAAGTTTAATTCTTTTATAATCTGAGGATAGTAAATTATTTGATGGAAGTAATTTATTCTTTAAGCCGTATGAGGATATTTTCTCATGGTGAAGCTTACAATTAAAGGGAAAATTATATCGTCGTTGGAAAGGCAAAACTACTAAAGCGCCATTATGGTCAAAATACAGTACATACATACAGTTCGACTGCTTTTTTTTTTCTGCATCGATTGGTCTGGGTCTCGTGGCGATCGGAGCATGTTTTTGGCGCTTTAGTAGTGAAAATTGGGACAAAATTTCAACAATTTCTAAGGATTTTTTACTAACATCCGACTCATTTAGACATATTTTTGAATAGATGGCGGTTAAGTATTAAGTACCCGAAACCGACGTGCGTGCATGACTCGATGTATGAATGTGGAAGAAGCGAAAGAAATTTGTCAAGATCGTAGCAAGTGGAAAGAAGTGGTATCTGCCTACCCCTCTGGGAAACAGGCGTGATTTAATGTATGTATGTATGTAAGTATTGTGCTTGCTGTATCTAGCCATTTCAAGCTTTATTAGTAATTTTAGATAACGTAACTGAGGATACTCGGTGGTGATTATGTAAATTTCGCTTCTATTAAATATTAAATGTAATGTCTCTTAGTCAATAACGTTTACACAATAACCGTCATTTGTAGTAATTTAGTATTTTTTATCTATTGAAATCATATGAAGTCATGCTTGTTAGTAAATAATCTTATAACTGATATTTTTTAAATAAACGCTTTATTCTACTGTAAGTAATTCATGTCAACGACGTGAATTCGAAACTGCCGACGGTTAGGATCTGTGGACATCGTTCGTGGTAGATGATACCATATTTTATTTGTGTGCTGTATACATTCCACCCAACTCCTCCGAGAGTGTATATATGCGTTTTTTTCAAAAGATAGAATCATTTATTGACTCTGTCGGCATTGTCATTATTGTCGGGGACTTAAACTTGAATCCTAAGTATACTAAACTTCTCCTGGCATCCTAAGTTACTATTGTTATTTTACTTCAGTGTGCGAATTGATAGAGATGAATGAGGTATTAAATGCGCATGGAGGAGTGTTAGATGTGGTGTTGGTGCGAGAGCGTGCTCGTGGTGTCTCGGTCAGTGAGTTTACGGAGGGTAGTCTAGTTCCGCATCCCGACGCTTATCACCCTCCCCTGGTAATCTCCATTCCGCTCACAAAAGCCAGAAGTTACTCCAGGAAAATAGAAGCTAGTAATGTAGATACAACGCGTGACTGGAATTTTCCTAAGGGTGATTACGTACTTCTTTACCAACTGATCGCTGACGTGGCCTGGAAGGATGTTTTTGAAGCCCGTAATGTCAATGTCGCCGTAGATCACTTTTTTATGAGATAATTTATGGCATTTTCGACGTGTGCATACCTGGGAAGAGAAGGTCTTGTAAGCCCTGCAGATCTTATCCGGTCTGGTTTACGGCAGATCTCATCAAGGATGTTAAACGGAAGGCTTTTCTGCATCGTGAGTGGAAACGCTCTGGTAATAGTGGTGTATATACAATTTTTTCTAAGCTTAGAGCTGATACTAAACTGAAAACATCTAGAGCTTACGATGATTATATTAACTGTATTCAGACCAAAATTACAAGTAATCCTCGAGCTTTTTGGCAACATATAGGTAATTTAAAATCCAAAGGTGGTTTTGAGAATCAGGTGTCGTATAATGGAGAGCTTCATGAAGGCATAGAGGCTGCTCAGGCTTTTGCGAAGTTTTTCTCAAGTGTCTTCCTCACCCGCGTACCTCTACTTGACCATACAGGGATTATGAGGGATGACATGTCAGTTAATGCGAACCATGTTCATATCGACAGGATTTCCCCTCAGGATGTAGAAATTGGCATAGCTCGTCTTAAGCCCCAAAGCTCGTTGGGACCTGATGGTATCCCGGCGTATATCTTGAAGGGCTGCAAGGATTGGCTAGTACTGCCATTGTCCCATATTTTCAACCTAGCTCTAAGTACTGGGGAGTATCCTGATCAGTGGAAGGTCACACGGGTGCGCCCTATTCCCAAGTCTGGTGATAGAGCAAGTGTTGAAAATTATCGTCCCATAGCCATTCTCTCTTCAATTGCCAAGTTGTTTGAATCGTCAACAAACTTCTAGCCTATCAAATAAAACCAAATCTTTGTGACTCACAACATGGTTTTAGGCCGAGGCGTTCAGTCGAAACCAATCTTTTAACCCTGGTTGACTCCATTTCTAAGCATTTGGACCAAGGAATACAGGTTGACGTGATGTACTTCGACTTTAAAAAAGCCTTTGATCGCGTGGATAACGACATACTCTTAAGCAAGTTATGTAACATAGGTTTTTCGCCCAAACTGCTCCGGTTCTTTACCAGGTATCTACGCGACATGCAGCAGTACGTTCAGCACGGATGCTTTGTTTCCAATACCTACCAGACTCGTTCAGGAGTCAGCCAGGGTTCGATTCTGGGCCCATTTCTATTCGGAATTATGATAAACGACTTGGCTTCTATCCCTAGATATGCCGGGTGCCTGCTCTACGCTGACGACCTGAAGCTCATATATGGCGTGCAACAATTCTCTGATTGTGAATCTCTTCAAGAGGACATTAACCGGGTCTATCAATGGAGCATTGACAACACACTTCTTTTCAATACCTCAAAATGTTCTATAATGTCTTTTAGCCGTGCTCATGGTCTCTTATCTGCAAAATACCTACTAGGAACGGAACCCATTACACGTGTCGATACTATGAGAGATTTAGGTATAATTTTCGATACACACCTTAACTTTCATGTTCATATGAAAACTCTGGCTTCCGACTGCTACCGGCGGTTGGGATTTGTCATACGCAATGCCCGTGAGTATTACAATGTCAAGGCCATTAAACTTGTCTATACTGCTCTAGTCAGGAGCAAACTCGAGGCGGCGTCTATAGTGTGGAACCCTCATGAGGTCACTTACGTCTTGCTTCTAGAGAAAATCCAAAAGGCATTTTTGCGTTTCTTATACAAAAAAACATACGGGTACTATCCTTTTCTTTACCCAAAGAAGTTTCTGCTTGGCACCTTGGGATTTAATTCTCTGGTGGCGAGGCGTAATTATGGGCTCTTGACAGGTGTGTGTCGAATATTGCGTGGAGATTCGGACTCCCCGGAACTGGTGGCGCAACTGGTACGCCTACTCGTACCCTCACTGTCTCAATCCAAGTTTAATCTTCGGCCACGCCACCGCGATCTGCTCGCAGTTCCGAAGGCGCGCACTGTGTCGTACAGGAATTCACCACTTGTTCGCGCTTTACAATATCTGAATGCGCTTCTCGCCTCAGCACCTGACTGCGATGTCTTTGCAAGTAGCTGGAGGATTATATGTGGTGAATGTACAAGGTTCTGTGAGGCGATGGATGACCGACCGTCTTCAGTTTAATTGTTTAATTCTCTGTAAATTTTAATATTGTTATCTGCTGTGCTATGTGTTTTTACTTATTGTTCGTGTTTGTATTTTTGTTACAATGTATGAATTTCACAGTGCCTTGGTATTTAACTAATTTAACTAATAAATAAATGTTTTATTTATTTCCTGGTCTATTAATTTCAAATGACATTTATGCGTAAGTATTATTGTTAAGGCTGAAACAAGAAAAAAGTCCTTTAAAAGTTAAATCATCAGAATGGCCAATTAATCATTCTGTCCTTTAAGTAACATACATTTGAAATTTAACTTGTTTTTAAATGCTAAATTCCTGTTTGCTTTATGGCTGTGTAAAGTATTTTTGGCTTTTAGTATTTTCCGCTTATGATTAACATATTTTTTGATACATGTAAGTATTTTTTTCTCAAGAGAAAGTAAAAGGAGACAAATCGTACGTATTTATTGACTCTTAACCTAAAACTTTAATGTGGAGGTTAGTAATTTTGTCTTACCAGCATTTTTTTAGGGTTGAGAGCATTAATGCTAAAGCGACACGTAACTCCGTAAATATTGAACACATGTACAATACGATAAATGATTCGTGCAGATAAAAAAAGAACATGATATGTTACTCTTTACAGCTTCCGTTTTAATTCCAAAGAAAAAAAGTTATGACAGTGTAAAGACAAAAAAAACCATTAAAAATGCTTTTTCTCGAAATGCCCCTTTTGGATGTTAGTAGTTTTGCTTTTCCAGTGACGATATTACCTATGTACAATTATTATTCTGGTATTTCAATTTCAATTGATTATTGCGCAGTAAACATAAATGGGGAACAATGAATAAAAAAGTTATTTTACAAAGTATGTAATTTGTTTAGATAGCGAACATACAAACTGTACCTAGTTGCAGATGGATTTAAAGTAAGTAAACTTTTTATTCCACTAAAAAAAAAAAGTCGCAAAAAACACTCATTAAAATATAAAGTCTTTAGTTTCCAATTTCTTTAGTCCAGTTTTTAGTTGTTTGATTAGGTATTTTTAATAAGTTTTTGCTTGAAGTACATTCTTAAAGGAAAATCGATTTCCATTATGTTGTGGATTCTGGTGCGGAACAGTTTCAATGTTCTAAAAATCCCAACGACCCTTCGAATAGAATAAGAGTCAAATCCCTGTCGCACTCGAGAACTGTCATTTAGGCACGGGCCCCTGGCACTTATAACACGGACCCCTTAGAGATCAACGGACCCCAGGTTAAAGAACCCTGACTGTGATAATAATTTAAAATAAAGTTAGTAACTGTTTTAGTTAAGCGTCAAGGTATTCCGAAGAACAAAATATTATTTAATTCATGTAACCAGCAGCTGCCGCTCGCATATAAATTCAGTTTCTTATATCCGGGCTTATGAAAAGTACAAAACAGTTTAAGAAAATGTTTTCATTAAAGTTTGAAGAGTATTTAAAAGTTTTTTACGTAGCAGTAAACATGTAAAGCGAATCTTACGAGTTTTGGGAGATATTTGGGAGTATTAAGGCTTCTATTCTACTGGCTGAAATTGTATTGCCGAGGACGTGCTAGGGCCACTTACACGCAGAATTTAACCCTGGGTTAAGGCACTAACTCGAGTTAGTAGACGTCAGATTCATACGAAAACTGTCATTTTAACTCGAGTTAGTGTCTTAACCCAGGGTTAAACTTTTCGTGCAAGTGGCCCTTAAAGTATTGTTTTTCACTCGGCCGCCATTCATGTCAAGTAAATAAAGCAGCGCCCACACCAATGAATAATGAATAATTTGACGACGCGCTGGCCTAGTGGGTAGTGACCCTGCCTACGAAGCTAGTGGTCCTGGGTTCGAATCCCGGTAAGGGCAGATATTTGTGTGATGAGCGCGAATATTTGTTCCTGAGTCATGGATGTTTTCTATATATTTAAGTATATATTTCTCTATATAAGTATTTATATCGTTGTCTAGTACCCATAGTACAAGCCTAGAGCTTAGTTTGGGACTAGGTCAGTTGGTGTGAGATTGTCCCCTTATATTTATTTATTTTATTTTTATTTTAATGCTTAAAAAACGGTGACGGTACGGAATCGCAGTGACGTGTCGTATTAGCACCGTTTTTGACGCACGCTCCCCACACCGCTGATTAACGTTGCGTATATCACTGTACGTCAAAATTGGCGCCATGTTATTACTATGACTCATTCTTTTGTTTGTTTTTTGTTGTCTGCGAATTTTGAGCACCGGTGTGGAGAGCATGCGTCCAAAAACGGTGCTAATACGACGCGTCACTGCGATTTCGTACCGTCACCGTTTTTTAAGCATTGGTGTGGTCGCTGCTTAAAAACTCTCGTAACGTTGACAATAGGTACTATAGCAGTTATATAGCTCTGTATGTTTCTCACCAACTAAACTGAACGGCTTTAGGATCTCAGGGTAACCCCTCTGATGAGATTATGCTTAAACTTATACAGGGTAAGAAATCCAAAATACTCAGAACGGGGGATTTGGAAACTATAATAATTGGGATGTGTTCATAGAAACCTTAGAAAAGGGAGTAACTGCAACTTTTTTAAAACGAATGTATCTGCTTAAAGTTACACATGCACATTTATAACACTAATTTACCCGCTTCTCTCGCATATGGAACATTACCTCCACGAGTAGCTTAGTTTAAATCCTTAAGAACTAACTACACGGGGAGCCTAACATACCCTACGAGACCTAGTAAACAGGGGTAGGGAAATGTCGCCATTGGTTCATCGCGCACCCCTCTATTTCTGAAGAGTGGGTGAAAATGAGTACGTACCCTCTATGAGTTTTACTATACGACTATTGTGCGAATAGTGCGCGAAAACATCGTAAATAAGTATTTATGGTGTTGTCTGTTTGGTATGCGTATTTTGTTTTGTACTGGTTATGTAAAGGATTAGGGGAAGGATGTTGAAGCACAATGATGAGTTATAGGAGTAATAAATATTCTAGTTTTTTCAGTTTTTCATGTAACGCTTCACATTATACATACTTAAACAAAATGCAGTGCAGGTTTAACAATACTTAATTTTTTTCCCGACTTCCTGAAGCAAGGTTAAGTTTTTCGAGCGTATGTATGTATGTATTCATGTATATGTATATTTCTGGGCACGCTCTGCAGCCTTAATCGCGTCACTGGTAGATAACGTGATACGAAAAGTCACGTGTGATGTGCCAGTGAGGCGATTGGTTGAAAAACTAAACGAATAGAAACGATTGTTAGCGTAATGCATCTTGTCTGGACCCTATGGTAGCAAAAAAAAAACATTTTTCAAGTAACCACGTGGCAACCCTTATATTTGGATTAGTCTCTCGCATTCTTGCAACGACCACAACACAAAGGCTCCATATTTTCACCCTTAAGACTTTTACGAACACTATGATAGCCTATCGTCTTAACACTCGTGAGGGTATCAGACGCAGGTAGCGGGCAAGGATCACTGGGTACGTCCTAATTGAATCTCTTGCGGTCGCCGGCAGCCATGCTTGCTGCCGAGACCGACCAAGCCGCCTAATCTTGTTAATTGTGTAAGCAAAATTACATGCTTTCGCTTCGGAACGTTTCAGGGTTATTACTTAAGCATAGCTTAGTAAGATTACAATGACTCAAACTATGAATAAGAAATCGTTTTCGTCCCTTTGGTTGTGGTGTACCTAAAAAAAGAAAAGCGAAATTTGTCATTTTTGTATCATATACCTAATGCATATAATGTCATTCAGGTTCTTTCTGTGTTGTAGCAGTCAGTCTTTAAACACATACATACCTAACAAGTTATACCTATATGTACCTGTACCTAGGTTAAGAATTCAATAAAATCAAAATCGTAAATTGGCCACATACTGGTTCTTTTACAAGTCGGTAATGAGTGAATCTACTAGCGCTATAGAGTACAGTACTAAGTATATATTACCATTTAAGGGAATAAAGGCTGTATAGTACTGTTAGGCGATAGGCTTGCAACCTGTCACTAATACACCTGTAAACATCTTAGCCTAATTGTGAAAAATGTGGTTACAGAATTATTAACAAGTTTTTAGATTTCTTAGTAATTCTGTAGATCTGCCTACCCCACTCTGGGAATAAAGGCGTGAGCTTATGTATGTATATTTTATGTCTTTTACATAAAAAGTAATTTAACGTGGTTTAAAATTACTTAAATCATTTGGTTCACATCATATTTTTTAGTATTAATAGATAGCTACCTAGTTACAAATGGGATATACATATTATGCAAGATTCAACGAGGAGAACCGTCGAGCTTGAGATATTGATCCGTTCTAAGCCATTGATTATTTTAAAGATCAATATAAAATCCTCGTCGTCAGCTGACATAGCTGTCCGCGAGAGAACCCTCCCATTGCTTTGAAAGGAAACTTGAAAAATAATTTAAATATTTTAATAAACATTAAAACCGTCAAAGAACTGCTTGAATAAATTATTACAGTATCTTAAATAGAACGTAACGTGTAATTTAGTATGCTAAATTAATTATTAATGTTAGTCATGTCTAAATTACTGACGTACTTTAATCTGTCAGCAAGAAATGCTAGGGCTAGGGAGACTGTTAGAATTAAACGGTGTTTTAGACCAAAGAGTAATGAAAAGTATTAGCAATTTAGAAGTTCTATAACAATTTTGAGTGTAATAATATGGGGGAAGAAAATAATAGTTAAAGGGTAATTTAAAATTGGTTATGCGACAGAAGAACTAAATCCAAATGGTACAATTGTTGCGCTGAAACTTCTTTCTGCTAAAACAAAATTTACCTATTCTCAAGTTATACTTCCTAAAAAAACATGCAATATACCACTAACTATACAAAAGCAAGTCAAAAAACCCTCAAACCAGTCAAAGTCAGTTGCTAATTACGCGTACACGTCTTCCCACTTACTTACACAATCTCATATCTTACTTAAAAGCGTAGTTTAAAATGCAACTTTATCATATAGGACTAACATTTCAATTCCAAATGGTCTTTTAAGCGAAAATGAGCTTGTAAAGGTTGCTATTGTAGGTATCGTACATGTTACAAGCATTAAGAGCGCTATTGTCTAAGGGCCGTCTGTCTCGTGCATTGAGTGTTGTATTTTTTATCGTTTATTTTTTCCACGTCCGCCTGCGCCTTTAGAAGTACCAAGATACTTAGGTTCTTGAATGGCTGAAGCTAGACTGAACGTTGCTTGTTGTTCTTTTTTGATGTGGATGTCGTATGCTAGAAAACTTGCTGGCCTTAAGAATGCCTTAGCATTTTCATCATAAAACAAAGAGCGTTCGCTGTTCTTGCTCTATAAATGATAATGTAAAACCAGAGCGATTAATCTGAATATTGCAATCGAATGATTCCTACTGAGATCACCTAAGCATTCAGAGACAGCGTCTTCAAATAAAAGTACATACCTACGTACATAGAAAACATGCAAAACACAGCAACAAACACTTGCGCTCGTTACACAAATATCGTTCATTGAATACAAAACGGACACATTCCAAAATGAGTCAGTGTTGCATTTTAAAATTAGAAGCTATTCGTATAAGATTTTTAATGCAAAAGCAAATTATTTTGGAATGTGTCCGTTTTGTATTCAATGAGCGATATTTGGCCTTTGTCTGGAATCAAACCAGCGATTATTAGCTGCATAGGCAGCGTCACTACAAACTAGAATAACCACGTCGTCAGGTCAACTTTAATATACTCGTATTCAATAGATAAAAACCCCCTAGATACATTATAGTGCCCTTTCTTTCAGAGCTTATATCTCTTAAATTATTCTACCGTATAACTACACAAATATGGTCCTAGCCTGTAACAATAGTCCAATTTTCCTCATTACATTAATCTAAAGTATGATACCTTACAGCTATTATTGCCGGGTATATGTACTGTTTAGCATAAAATCGATTGCTCTAAACTCAAGTTAGAGCTAAAGCTATCATATTTTTAGAATAATGTGATAAGTAAAATTGGACTATTATTGTAGGCCAGGACCATAGTTGTGTACCTAGTATTCTGATTTTCGCTTTGAACCATCCCAATTAAGCTAGCTTGCTTTTTAAAAAAACATGTCGTAATCCGTCCATCCATTAAGGAGCTACGATGCCACAGACAGACACGCATACACAGACGCAAACACGGTACACACGTCAAACTTATAACATCCCTCTGTTTTGTCGGGGGTTTAAAGTAGTTTATAAAAAGCCGAACATCAATATTTTAACAGTTTCGAATTTCACACGCTCCCATAAAAAGGGTCAATAGCTCAATAGCCTGAAGCCACCAGTTAGCAACCCAAATATAATTACCGAAAACTGTTATTATTGTGATCCTTGTATTAATTGAATTTGCGTTGGAGTTTATTCAGCGAGGTTAGTAAAGGCAATCGAGGTCTTAATTAAAGTAAACAGGGCTATTGCTTTATCATTAATGATAGGGGTACTTATTTACATACGAACTATCTGAGTACTGTTATAAATAGGTTTATTTTCATTGCCCGTGTGGTTGCCGGGTTAGAATAGTGCCACTCCGTGTCTTCCCGTGGATGTCGTAAGAGACGGCTAAGGGAATAAAGGCGTATAGTACTGTTAGGCGATGGGCTTGCAACCTGTCACTAATACACTGGCAATATAATATCTTAGCCTAAGTGTGCAAAATGTGGTTACAGAATTATCAACAAGTTTTTAGAGTTGTTGGTAATTCTGTAGCTCTGCCTACCCCACTCTGGGAATAACGGCGTGAGTTTATGTATGTATGTATGTATGTATTTTCATTATGTGATCTAAGTTTTGATAAGCACTATATGTAGGTACCTCACTAAAGGGCCTTCTTACGTGTTTGGGTGTGAATAGAAGCATATTACCTTTGACATGTTGCCTTTTAAACTCAGCCGCCATTACTGTCAAGTAAGTAACAGTTATCGTAATGTTGACCATTATGGTATGGTTTTATCGAATAGAATATAGGTAGAAAGCATATGCTTTGTCCAAATCATGTGGCTCTTAAGCATAGGGAGTGAGGACATGGGTGTTTAAAAAAAAACACTTTAGATTTGTTACTTACAAAATTATTAAGTTACGCACATACTTAATACTAGAACTACTAATTGGAATATTACTTTTTTGTTACTACGGAAATATTTTTATTTTAGACAGCAAAAGAAGTTACCTACTATACGAAAAAAACTTACTAGGTACTAGGTATAGACTTTACTTTTTTATTGAAACTAATTTTAAAATATTTTCTTAAATTAAGTTTTGAAATATTTCATGTGTTTTATTTCAAAATTTAAAAGGGAATTGAAATTGATAACATTCAGACAAAACTTTATAAAACAATGGTATGAATAAATGCAGATTTGGATACCTACATAGAGGACGTTATTTCAATAAAAAATAGTATAATTTGCGGAAAGTTTAATTTGGTATCTTCTTACTTCTTACAACTATTATAAAAATCCGAATGAATGGATATTTTGCTCATTGAATACAAAACGGACACATTATACGAACTTATACGAACGAACGAACTTATACGAAAAATACAAATCTTATACGAACAGCTTTTAATTTTAAAATGCCAAACTGACTCATTTTGGAATGTGTCAGTTTTGTATTCAATGGACGATTTGCTCCTCAATCAAGCCACACCGGCTGAACGGATTATAGTCTAGAACAGCACATGTTACATTTATTTCTGGAAATATTGTCAGTTTCCGAGAGAACAGCGACTAACGAATTCTACGCGAGCGGAGTTGCTATCTAGTTAAATAATAAAAGTAAAAATTTACATTGGTTTCGTAAACCAACAGCCAATTTTTAGTCAAGAATACCTATTTTAATAGTAGATATGATAAAATATACCGTATCTCATTTCAAACGGGGCGAGTTTCTAATTCAAATTAAAACTTCTAGAAATCTTAATATAAGCACTAGAGCGCAGTGACTTCATTCGAAATATTTAAATTATATTAGATCCATCAAATTAATTCAGTTTCCAACACAGTAACGATTACATTTTAATTAAATTGAAATTGTGAGAATGGGGCGCATCCCAATTTTAATAATGATAAAAAAGATGAAAATTAACATTGCTATTTGCAATTAAATGGAGTAATGATACGGCTTTTAACGTGTGCATTTTTACTATCAAGAATGTGTAAAAAATAAATTGAATTTAATAAAATGGATAAAATTATACGCATGGATTTTTTAATTCGCATTTCTCAACAAAATATGAAAATACCGTAAAAGAGATCACCAAAAGTGACCGAAATACGGATGATACATGCATTTTATACTGCTAATACGCAGGCACTGCGGGCAGGCAGTGCACTGTGACGTCATTGTAACAGTGTATTATGACGTATCTGTGCAAGTCATTTTACGCTGAGAGAACAGTGGGGTTATTATGACGTATCTGTGCAAGTCATTTTACGCTGAGAGAACAGCGGGGTTATTATGACGTATCTGTGCAAGTCATTTTACGCTGAGAGAACAGTGGGGTTATTATGACGTCTCTGTGCAAGTCATTTTACGCTGAGAGAACAGTGGGGTTATTATGACGTATCTGTGCAAGTCATTTTACGCTGAGAGAACAGTGGGGTTATTATGACGTATCTGTGCAAGTCATTTTACGCTGAGAGAACAGTGGGGTTATTATGACGTATCTGTGCAAGTCATTTTACGCTGAGAGAACAGTGGGGTTTTTATGACGTATCTGTGCAAGTCATTTTACGCTGAGAGAACAGTGGGGTTATTATGACGTATCTGTGCAAGTCATTTTACGCTGAGAGAACAGTGGGGTTATTATGACGTATCTGTGCAAGTCATTTTACGCTGAGAGAACAGTGGGGTTATTATGACGTATCTGTGCAAGTCATTTTACGCTGAGAGAACAGTGGGGTTTTTATGACGTATCTGTGCAAGTCATTTTACGCTGAGAGAACAGTGGGGTTATTATGACGTATCTGTGCAAGTCATTTTACGCTGAGAGAACAGTGGGGTTATTATGACGTATCTGTGCAAGTCATTTTACGCTGAGAGAACATTGGGGTTATTATGACGTATCTGTGCAATTCATTTTGCGCTGAGAGAAAAGGACAGAGTTACGTAACTGCTATAGCTCCGTCCTTTACGCTCACCGTAAAATAAACAGCATAGCCACGTCATAATAACCCCCCAGGACTGAGTTATGTAACTGCTATAGCTCTGTCCTTTACGCTCACCGTAAAATGAAATGCATAGTCATGTCACAATAACCCCACTGGTCGGCCATATATACTCCACGTAAAATTCAGTTTTACTAGAAAGAGATAGGACCAAATCTTGGTTGGCTTATATGCTGGTTATTTTTATAGCTATTCAAAAAATGATTTTTCTCACCTGTTTTGTTAGATGAATAAGCTTTTATGAAAACTGTGAAAAAATACTTGAATGTTCCCTATTAGGTACAAGTATTTGGACAAGGCTGGGGACGTGTGGAATTGGTCCACTTAGGGTAAACTTTCAAATCAAATCAAATCAAATCAAATTTTATTTGTGAAACAGGTAGTAAGGATGATTCTTTTATGAGCACGGGTTTTTAAGCGTTCACTAAAATATATCAGAATTCCTAATACCACATTACACTTCATTCAGATTGCCAAACACCAAATTTTAAAGACTGGGTGTTTTCAAGGACTCCAACTTATATAACTTATATTCTTGGTAGAGTAACAAAAAAAAAGGTGTCAAGTGTCAAGACGGCTTTAAATTATATTGACCATGATTTTGTTGACAATTTTAAGTTGGAACAGGTTGGTCTTATACGTACGCACTTTTCTTCTTTTTCGCCTACGTTTTTAAAAGATTAGTGCGCAGTTCAAAGTGACAAGAACTAATGTGCAGCTACTTAAGGCCGACTGTAACGTATTAAAACAATGATCCGTAAAATAATATTAAACTCTCTCATTAAAAAAAGGAATTTCCCTTTATTTATCAAGAGATGAAAATCTGTATTCCTCAAAGAAAACTTCGTTCCACAAAATCAAATTAAGAGCCATCATTGTTGGATGGCTATTGAAAAAGTAATAAAGTAGGTTAATTAGGTTAAAATGTGGGCATTATGGAAAACTCAAACAGGAAATTTCATGTACGTTTGTGATTATTTCAGCACTTTGTCGCTGTAAATTGGTAGACCAATTTATATGGCAGTTCTAACATTATGTTAAAACGATAAAGTACAATAGGGGTCACTTACTTACGTTTTACGTTGACAACGTTGATGATGATTTTAATACCTTGTCGCTGTCACTTGGTAGACAATTAAATATGACAGTTATAGTCTAATCTCAAAGCGATAAAGTACAATAGTGGTTACTTACTTACGTTATTCGTTGATTGTTTAAGGAATGTTGGCTAAATTAATATTTTAGTTTGACGGTCTGACATTTTTAATAATGCTGGGACCATCCCCAAGCAGTTTTCAATTTTGTAACAGACGTGAGGTAGAAAGGTGGAGCGTGATGTTTATATTTCATATGCTATAATAATAGTTTAAATATCTGATGAGGTAGTTGATGGTAACAAAACATAGTGGTTTAAATTTTGTAGAGTTTATTCCTCTGTGCATAAATGTTAGGAATTTTGAAGATAGAGTCCTTAACTTTCGGATGTCAAGGCGGATCGACGATTATATAGTGGGTGTTAGGTATTTAGTGGATACTCCTCCACGTGTTGTGCTGTAGTGGGTTTAGGACATTACGAAAAAAGCTAAACTGGTTTTATTACTGTGACTATTTCGATCAGGTTACTGTCATCTCATACAATCGAGGTATGATGTTTGGTCACACTACATACGAAGAGTCATAATTCCGAATTGATCGAAATTCCGAATTTTCATAATTCCAAACGCACTTTTTAAAATATATCAAACATAACCTAACCTACGTATGACAATTAAATCTTAAATAGCTCTAGCGTAACATAGCATTCGGAATAATGAAAATTCGGACAAATGAATATTCGGAAAAAGTAATTCGAAATTTTAATGTGTTCCTATGGGTTCTCTGTCGTTTGCCCGAAAGTCATTTGCCATAATTCTATCGGTAACCTATCGCAACCTCGAAATTATTTTGACCGAATTTCATTTCACCGAAAACGTTCGCTTTTTATCGTTTCTCCGATGTCACGTGTCGTCAATTTCTTACTTTACTATTTTACATTACGTAAACATATCTTTAGTCCGAGTAACTTTTCACCTTATAGTCACTTGCCCTATGTATTGTTACGTATGTTATTTCATAGCCTATTTTTCATTACACCAATGCTACAAATAGCTTAGGGATCGTTACGTATTTTGTTTCGTAACCAAATTTTCACTTCATCAATGCTACATATAGATTTCACTAAGTTACGTCAAATATTCATTTTCGCCCAAAAAATATTACTTGTAATTAGTTTTAGTAGAAAGACGAATTAGGGCAGAACCGGTTCGGATAGGTTAGGTTAGAAGGCCAAGGCGGGAGCTCCGCTCCCGCCTTGGCCTTCGAGCTTATTTTTTTTTCTGCCCAGAAAATATCAAACATAACATAGTCGATTTAATAATAGGTAAACTATTAATAAAACAATCCATTACATTGGGCAAAGGATACTAAGGTAAAATCAGAAATGGGAAATAGATAAATTGACAAACCATTACATTGGACAACTGTTTATACGCCGAAACCAGTAATAGGGAATAGATAATTTATCAAATCAGTAAAAAATCAAAACAAGTAATGACTAAATGAATATATTCGAACTGATCTTTCGGGTAAACGTAAAAAAAACCAAACCATAATTGTCGAATAATATTTGTCGAACCAAAATTCGGACAAACATTTTTTGGGGTTCAGATAGGTAACCAATTCTATCACTTGCCATAATATTCATTCGCCATAAAGGCATGTTTTCTGAAATCGTGAACTATTCAGAATTGTTATAAAATAAACCTAACCTTACCAATTGGGCTCTATACGATGGCATGTAAAAATTACCTGAAAGGTTTACAGTTTCAGAAAAAATGCCTATATAGCAAATTAACATTATGGCAAGTGACACAATTATGGCAAATGAAATTCGGGTAAACGAAGTGATCTGGTTCCTATGATATTTATTACTAACTAGCTCCTGCCCGCGACTCCGTCCGCGTGGAGCTCGTTTATATCGTAGCTCCATACAAATTTTCACCCTCTATTTCACCCCTTTAGGGCATGAATTTCGGGAAAAAAAACTATCCCATGTCCTTTCCCAGCATTCTAACTATCCTTGCACTAGCGGTTTAATCGTGTGTGTAACAGACAGACAGACAGACAGACACACTTTCGCATTTATAATATTAGTATGGATAGTTATTGAAACTGGGTTTCCTGCATAAGGTCACGCACGATCTAACTCGTTAACAAAATAATATTAAGCGCATTAATTGCCCACAAAAAGGCACTCAGGACAATAGCCCGCAAAAGTACAGTCGCATTGAGAATTGCTAGCATTTTCTTAAATTTCAATTTGGAGTCTGAACAACGGTGGAGAGCAGACGGCTCATAATGCCGCACTCGAGTCAAGGGCTTGACCGCGGCTACTTCGAGCCTAACATTTTATCGCGTGGTACATGGTACGAAATACAGTTGAAAAATGAAGGCACTGTTTGGAGTGAAATTAAAAAGATAAAAGATGTTGATTCAGTAAGTACTGGTACTTTTGCACGTCTAAAACATACCCAAGAGGAGAGCACTGCACTGCAGTGCTAAGAAACTCAACAGTCAATAAGTTATTCTCTAACATAAACTACACATGTCAATGATAAATGCTGTATGATCCATCAGCACGTCAAACTCTGTTTTCCTAAGCTTAGTGTCAAATGACCTGTCACAATGTGTGACTAGTATCTACCAATTCAAATTTCATTCAATTGAAATTGTGTTAAGAGTACTTACAAACTGGATATTTTTAATTTAACACATTATGAAATCGAAATAAGCTGTACATTTGGAGGTCGGAGATGGGGTTTTAAAATATGATTTGTCAAGATGGTGAGGTTTTATAAAGGTTAATTAAAAGAGTGTCACAATCGGATTCTGTTTTTTAACTTTGTGATTATCATTTAACCACCAAATTTCCTATGGGTTAACTTTACAGATACGCTTATAACATGAACCGTACCCGCAGTTTTACTCATTCAGCCCCTTACCACTGGCTACTGAATGAAACGTCAATTTAGAGCCTTCAAATTGCTTTGCTAAAACCGACCAAGTGCTTGCTGGGTGCGCAATGACTTAGGTTCTGTTCTGTGGCAGTAATAAAGTTTGATAGGCCAGAATAGAGAAAAGAAACGTAAATGATCATAGTTATATACGGCTGTTAAAACATACGAAAATTACAAATTTTGATAATTATGGGTGAATTATGAGGTAAAACCAAATGACTCCGATTTTTTTTAACTTACGTATTTTAATTTATGACCATTTACGAAATGTACCAAACTAGTTTGTTTTTTAATCCTCAAATAGCATTTAACTATATTGGTATTTTTTTAAAGTCCAACGCGCACCCTATCCCGTCATTATAGCCACTAGCTACTGGCTAATGCATACTTCTACGAAATAAGGACGGTGGTCCACATCCTAACTTTGTGGCTGCATACGATTCACAGTTTTCGAGCACCTAGGTCGTTAAATTTGGCCACTCGACTTTGTATCGCGAGAATATTATTCAGATTTTCTACTCGTAAAATAGAACGATGTCGGGTAAAGTATCTACTAAAACAGACTGCCACGTCGTTTTAGATTTTTGTGGTTAACATTCCTGCAATGTTTATAATAATCTGCTAAATACCAAATAAAGTGAAATATAAAAATAATTTACTAAAATGATTACACAAACACGAGTCATAATTATATTCCTCGCTTATCACGTAAACATAAATGGTCTAAGTCAAATTTGCTAAAACTGTCGTATTCCATAACATTATTAACGCTGATACTTTTTGTGAACACTTCGCTACTATTTCTTGTTCAAAACATAATTTTGCTTCACCAAGTAAATTTAGTAGACAGGCGATGAAAATTTTACATTAGATTAACCCATACAGCAATATTGTAACCCCGTGTAGCTCATAAAAATATACGACGCAACATATTCTTAAGCAGAATCATTTTTCCAGCATGTGTAAACGATGATTCAATATTTCTTGAGTAACGCGTTTACCTATCGCACTTTGCTGTCGCGAATTTGTGGGTAAAATGTACGTGATGTAAATAGAAATAATATAAATATTACGATAAGAGTGGCTTTTCAAATGTCTTGAAGCACGTCAGCAGGAATAGCATTAAAACTAAGTTTCGCCTAAGCCCCTAACTATTCATGAGGGTCGAATTTCGAAAAATTCTTATGTGAAAAAGGAGGAAAACGAGCATGCGGAGTACCTGATGGGAAGTAATCACCACCGCCCATGAACACCAGTAACTCAAGATGAGTTGTCGGTCCGTTGCCAGCCAATTAGAGAAATGAAAGCTCTTTTCTCGAAGGCACCCATGTATTAACTGGTTGGAAATACGTTTCACAATTTCACAGTACGAGACAAACAGTGCCTAGTGAAACGCACGGTGGAAGAACGCTATTCATCAAGGTATGTGTGATGGAACCTGGCATTACGACTATTAGTGCGCTGGTGGAACTCAGCTGCCGGTAAGACTCCGAGTGATTCTTCATAAAACTCATCGTTATGAATTACAGTTGAGGTAAACTGCTAGGCTTATTATAATTTTAACTATTTTACCGACAGTAAACTGCATCGTCTAGCATAAGTAACAAGTAACAAGTATAATCCTCGTATTCCTCATCAAATATAGTTTTAATACCACTCCGCGCCACCGTTTTGTACCTTAACCACGTCTTCGCTAATATCCATTACCACATAGGCTTAACCCTCAAGCGGGCATTAGCATCTTAGATGCCATTATCACATAATCCTTTAGCAGTGAAGTGACCCGAGTTTAGAGACGTGGCGTGGGTGGAAATACTCAAAGTGTGCGTATTTTATTTAGATATTATGTGGAATGAATATGAGAAACCAAGGAGTGAACACAGATGACGGCTGGTAGGGAATGTTTGGAAGAAAAAGACGTGCTACGTTGACTGATTACTAAGGACCAGATGATTTTGATGAGAATAATGTTTTTGTGGAATTGTTAGTGGCAGTCAGGGGTGAGTAGGCACACAACCTAAAATGAAGCATATGTTACTTATTATAAGACTGAAATTATTTCCAATAGACGTAACGTTAATTGTTAATTTAATACTTGTTCTTATATGTAAAAAGTTATGACTTATTTTAGATTGTGTCGCCCTACACGCGCATATACGTCTTTTTTAAATAATTTGAATAGCCAGTTCATGCTTTACAAATGCAAATGAAACCGCAATCAAAGAACTGTTTAAATCAAAAATATTGTGCACCTTGACGCATATGAGTAAGATATGTTCAGGTTATATGCTAGACATTGCCTCGTGACTATCCGCGTAGCAGTCATTTATACTTATTCTCTCATAGTCTGTCAGATTTTCCGTGATATTGAATGTGTTCGTTGGCTTTCTCTATGACATTAATAACAGATTTTGATAAAACATATCTAAGAACTTCCGCCAAAAATCCTGCTTCAAATAAAAAAACCGCATCCAAGAGCTACGGTGCCACAGACGCACACACACACACACACACACACAGACTTACACGCCAAACTTATAACACCCCTCTTTTTTGCGTCGCGGGTTAATAAAATAAGAGTACATTTGTTATATATATTTCTATGAAAATACACAGTTTATTAACCCTGCAAACGGCACTAAAGGCCTCAAAAAAGGGTTAACCTTACCTTAACAGTTACTTCTCCCCATCCCTACCGTCGTTCATATGATAATTCTGACCAATTATGACGTCACATATCCCACGCGAGATGACGCTATGAATGCAAATGAATGAATGACAAATTATATTTCGCTCTCTATTTAATATGCGGTGTATGAAATGATGATTTTTGCATATGAAATTCCTTTATTGCAAATTAAATAGCTTTTTCGTTTAATGTTAATTTACATTAATCTAGAAGTGACTTGATCGAGGTTGATATTGTTCATTTGACTAAGTTAATACTTAAATAAATCGGGTGAATTTCTTATAAACTGCATCTTAAGATAGACCCTTAAACAGAGTTTTTATTTGTTCAATGCATTCCTTTCATGAGGAAAATGTACGACTCATTTCCAGTATAAAGATCATTCAGCTTTTAACTCGATGTCTGAAACATTAATGGATCACGTGTAACAGGCATGTAATTCGTCTTTTTTCATAATTTTCATAATTTTTACTCCTTTTCACTTACTATTTAAAACATGACCTTTTTATTGTACTTTTTTACCTACCTAGTTTACTGTATCCAACATATTTATCAGTTTGCGACCGTCCCGTCCATAGCAACCAGTCTGAAAACCAGCGCCGGGCTCCCCACCTAGCACATGCTGAGATTGGGACCCATTGTCCTTACTACTATACTACTATACTTAGTTACTATACTTTTTAGGGTTCCGTAGTCAAACTAGGAACCCTTATAGTTTCGCCATGTCCGTCCGTCCGTCCGTCCGTCCCCAGTCTAGCTCAGAGACTCATAGTACTAGAAAGCTGTAATTTGGCATGAATGTACATATTAGTCACGCCAACAAAGTGGTAAAATAAAATTTTGAAAAATATTTTTTTTTAATGCACCTCCCCTACAGGTAACGTGGGGATGTCTATTTTTTTCTTGCCTACCCAATAGTGTGGGGTGTCGTTGGATAGGTCTTTCAAAAATATTGCGGGTTTATGAAAACAATTTTTCGATTAAGGGATCCGTTTATGAAATATTAAGCTTTAAAGCGCTATTTTTTGTTAGAGTCAAGTGTCCCCCCCCCCCCCCCTACAGCCAAAACTACAAGTACTAAAAATCTGAAAAAAATCTTCAACGAAAGCGCATATAACGAATTTTAAAGGAAATTTATCACGGCTAAGTAGACATGATTAGTTCCTGAGATACAGGCGATTAACGGGTTTATACCTACTAAAAATCATCTAAATAAGACAGCGCCAAATAACTTTAAATAGAAAATTGTTTCATACATGTTGATTTTTGAGAAAGTTTTTTGTGTTTGTCGTTACGGCTTCGGAACCCTACACTGAGCATGGTCCGACATGCTCTTGCCCGGTTTTTTTTTTTTTGTATTCGCTAAATTTAAGGTTGTGGCAATAAAGATTATTCTTATTCTTATTCTTATTTCAAGAAACTATTGAAACGGAAGAGACTACTGTTATTAAAACGGAGCCATTTTTTTATAGGAATTTTGTTGAAGAATCACTCTGTATTCAGCATCAAGCCAACAATATTTAGCTTAATTCGATGCGTTCTTTTTAGGGATGTAAAGTAGAGCACATTTGCCGTAAAAAGTACATGAAGTAAACTGACCGAAAATGTACTTTTCTGAAAAAAGTCATTTCTAAAAATACCTATGTCAAAAATTCCTAGGATAATTGCTACAGATTTAGTTACCTATAGCATCATCATTTCTAATATCCTTAATTTATTTTTTATCATCAAAAAACAACAAAAAATGCGGTTGCATTTGATGCGTATTTTAACAGATGGTAAAATGGAATAATATTTTTTACATACTTACACGATTAATAGTAAAACATTTTGACTTATACAAGTAGTTTCAAATAGTAACTTGCAAATATTGTTCATGAAAGTGGAGTGCTTTTTTATGCTGAATTTATCGGGCATACGGAAATGAAGCTTAATGCAATATGCGGGAAGCTGCGTAATTTTGGCATAATTAAGCTAAAAGCGTGCGCGAGGCCGGAGCGCTTAGTGGCCGGCCATTATTCCTACCTGTAGTTGGTTTGTCTCCAACGTTTGTTGGAAGCATAATAATTTGAAGTGGGAATTTGTAAAGTTGGCGCTGTATGTTGAACAACTGAGAAAATAGTACATTTTGTGTGGAAGTTATGTCATTTTTCGTGAAACGAAATTAAAACAGTACTTAAAAGAGACAATAATAATATTACCTAATTCTTAGTCTGATAAAAAATCACAGTAAAATTTGAACAAATGACGGCAATAAATCCAACTTTCCGCATGATATACAGCTACTAAAAAAAACTGGAGTTTTGGAATACACATGTGAGACATGCACTTTTGAGCATTTTATCAACTAAGAACATAAATTTTTTATTACTTCAGAGGAGGTAAAGGCTCACTTTCATTGGTCGAGCCGGCATGCTTGCAGCAATCCATTAACGGGTTAGTTTAACATTTTTGAGCCGAGAGCTATTGCAGCGACGCAATGTATCACGAAAAGCATACGGGCTATCGCGCAATGAAACAGCCTTAACGTAGCGTGTGGACGGCGCGGCGTATTAGATACTCGTAAAAGATGACTAATATTTTGCCGCACACGAACGGCATTGCTCGTGAGTCTCGTGACGTTATAAAGGTCCTTGCTGATGTTAAGTGGGTTCTGAGACCCATAAACATTTTGCTGTTGACAGCAAACGCGCTGCCAACTCTGAGGACTCAGATGGCCTTCGTAATTTCACCGGTTGTTTTACCCCCACACCGGAACGCTACAATGCGAACAGGGTAGTGATTCTGTAAACAAAGCCGGTCGTGCGGACTGTCGAGTGATATCCAAGCGGCGAGATTAAGTAGTCCCGTCAGTGCGAACAAAACACATTGTAGCGCGTGCATTTTCAATTAAGCAGCCTTATACGTTCGACCCATCGTGCTGCTAAATTGAAAATGCACGCGCTACAATGTGTTTTGTTCGCACTGACGGGACTACTTAATCTCGCCGCTTGGATATCACTCGACAGTCCGCACGACCTACCCTGCTGTATGGCAGTAGGTAAGTAAGTGCCGCGAAGGCATACGATATTTTATCCAGGAAAAAATTGTATGTCCATTGGAAAACGCATATAACGCCTTCTGCGCGGATGTAGTCGCGGGCAGCAGCTAGAATAAACATTAATTATATTATAAGGCACATGAACACTTGATCGCATATAAACTCTCAGTCAAAACGAAACAAAGCTCAATGAATGGAACAGTTTCAATCGACGGGGCAATTCATAAATAAACTGTCGGTGATTCGTCAATACACTTCCGGCTATCGACGGTTAATCCGGATTACAAACATCGACTCATACAGGCTGCATGGGGGGTTATTTTGTACCTGAAAAGAACATCGACTAAACGCCAGCATAATCGATAGTTGCAGTTATACCATGTTTACTTTGGCCGAGTCGTTTATTGTGCGGGAATGGTTAAATTATCCGTATGTATATTTAAGTAAAGTAAACTCACAGTGTATGGGTAGGAATGATTTAATTATAGTCTTGTTTTTATAACATTGTAGTTACTATAAAGGAATTTGAATGTTAGCAGGTTGACATAATACGTAAATTTGCCGTGTTATTCACGGCCTTAAGAAACCTGTATCCCTGATTGTACTTTAATGTTAACATTAAAGTATCGGTTATTGATGTAGTTGTATCTTAATATTCACTTTAAAGTATCGGTGACCGATACTTCAATGTGAAAATTAAGAAACAGGTATATTAAGATACAGGGCAACTACAGATACAGGTTTCTCACATATTGTAGAAAACTTATGATATGCACGTAGATAAAGTTATGTATATGACTGTATACATAATTATAGGTACTAAAACACTCGTGTGATCTTTTCATGTTGTTGACCTAATAGAGGTAGAAATGAATGCCAAGTAGATCAAAGTTACCATAAACTAATATATTTACTTATTTATTTTATTTATTTATTTATTTATTTATTTAAACAATGTCTTGTGGACTAGATAATATGTAGATATGTAGTTACTATATTGAAACAGTAGGCTAAATAAAGTGGACGGCCCCAGTGCTCGTATCTCAGTGTCATTGCCCATTATACAAAATGGAAGCACAGGATTTCAAGTTCATTAGACCCAGCTCTCGTTAGCACACAGTCGAGAGCTTTTCCAATATTGGTCTCCTGGACAATGCATGCACCTGCATATTTTACGCAACATACAACCATATTTAGATTGGCTTGGGCAAAGTCGTTTTGGGAGTTTGGCGAGATTGCAGTGTTGCAGCTCCATTCGTTTGTAACACAACCTCGGTTAACTCTGGAAATTGTTGTACTTTGCCTTTAGGAATCGAATAAGGTTTAGAATTAGATAGTAACATTCGATACTACTCGGTAGAGTAACGTGTGGAAAATTCCTAACATCACAGACCACTTTTTACTGGTCACTTTTAAGACAAGCTTCGATTTTTTCGCGATGATTTTATACCACTTGCCTGACTATTCCCATTATTCACCAGACTACTCGCATTCAAATGAAAATTATACACGTCTGTATATTTATATTGTACATTTTGTCAGTGCCTACCTGTAATGTCCAACAGAGCTGAATGATATGCTATTAAAAAGGTCTTTGTAAGTACCACATTTTCTATAACAGGCACCAAGCTAAAACACGTTTTAGTTAAAAGGGAAAAGCACGTGCAAAAATACACATTATTACCACATTTTCCAATAAAAAAAAACTGCAATGAAATTCAACTTGGAGCCCAGAAAGAAAGTTCCCATCTATATGGAAAGACCGACATGTTTTTTTTTTGGTTCATAAAAGATAGGCTGTGGTTCTTTGATTGAAGAACATTTTCAACTGCAACTGTATTAAAAATAGTCATTTTAGTTGCGGCATATAAATAATACTACATAATAATAGTTCTCACAACAAACGTAATCCGTGTATTCCATGGCGTGCATATTTAACCTGCTGCATAATTCACGCCTCTACTCGGTCAGATTAATTTTAAGCGATTAGGACTTTAATACTAATTGGTATCTGATGATTTAATAACCTGGATCACTAATAGATGCAACTCATGTAACAATGCCAATCAGTAATGGCTTCATTTTAAAGCCATATCATTTAGCTGAATTAAATTATTGGTACTAAATTACGTATGTACTTAGTAATTATTATTAGAGCATTTATAAAAAAGTTTATAGTCTTCCAAAATGTTCTGATACATTTACGTACGAAACTTTCCTTTTTTGTTACCATGAACCAAAAGTTAGTAACAAAAATGGAAAGTTTCATACAAATGTATGAGGGTAGTTTGGGAGACTATGTTTTAGGCTCAGCTTCATTCACCCTACCGACCTGTAATTTTTTTTGCAAATCGAATTCGCAAATTAATGAAATGTACAAACTTTTTTAGAAATGCTATTTAATGTATGTTTACTTTAAAAGAGTATTACTCATACAAAAAAGTAATATAGTAATATAGGTAAATTATTATTGATTGATTTAGGCTCATAACAAAGTAGAATTAGAGGCCTATTGGAATTGCGTTTTCGAATTTTAAACATCTTTAACCTAAATTTATAACCGTCAAATTATTTTTGTTAGACTAGTATTGAGTTTGACGGTTATACATTTAGGTTAAAGATATTTTAAAATAAGAGAACACAAAGGGACAGAGGCGCGTCGAGCTGACCCCATATAATTGTATTTACTCCACTAGAGTATCCTTAACCGAACAATTGTCCTCGTGTGTGATATCCATGGACTTATTCATTTAATAACTTCATGGTGATTTTCTAGAACTCAACATTGGCTACATACACCTTGTTAAAACAAGGAGTGAAAGCCATAAATTAAGAAAATAGAAACAGAACACAATCCGAATTGGTTACTTAACCTTGTTAATTTTTACCTACTTGAATCAAGTATGATCATCATCAGCCGAAAAAGGTTGGGCGGTTTTGGGCTACTCACATCCATCGGGTTTCCCAGGATTCTCACCAGAACTCCGATCATTATTCATGTTCTTTTATTTATTTTTCAAACTGTGTTTTTTTTTGTTTAGAACATTAAAGCTTTAGGAACTAAGGTAAGGGGGAGTAGGTTGTTACGAATTAGAGTGTGGTTTGATCAGGATTTTCAAGTGTTTGTTCATCATGACCACTAATTATAAAGCCTAATAAAAAATACATTTTATTTTTACAATATTGTTATAAAACTATAACCTAGGGAAAACTTTGATATACTTATCAAAGTTGACTGATTTAGCTCAAAATCTCTTTCCAACGAAAGATCATTTGCACCCGGAGATCCAGTACATTAATTATACAATAATATTTATACATACATACTTGATGGATTCAATAACCTAAAAGCTTACATTACTCGAAACGGTGCCTTAATAACCAAGAAATCTGGCAGAAAATAAATTTTAAGTACAAATCAGACGCGCCCAAAACGACACTTCGCGCCAATCAAAACGGCGCAATCGTCACTTAACATTTTCCAAACGCTGTAAAATTCAATTGTTTGAATAAAATATAAGAATTTTCTCCTCTAGACCTCTAATGAGAATCTTTACGATGTTTACGGTCCACGGGTCAAAGTGGCCTCGAGTTAGAAGCTTGAAACAATCTCAACAACGCTCGTTATCTTGGAAAATTGAAGTTCCCGACATTGTCATCATAATGAAATTCTTGTCGGATAACCCTGTGTTATACGTAAGCTGGCTAACCGTTTCTTGACTTCTTATTTGATAAACCATTCAATACTTAAAGCAACGTCTAGTTGAAATAATATATAATATGATTGTCACTTAAGTGAAAATAATGAAAATACAAGAATATAAAAAGTTATTACTTTAAATAGTTTGACAGAATAACGTTGAAAGTTACTTGAGTGAATTTTAAAACATTTGTCATAGTTAAGAAGTGTTAGCATTTTCTTTGTGTAACGAACATTAACGATATAAATACGACGCCTTTCGCATGTCACAGGCAATATGGTGTTACCGAATAGAATTGAGACCCAGATAAATACGAGTACCTAGGTCGTTATGGTTATCGAAATCTTAAAAGCCCAACACTACTGACTGTAAAAACTGGCTTTTAAAAGTAACTGTTAGGTACTGTAGGCCAAGAATGCATCTCATCTTCAATAATTGCCTTTGTCATAATTTCTATGCACATAAAACTATTGGCATAAAGTTTGTACGAATAACTATTCATTACCATAATTGCTCTTGGCATATTTTAACTGTCAATAATTTTTACCGTTTGTTATGAACGTAAAGTAAGTGCATAAAATAATGTGAGTCATAATGTTATAACTCTCTAGTATATATTTTTTCACATGATACAAGGTCATAATTTATTATTCTAAATCGCATTTTTTAGTAAATATTTATCTTGTTACGAATAATGATCATTAATTAGTTGTGAATGCGAATGTCTATGGGTCACAGTTTCCACTTACCATCAGGTGGCCTGTGTGCTCGTTTGTCATCTCTATGCCATGAAAAAAAAAACGTATATTTATGTTGCGTATTTTGTCAATGACCATGTACTTTGCATGGGACAAAAATAAGTTCCATTCACATTACCGTTTCAACTTACTAATCTAACCGTCATTCCCAAAATACCAGAATTTTAAAATATCAGACTACTCTGTACCAGATTCCCAAAACACCAGCTTCTAAATTATTAGGTACGAATAATCAACAATACCTTTATTTAAATGTTAAGTTTTGGTATCCCACTGAAAATTCTGATACTAAAAATGTTCTAGTATTTCGGCAGCGAGTGGTTTATTTACTCAGGAACTCTAAAATTTTCCGAGATAAAAAGTACTCTATGTCCGTCTCTAGGCTATCTATCTATCCACCAACCCACTTTCACGGCAATGGATACATAAGTCTATGAAAACGAATAAAAAAACACTTTGGCATTAAAGAATACACTGGCCGGCAAAACTAAGAGTCACACTTTTCAAATAAAGAACATTTCGAAAAATTCATTGAAAGTGTGATATGTTTTGCGGGTCAGTGTAGTATATTATATACTAATGGCTATTTCTAATACCTACCTCAAACTTACTAAATACAAAATACAGGCCAGAAATGATTAGTCGTATTGGGTACCATACTGGACCGAGGACGGAATAATGCTTTATGTGAGCAATAACTGATGATTGATGACTCAAGTGACTGCTGGGGTGTGCTAAATTCATTTGTAAATCGATTCTTCATTCAATATTTGAGCTACGAGGGAATTATGACGGATTGCCCGAATACTGGCTACTACAGATCCGTTAATAACAATTCTATTATTATATTTAGCAGGAATTGACAAGTTGCTTGTCTCTTGATGTCGATACAGTTATGTCAAATGAATTTACGCACTCTGTTATGTTCTGCTTTAACTATTAATTTTTCCGGAGCCAAAAGTGATAAACCTGGAAATGGACTGTATGCTGAATTTTATTTTAACGTTCAGCCAATTTTTTGTGTCAGATTGTCAAGAAAAATTACCATTATTATGAATACCCTATCCCCATATATCGTATTGTATAACAAGAATAAGAATATTTAGATCTGCTTTGACTTTCCCAATGCGCTACAATATGTGTTTTTTTAAAAAGGGCGTCATCATATTTCTTTGATACCGGCAATGCATATGTTACAAATGTCCATTGGTGGCGGTGACCACTTTCCATCCAGTGGGCTGTCGGTATGCCTATTTGTCCATCGATGGCAATAAATGAAAAATAAAACAGAATCATGACTGACCCTACAGCCCCTAAAGATTTAGGAGTAAAACCGTTAGAAGTCGTACCTGTTTAAGTTGGTGATTTAAATGAAATGGGATAACAAAAATATTGCAACAGCAATAAGATTAATTTCACTACGACCTATTGTAATTTTTTATGAATCACCATGATAGTAAATTAAGCAGTTCATGACTTTCCATTAACTTATTATTTATATGTTTCCAAGCGTAATAACAAGTTCCCTAAGTGGCTTAGCCCCCTACCTATAAATATAGAGGTAAAGTTTTGAAATGAAAATTAACGTCTCCCATTAGCTCCCGAATGTTTCGAAGATTATCCTAGATGCCGGTACGGGAGGATTAAAATTAAAATAAATTGTGTTACACTTTAATTGTATTTCAGTATAATTTTCCGAGCTCCTGAATTCTAGAACAGTACGTACTGCTGTGAAGGTGTTAAGGACATGGGTGGTATGGAGTCGCTAAAAATATTATAAATATGTAAATAAAAAATGTATCATAGCGGCGGAAGCAGGCAAGGAAAGTAATTCGGATGGATTATTAGTAAAACAGAGTTGTTATGGATGGCAAATTGAACAAGTCGTTTTTTTTTCTTAAATATAAATGCTTGTTATCGAGTATAGTGAACCAACCGTGACATAGAATAACAAACGAAAAGTAAAACAAACAGAATTTATCTTGATACTTAAATAAAAGAAAGTTACTTTAAAAACAGATTAACAAACACGAGAGAAGGAGAAGATACAAATACACAAAGAACTTAATTATAATAAGAGCATCAAAATATTAGGAATCCTGAAAGACATCATCATCACTCGGTGTCGATCATCAATTTCAGAATCACAAATAAGAATCGTTATAGATTGATCCTCTGCCAGTTCACTTGTAAACATATTATAGGTACATAAAAGAAAATGTAGAAAAAAAAAACATTTTCCATGTAGTTACGTTTCTTCGACGTACTTCTTCTTGCCTTCTTTCTGCCTTTGATCTTGACAAAACAACGGGCACTTACATATCAGCTTCTTATTTATATCGATGACTGGCGTTAGCGAACAAAACATTTAAATTGTTAACAAAATAGGTAAACTAGGGGGGCTATTGCATAACGCACTCGTGTATAAATTGATTTCATAATAAGCTATAAAATATTGCCATCGATGATCATACTAACAAATTTCTTTAGTTAGGAACTTCTCTTCTAATTGAAAAATATACCCAAATATTAATTTTATACCATATTTCTTTATTAATAATATAAAAATAAAATATCATGAGCCATGTTCCGCCCCGTAGCCGCGACTCGAGGCGCTATACTTACTCTAAATTTCATTAGGCGTTTGAGTAAAGCCACCGCTTTCGTGTAATTGCTCATCTCCCTCGTCTCGTCCTGGAAAAAACCTAGTTTATTGCCAATTTATTACCTTATTAAAACGAAGATTGTCAGGAATTAGTGTTATTGACATTTCCGTAAAAAGTTGTGATTACTTAAAGAGAAATTAGGTACCATGAAAAAAATTTTTTTTAACGGGATGGCAACTGTTAAATGTAAAAATCTTTTTTCTTTTTTACGTGTTCCACTGGCAGGTTTTTTTTTACCATGTCTCTTTTTTTTGTTAATATATCAAGTATTCAATCAATTACCTTGGGACGAGGTTAATTTGTGTGAGATTCCCGTTGATATTTTATTTATTTTGTCCCCCTGAATCCTTCTTAAATAAGTTTCTGATCGTTCTGCCTATCTACTTTAGGCAGAAGGCAGTACAATTCATATTATAAATAAGCCGATAGAAAGAAGCTTTCATAAAAAAAAAAATAGATAAAAAAAGAAAAATACGATTAATGGAAGTTTAAAAAAACCTCATTACTTTATAGCGATACCAATGAAGTGCATTCCAGCTTTGCCGTAGTCCGCAGGAATTGAATTAAAAAAAGTGCACTTGCAATTACGCCATTGAAAATACCCCTCTCACGTTTCAATCCTTTATGGCGGTCCCTATGAATCAGAATGGAGTGCAATATGAGATGAGAGGGCCAATAATGAAATATAAAAACAGAAATAAGCTCTCCTTTCCTCGGCTTTGGCCTGTCGAGTATTCTCCATTATTCCCATTCAGTAAATTTGCTTTGACGAGTGTCCTTAGCAAGCGTTTAAATAATTTCCTTTATTTTTTTCCGTGCAAAAATTCGGTAAAACTTATTTGATGTCAGACGAGACCGACATTCGAAAGCGTAATAAAGTTGAGGATGTCAAATTATTTCCCGAAGATTCGTTAGGATTTTGTTTCGGTGAATAAAGGCATTCGAAAATGGGATCAAATGTTTTATTGCTGGCCACTAATGAAACACTATCCGTGCAAAAAGCTAGATATTTTGGAGCATCAAAATAAAATATCTGTCTAAAATTATAACAATATCATTCTGTTATAATGTTATCTTCGATATCTCATCAGTTTATCTGCTGCATACCGATCATTCGTTGAAGAGATTCATCTTTTACTACCTACTAAAAGCCAAGCCGGCAAGGTTTGATTTGAGATGCCTCTTGGTCAAGGAAGGCGCAAAAAAGATAGGTAAGAGGAAGGTCATATCTATAATCAATATAACATTCTTGTAGAAAAGAAGCGTGCTCATAAAGATGGAGAATTTTCGAGGGCATCGTTAGCAGGATTCGGGTGAAATCGTCTTTAAGTGATTTTTGATGCAAAAATGCAAAGCAATTTGATAGAGGCTTTACAGCCTGTAGATAAGTATTAGTTTTATAGTTTTGCTTGCTAGTTTTGTAAATGCATTATGGGCATGAAAATAAACACGGACCAAATAATGAAAAACCGAATTCATATCCGAATTATATTCACATAATACGTACATGATGTAGGTCTATTATTTATAAAGGAAGGTTTTGCTACCATATTTATACTAATAAGCTTGTGTCCAACTCGTATTAGGTTCTTTTTTTTATTTCACATGTTAATACTACAAATTTGACTAAATAATGAATGTAAATGCTTGACTAAAATATGTTACAAATAAAATATGACGTAAACAGAATGCATGATAATTAAATGTTACTGAAGTTATGACAGTACAAACCAAATATAGTATTAATAATGTAGGTAATCAATTATTAGTTGCATAAAATCAACAATTTACAGCACTACATGTCCTATTGTATCCTGTAGGAACCAAACTGTCATACCTCTGTATGCATGTATCTTATGTAATGCATTACAAAATTAATAAATTAAATGATATCATATTCCTTAAAATGTTCCATTTTGCACTTTCAATGAAAATTAACCATAGAAAACAGCCACGACGAAATCGGAAACATTTCCTGACAAACTCCGTAACTCAATCAGGTAATTAGACATTGTTTTGAAACACGCTAACAGGAAGTAATTAATAGACTTGTTGGTGTTTCCCTCGAGGTGAATGAGAAAACCGATGCACGTGAAACCTGTGAACTTTAATCACCCACCTGGAATTGCTGAATTTCTATGTAAAGGCAGTAAGTGAAGCTTTTAAGTTATTAGTTCAGTTATTCTAAGTATGAAATACTAGAGGAACTTTCGTTTAGCGTTCCTCCCCTTTGTCTACCATAATATTCGAAAAATCCATTCTTATTTCACCCCTAAGGTACCCATGTACAGTAGGCTGCAAAAGTGCATGGACAATTGAGAATTAAAATGCTATGCAGGTGAATGTCGACGCCATCTGTCTGCTTGTGGGGCGTTAGCAGCTATTAGTAAATCTTACTGGTTCAGTCAGATCTCACTAGATGGCGCTGCATTACCTTATAATATGAAAAATATTTTTTTCCACAAGAACCAAGCAGTTGCATAGTTGTCAACTTTATTATTCTTAGTCCACACTTCCAAACTCGGATTATTGATTAGATTATTAAAAAACACATTCAAAATCCATTTTACCCGAGCGGAATCGAACTATGAACCTCTTGTATCATAGGCAATGCCAAATGCCGTTCGACCATCGAACGTTTTGATAACCTGTCAAAATATATTATCAGTTTATGTTTATAGTCGGCTCTGCTTACTTTCTAAGAAATACGTTAGTATCAGAAGAGGGTAGAATGAAAATTTATAAATACCGGTTTCGTTTTTACATTTAACTTATGCACAATCCTTTGTTCACTGTTCCTCGTACGGTTACTGAGTTTTTAATTGCGTTATTATTTCATCAAAATGAGTTCACGTTGTAATATTGATTCAGTTACAAGATCGCAAATAATTGCCTTGCATAACGAAGGCAAGAATTTATCAGATATAGCCAGAGAGACAGGAGTAAACGTAAGTATTTTTGATGTGTTTTGTTCAAACAAAACTTAATATTCATAGGTTAACTATTCTTTTTTTTGTTATAGCGGAAAACCGTGGTTCTTTGGGTACGCCGATTTGAAGAAGAAGGATCTTTGCTACACCGTCAAAGAACAGGCAGACCACGGCTTATAGACGCGCCGCAGCGTCTAGCCATGGTGGTGGATTACGAGGAGAATGGTTTTATACCGACTAACCACTACGCCAGTTTATTTGACACAAGCGTGGACACCGTCCGTCGAGCTCTTCACAGTGAGGGTCTGCATTATCGTAGACACGCAGTCAAACCATCGCTGACAGATAATCACAAAAGAGCAAGGTTAGAGTTTGCTTTGGAGCTTTTGGATTTAGATTGGTCTAATGTCATCTTTACTGATGAAAAAACGTTTAAATCGAGTCAACATGGACGTCTAAGTCTGTGGCGTCGCAATAATACGCGGTGGAATAGCGGCCACGTAGTGCCCAACATGGAGTCTGGTCGCATCAGCGTGAACATGTGGGGGTGGATGAGTGGAGCTGACCCGGGAGAACTAGTGAGGCTACCCAGTCGAGCCAATAGTGCGAACTATGTGGAAGTGCTGGAGGAGACCATGTTGCCCACTGTTCGGAATGTGTATCCTGAAGAGCAGTTGCCAATTATATCTTTCGTGCAAGATAATTGTCCGATACACCGTTCGCGTATTGTGCGGGAGTGGTTTAGCCAGCACGAAAATAACATTAAAGTTATTCCTTGGCCTGCTAGATCGCCGGATTTAAATCCCATTGAAAATTTGTGGGGCGTTATCGTCCAACGATGGGATAAACAGAATGAGCGAACACCAGAAACTTTAGAGGCTCATTGTTTAAAAATATGGGACAGTATTCGCGGGTCAGATCTGTGTAGAAATCTCGTCGGCTCAATGCGCTCCCGTTTGCAAGCTGTGATCGAACAAGGTGGGGGCTACACTAGATATTAAGTTTAAGCAAATAATTACACTTATATATATATATTTTGTGTGATATATTTAGTGGAGACCGGGTTTTGATTAACGTATCACGTCATCATCATCATCATCCATCACTGCGTAAAACATTAATAATAATAAACGAAATGAATGTTTATTTTGCCGTTTTTAAGTTTCTGAGCTATGTTATGATATTTAATCATATATTTTAACGAAATACTTTATTGCCCCCTTTGTCACACGCCCGAGTTAATTTGTTTTTATTTTAAATTGTCAACTTTATTTCTATGTTAACTTTTTTGGTGTGTGTTTGGTTTAATAAATGTGTTTGGTTTATTTCATGGAGCTAGCAGAACTTTTAATTTATTGATGACTGATCATGATCAAAACTGTAAAAGACAGCTATTACAATGCGTTTAACCTTTAGGCACGCGGTTGTTTTATGCGCAGCGCAGGTGCAGGTGTTTAACGCATTTGCGTTGACGTTCCCTATTTTAATTCAATACATCGAAGCAATTACTACGCTTTGTTTTTGGGTCATTCGCACGCAGCTCCAATCGCAGAGTTCAATTCATTAAAAAAAAATGTTTACAGTATAAAACAACCGCGCACTTTACGTTAACCCGGTCCCTATTTTTTTGAATTATATTTGTTATTACTAGTTATTGTGGGAAAGCTTCAATCATCTTTCCGATGTCGGAAATGAATACTTAAGCTAAGACCTCAATAGTTAGATGGAAAATTGTTATAATGTTGTAAATAATTAGTCAAATTGAGATAAACTGATTATACTCAAATATTTTATAAGAAGTAAATGATTTTAAACCACAAAAGTAGTATCATTTTTAAGAATGACGAATTTTTCCTGCTTTAAATAATGCATTTATTATGTTCCATCATTGTAAACGTAAGCAAATAATATTTAAAAAAAAAAACAAAAATATGCTTGCCACTAACGAGATTCGAACTCCCATCCATTGAGCACACCTACGCATGAAGCTTATAAACTGTGCCACCATCTCATATGGTTGACAAGACGAAATATCGATTCTAGTGCTGTGTAGTTAAGAAATTGCAGTAATAAGCAATTGAACTAGATCAGTAATCTGCGCCATCTAGTTTATTTGTTGCGAACTTGAAATCGAGTGCTCATAGGATTATCGACGTTAAGGTGTCCATGCAATTTTGCAGCTGACTGTACCTAGGGAATATTCTTTACAAATTTATAGTTCTTAGGTCTAGTGGTTTAAGCTGTGCATTGTCTGTCTGTCAGTCAATCCATCTCAATAGAGTTATACAGTGTGTTACCGGCATGAGGGCATTTATTAAAACTGCCGATAATATGTTGCTTTAGCAATTGTTTGGAAGTATTATCAATTAAAAAATAATTAAAATAACTTCACGATGTTTTTTCTTAGATAAGTACGGGGCAAATCATAATAATCAAAGTATCCATCGACTGTCATTTACACTTGTCAAATTACTGTGCTTTATATTACTGGCAATTAAAATTTTGTTAGAAAGTAAACAAAGCCTGAAAATTTGTTTATTAATTAAATTAATGTCATAGTTACGTTACAGACATACGTTATTTTAATCTACTTTAAAAAAAGCCTTGGTGCTGGTAACACACTGCATATGTATAGTTGAGACATTGGAAAACGCATTAACAGGTAAAGGAGGTACATAATTATATCACATATATTAACTTCACCTATGATACATTTTCTCTCAAGTCTTTCTCTATTAAAATGTATCTTTGATAATAAATAATCAACCCATGTATGTAAAATGTATGTGTGTAACATGGTATAAAATAAAATACCCAAAAGCACCCGATGCCGTTCGGCTATTAGTGACCAAAACAATTAATTTGATGAGCGTTTACCCAATTCCAACACCAACTACATACATCAAATTACGCGTAAACATACAACAAATTGCAACTATGTCGGAGCGCAAAATGAAGGTAAATGAAAAAGGAATTTTGCAACGAGGGACAGAAAATGATCTTATTATGGCTTATTAAGTTGCCTCGATACACGTAGATTTTCTGTTGTCGAGTCAATTTGCTGGCAAGTTAGAGCGGGGGACGCAGCGTTCACTCAATTAGTTAATTTCGTTAAATATCCTTGATTGAGCAACGGTCGGCAATCAGGCATGCAAATTCTCCCACCCTCAGTCATTCCGGAGACTTTGCCGAAATGCTATTTTTGCTAAGCGCCGAGCATTTAGCCGCTGTGGCAAATTGACCGTGTATAATGGATGCTGTTTAGGCTGAACTTGGTCGCAGTATGGTTTTAGAAATCAGGAATGTCCTAGTCTTTACTGAGTAGGCTTTGCGTCATTAACTTTGTCTGTTGCTGCTGATTATGTCGTCTAAATTTGGTTGATGTTGATCAGTTTTTCATTTCACTTTTACACAAAACTATGACAGACCTGTTGTTATCATTTCTATTTACTCCATTTTTATGAGCACAAAAGAAATATTTTTGTTGAGATTATGATATACTTACGTTTCTCTTTAAAAAAGTATCGTTGACTTTCGGAGGCATGAGAAGCGGCGTTCTTTTTATCAATTAATTTATTGAGGAATTACAGTTATGCACAGCTGATCCGCCATAAGAGGAATTGATACGAGTTCAAAAATATCATTCATTTTTCCATTCTGGTAAATTGTTGCGTAGTTGGATGATAAAAATTCTCAAATGAGTTGTCGGGATTGAATGTCAATGTTCGAGATGTTCTTATGCAACTTGCAGAAGTATCTCTAATTTTTTTTGCAGTAACACAGTTATTTGATAAATCGAGGTTATAATTCCAAAATTTAACAGCATCGTTCGCACAAGATGTACTTTTATCTTATCACAAACAATAAAGGTAGCCTAAATATAATATAATATAATTTCAAGCCTTGTTTGGAAGTCTGGATTGTATCAACGAACTTAAGAAGAAATTAATCATGCCTAAAAATTGCAAGACGGTTAAATCGTTCCTAGCATTGCGATTAAGGAATTCAGCACACTCTATAAAAAAGTAGACGTATACAGTGATTACGTACTTACCTCGCATTTAGCACTAATGGGTGGTATTATAGTAACAGTTTTAATTTGAAATTACAAAACCGCACAAACATATTCCATCAAAGTCCATCGCATTGGATCGCGATGATATTGTCCTGAAGCCAATCTAGTTGATAGTGTCAACGGCATTCAGTCGGATTGCAACGCTTCCGCGCAGTACGCCAACTTAGACATTAACTCAACCTTTGGGCGTTGTAATAAGGGCGAGATTGCAATAATTAAAATGGAGTGTTATGTTATGGGAGGAGGATTCAATTGCTAATGGGTTTTGGGTGAAGTACTTTATAAAAGATAATGTTCTGCCATGCAATGCTCGATTCGTGGTAGATGCACCTGATTTTGATTTTATCACGTGATAGTTAACGTCCCCTGCATAATGTTAACGGATAATCTTATAAAAATACAGTGTAGCTGACATTATTGTCGTGTCGATGGCATGATGCTAACCGTACGTTTTTGTTGTGGAAGAACTTAGGTCTCCTACGGACCTCAGCCATGTTATAATTTTAAGGAACTGTCTTTTTATAACTCGACTGATGAATTATTAACCGGTAAGTTAAAGTTGTCCGGTCAGAACCTATAAATATCGGTTTAGGACGAGTATTCTCAATTAAGTAGCTTAACCGTTGCTCTTATGAGCTCGTCCAACGATCGATTGACAGAGAAATTAAGAGAATAAGAACCTGAGAATGTATTCTATTAAGACGGAAGTCGTTACTTTGCACATTGGAATAAAATTAGTTCCGAAATATTATGCTCTATCGTTAAAAGTACGGTCTTCTAAATATAACCCTTATTAAAAATCGATGCGTAATGTTTATCCTTCCCCAACAAAGAAAACATGGCATACGACGCATACCCTATTAAATAATTTTGCCTGAAAATGCCAACGTTTGTTTGCCCGTGGTCATCGACGGCGATAAAGGAGATAACAATAAACTAAATTGGCCCCAGGGTTTTAATGTCTTTCAAAACATGCCCCTGAATTAGCGCACCGGCTCCTGGGACAGTTTTGGCGAAAATGTTGCCTGTGGTGAATGATAAATAAACGTTAATTTGCTTTTGGCGACTAAAACGTGTTTTTTTTTTAAATGAGACTGTTATTGTGCATTGTCATTGTATGGTTGTTACTGTAATATTTTGAACCAGTCACAAAAACATGCATTGAATAAGTTCTTCATTTTATTTGAATAAGTTGTTAAAGATAGAATAATTAAATTAGAATCTGCATTTTAAGTAAGTAACTTGCATGCATATTCGTATACTTTAGTGAAGTTTACTAGAATTAGTTAAATTTCGCCTTTGTACCCTTATTTAAAATGTTTTATATTTTGTCCAATAAAAAGCTTAGATACTTAAATACATTTAAAAAAAAACAAGTTAATTAATTAAACAGGATTATAGCCGAGACGGCAAACAATGAGTCCTGAGCTAAACAAAAATCTTCAAATATTATTTTAACAGACGCAGTTAAGAGAAAACGTTGGGTATAATATATTTATCTTATAAGTTTAGAAATTGATGCCTTCCAGAACATATTAGATGATGGGTAGGACTGTTTTGTTTGCCTAACAGCAATAGTGAGTCTAGACGTGAGACCGTATTAAGGTAAGCAAGCGGCAACAAGAAAACTAAATAACGAACTATCTCTGACTATCGTAGTAATTTTTAAGATAACATTGACAGAACCCACAGATGTATTCATTTTAACGTCGACTGAGGACTCCTTTTCATTAATTAGAAACTTCATCGTTCCCGAGAATTTTGTTTCCAACCAGTATAATAGAGTGGTATAAATTTTCTTATCTGTACCACATCAGCGGCCATTTTGTTGTGACAAAAGTTCGCCTTTGTTAACTTAGCTCTTGTTCCGTTTTGTTTTATTAAACAATTTTATTTCGATAAGCCGGGAATTTTGCTTTATATCGATGTAGGTCACAAAGTTGGAAAATAATACAGTGCCGTATTTTCACTTTGTTTTGTTATATTGTGTGCCGGGTTTAAAATAATCGATCTATATCTAGGCGTTAGTCCCAGCATACTATGATGTATTTACTTAAGTAAATGATTAAATACCCCAAAATCCTATATATACTATTACGAATAGACACTTTTTTTTACAACGGGTTATTTATAATCATTAGTAGCGTAGGTTCTTGTTATAGGTATAAATTGTGATTAACGCAAGAATAAGTTTAGTTCGTTTGTGCTTTATTTCTTGCGCAAGAGCGTAACAACTAAAAGGCATCCTTAGGCGATTATTTGGTCGTGTTTTTTTTGTATGTTTATTTATGTTTGTCTAATACAAATGGTACAAGTCTAGAACTTAGTTTAGGACAAGGTAAATTTGTGAATAAAAATGCTCTGATATTTATTATTCATGTCCTTTTCCAAACATTGAAAGGAATAAAACTATAGGAGTTAGTACATTGTTGTTATTTTCATTACCTTGATCTTGGATAGCTTTACCGCCTCTGTGGCCCTAGTTGCGTGGCGATATCGTTATCGTTTTCGAAAAGTATAGGAGTGACGTAAACTGCCGGCTGCCAGATGGTCGTGTCAATCGCTTATGTCAGTTCCATACACTTTGGCAGTTTTCGAAAATCATCTCATCACATCTTCTTCGCACCTTGTCTAGCGCGTTGGAGGTTTTTATGACATAGCAATGCAGTTCAGTTTACGCTGAGAGATAAGGTCAGAGCTATATAACTGACTAGCGACCCGCCCTCGCTTCGCTTCGGTTTATTTGAGTTTTCTATAACACACGTACATAAAACAAAATGTATTATACATACAAACCTTCCTCTTGAATCACTCTCTCTACTAAAAAAAACCGCATCAAAATCCGTTGCGTAGTTTTAAAGATCTAAGCATACATAGGGACAGACAGCGGGAAGCGACTTTGTTTTATACTATGTAGTGATATAGCTCTGTCCTTTACGCTTGCCGTAATATGAATTGCATAGTTAAGTCATAACCCCACCGTTCCTTTCCAACAATGAAATCGTCAACGTAATAATTACACAGTCAAATGTTTCAATCTGTCCAATTTAACAATACATCGGAATTGCTCGGTCGAGCACAAAGCCTGTCTAGTTATAACTTTATCGTTATCAACGGTATTTCCGCAATTAATCTGAAGATAAGGTTGTTTCAAGTTAAGGCCAGTCGCTAGGGATCTAAGCAATCTTTACGGATGACTTGTCAAAGTGAGAAAGGGTCGGGAACTCAAGAGACTCTCAACAATGCTTGTTATCTTGGAAGAAAGCTTAGAACATAATGATATCATTTCGAATAAATACGGGCCGGATAGCGGTGACTTTAAAGGATTCGCTTAGTTGATCATTAAGTGTGCTTTGCCGTGAAACGGAGTTAGCTCACTTCTTAAGTTGACAGCTTAATAAACTAAAATGCAAACCTTGAAATGAGTAATAGTTATGGTACAGTTTTTAAATTTTATATTTTTAATCTAGTATTTTGAAAAAAAATGTATTGTGCATATTTATATTTTTAAATGACTCTCACTACGTATGACATCGAAATTTTAAAATTGAGCATGACCACTCTCAACTGTAGGTACCTATACTTAATATCCGTTGTAAAATTGTGCAAAATTTTAAACTGTTCTGGGGAGTTATTATGGCATAACTATGCAGTTTATTTTACGGTGAGTGTAAGGGACAGAGCTATGGCAGTTATATAGCTCTGTCCTTTTCTCTCAGCGTAAACAGAATTGCATAACTATGTCATAATAACCCCCCTGGTAGCATAACACCAAAAACATCAGCATTGTAAAAAATGAAACGAATATTACCGGACGGTATTTTACTAAGACAGGAAAATAAAATCAAAAGTAAACATATGGATGAAACGTTTAATCTTCAGGTAAATAACTCCGTCTTCGGAGTGAGGGATAAACAAAAATTCAATTACGTTCTCGCGAAAAATTTATAGCGGCAATTCTTTTGGGGCTCGAAAATAGTCTGTGACACATACATTACTTTTGCACATTGTATTTACTTTGACATATACAAAGAGGTTAGATTGTGCATTAATCAAGTGGAGTATAGGGTATTCTGCGTGATAATTTCTCAATTACATTTGAGGGTTTGCAATTACAAGCACTACGTGAGGGCTTAGAGTTCGATTAACGCGATAACCAATATGTAGATTACAGTCATAATGTTTGTGTTAAATAGCGTATATAGGTATCTAAACCTACGTAAATCACTAAAGGGTTGTGGTCTTTTGATGAAGTGGTAAGACAACAATAAAATTTTGAACAAAAGCAACGTTTACACGGTACGGTGATTGAGTCAAAAATTCCAAATTCAAAATATTTATTCAACATTGGCTCTTTAGCACGTCACTGGTGTGGAATGGAGTCAGTTTTGTTTGTCATATTTGTCTATATGCTCACGTCAACATAAGCAAGGCCAAAGCGATTTAACTTTAATCACTTTAGATAGAAAATTTGGTAAACACTTGGTAAAAACGTTGAAACTGAAAGAATAAACCTACCTAGCCAGTTTTCAACTGTGAGCCATAGACGATTGCTATTGCTACTAATTGATAAATCTCATTTTATCCATCCTGTTGTTATCTATTTTAATTTCAATTTGTTTTGGATACATGGACAGATTATGGTGAAGATTTGGAAAAGGTCTAAATTCTGCAGTGGACGTGTATCGGATTACATAATGATGATGATGAAGCAGAACATGTACATTCACCTATTAAGAATTAAACTAAGAAGCTGCTTATTTGTATAACACATAATCATTTAAATTACATTCAATATTCAGCGACGGTTATTCACCTACCGGATTTTCAGAATTATTGCATTAGAATTAAAAGCAATTTTATTTAGTTGTTAGCTGTTGTAATTAAAATTGCTATACCAATCACAAAGCCAGTGCTCCCTTCTCCTTGACTAACAAGTGGCAGAATGCAGTTTTTCGACAGTCTTGCTACAGATATATATTAATATTGCTTTCCTCTAGTTCATTACTTCTATAGACCGTAATTCCCAAGTTATTTATGTAATGAACCATAACATCAAAAACTATTCATTTCCGGTCACCAGATTTTTCCAGCGAAAATAAAATCCCGTATGCGCTTAGTCCTCGGCCTAAATTCGAAACAAAAGAAAGCGCAGATCCGTCGAACCGTCAATAGCTACAGAACACAATGGTTCGTTTGAGTTCTAACAGCGAGGGAGCTCCCAGAGGGCGTAAGCAAAATAAACTGTGAAGTACACGTCACCAAAAGTTAATATGGTAGCGTTCAATAAAACCATTCGTGACGGATGTCGACAGGGGTGGCGTTTGCTTTTATTTCGCCTGGCAACCCGTTTAGCACATGCCGACTGACAATCAATCTCAGACAATATGTAGGACAAAGGATCGCTGTTTCGATGTTGTCACAAGGCTAATGAAATTTTTCGGGTTATATTTACAACGGCCAATCAAGGTGGACGCGGAGCTGAGGATGATACGAGGCAAATACGGGGTGTTACACAAACACTCCCGTATTTTAAAGCGCGGCAATTTATAAAGAGTGTTGCATTTTTAAGGTTCCGTAGTCAACATTTTCTCCATGTCCTTCAGTCCGTCTGTTCGTCCGTCCGCGGTTTAACTCAGAGACTTTTGGTACTATAAAGCTGTAAAATGGTATACTTCGTAATAAGTACATACATTTAAATTGCACTGACAAAGTTGTAAAATCAAATATTGACAAAAAGCGAGCGCATGAAAGCCAAGCTGAGGTTTGTATTGGATCTAGCTTTCTATACAACCATGACACTTACGTCGCGCTTACGCTGTTGTCATAACGTGAATTTTGAGTCAACTTTTATGTTTTTTATAACTCCCTTTATGACTCTTAAGTCCGAAAAGCACACAAAAAGCATTTTTTATTGAAAATTTGCGTGCCAGCTGCTACTAAATTGTTGAAAAGTTGCCTTATCTAGCAGACAAATTAAATTACGTACGCATTGATTTTCCCCCGTTGCTAATTAGTCACTTAATTTAACGATTAGTTTACACAGCCGTGGGTAGGCATTGGGGGAAAGATTTATGGACTAATATAAAACGGGAGCTGCGAAGTTATTCCCTAATTAAATATTAATTTCTGAAAGGAATATTTTTCATGTTATAAAGCAAACTGTATAATTATATACATGTTGCCCGCGACTCTGTCCACGTAGAAGCGTTACTTACTATTTTGAAAAAGTCGGTTATAACATTTATATCCACAAAACATTTCATAAGCACAAAGCATTTCACAGCACGTACTTGATAATTGTTTTATCCAAATTGTTCGGGGGCTTTTTTTTTTCTGTTTCGTGTTTGTATTGTTTTCTTTCTAAAGAGTATACTATCAATTCGTCTGAATCTTTTTTTGTTCTCAATTTCCCTTTTGGACAAGGCCAGAAAGGAAAATTAAAACGGTCAAAAAAGGAGTGGTTTAAAAACAATAAATAAGCATAACCTACATGGATTACCGTTGTAGAACTCTCTTTTATAATCAAAGCTTTTAACGTGTAGGCATTTTGAAGAATGTTTAATTATTAATGACAAAAATATCTAAAACCTTTTTACGTTTTTACTTTTTAATCTTTCACTGATATTTTTCACCAGCTTGTAAACGAACATTCTCATTTTATATTCACACGAATTTCACAAAAACCACTTTGATATGCGAAAAAGGAGGATGATTTTTGTTTAAAAATATGTTTCGAAGAGAATGCTATGCCGGATGGTCTCTTTTATTCGGATGCTATTAAGCAATTCATAGCTAATGATGGTGTGATGATGGTCTTTTCGATATAGTAATTTTCATTCTTTCCTATTCCGACGCTACATCTTAATTCAAATATTTCATTATTATAACTAGATAGCAGATTTGAAGTAGCGATTACAAGTTTAATATGGATATGACTAGTGCGATTATTGACAGGAACTATATGATGATATATTATGTGTGTGTGATCAAATATTAAGTCTACTTAGTACCCACACATAATATATCATCATCACCATTTCAGCCCGTAGTCGTCCACTGCTGAACATAGGCCTCCCTCTTTGATTTTAAGCGGGAACAATCCAATGCGCCCTATGTTATTCTCTCAAAAACAACGGACGGGCGGACGAACGAGCGAAATCGCAGTGGCGAGTTTAGGTAGTCTCGTCAGAGCGAACAAAACACATTTTAGCGCGTGCATTTTCAATTAAGCAGCCTCTATCGGCAGAAACCATGCTGCTAAATTGAAAATGCACGCGCTGAAATATGTTTTGTTGTCGCACGGACGGGAATACTTAAACTCGCCGCTTGGACGATCACTCGCCCGTCCGTCCGACCGTCGTTGTTCAGAGAATCACTACCCAGCATCTCTATGATAATATGATTTTTGATGTTTTAACAGGTGGAAAAAATGGCGAACTGATCTAAGATATATCCATGAGACAAAATTAAGCACAGTAAAAGAACCCTTTTTTTTGTTCTTCTGCTTGTTATTTCAACATTTTTTAATTTGCTGCTATTCCAGCCTGTGTTTTCTTCCTATTTTGCGTGTTTTCCTACGAAAGACACGTTGGTAAGCTTAGCTTGGACACTTCCTCTATTTTAATACTTGTGAGAGCATTACCTACACTGTTAAAATTACAATCGGATTTTTTTTACACTGACACTGTGGTGGGCCAGCGGTCAAACTGTGTCACAGTGACGTTATAAAGCAAATCGTAAGAATTGTGAACAAAATGACACTGAAATGGTGATTGGTGGGTTTGGGTTCCATTTTCCCGAGCATAATATCAGCCCAATGGAACCCTGACCCACCATAAAACGGTGTCACAGTGACATTACTAATCATTTTTTTATGACACTTCTTACCACTTATGTCACAATGATACTGTGACACAGTTCCATCGTATGTCAGGGTCAATTGGACTGATAGTGCATTGTGCACTATTCCGATCAATTAGGTAGGTAATTAAATTTTTCAGTAAAAAAACTAAGTAAAAAAAAAACATACATAGGTCTTAATGCTAAATACCTAGTTAATTAAGCAATTCTTTGCTTTGGACATCGTCATTAAGAACTAACAACTAACCTTTCAAAGCCACCCATACGCATTTTTTCTAAATAAAAATAGTACTTACAATCAGAAGGACCACTCAGTACAGCCAACGTCCAGCGGTGCTTTTGACGAAATGATCGGTGCTCGGGTAGAGGGTGCTCCACTTCCTCTCTGACTGACCCTCTGTTATATACGTGTGTTGTGCGGATTAGGTAATGACGGACGGTTTTATATAAGGTTTATGGTATCTTGACCAAGTTTATTTGTGTCGTAGAATGTGACAGTGTTAATTTACTTATATTCGAATTTTCCTAATGTGTTTATCTTTTATTTTGAAATTGAAATAAAACTGAATTGAGATGTTATTATGATATCACATCATTTTATTATGTTATGTTAATTAATGATAAAATATTTAAAGAAAATGCTTACTAACCCCTCATTTCCCTTGCCTCCTTTGTATTTAAAATTTGGCATAATTGTGTTGGATTAGAGGTCATAACTAACTGTTTAATCCTGCCAAGTTTCGGCCAGTGTAAGAGAAGGAGTGAAATCACATCTCTTTTCCTGGCTGAAAAGTAGGTGATTTAAATTAAAAAAAATATAAGTCAGCTCTGAGTTTACTAGCGCTTTTTAAAAGTAGTCCATTGTGTAGAGCACCGCAAGAAACTCAACAGTCAATCTTTTTTTCAAATATTACAGGTATATCCCAATACAGAATGATGAAACACCCTATTACTATTAAAGTTCCAAAACACCAGTTACTTTATCAGTTCAAAACACGTACAGGCTGTTATAGGACTTCATTAACGCGCACAATCATCGGGGAATTTCTACTTAGCGACAGATAATCAAGTTAATCAGCCCTGCGTTACGTGAGCCCATTAAAGCCTCCTGTTGTTGCGTCAATATGAGGCTGCTGAGATATACGGGGTGTATTGTATAGTTTTTACGAGCAAAAAATGTAGGTGTACTTTTTTATTGTACAACTAAAAATATTGGCCCCTGTATACTGGGACCTTACTGTTGTAAAAACAGACCAAGAAGTTTTGAGTTCCAGGCCACGGCAAAAAAAACTCATTACATTATTATTTACCAATGGTAGCGGCCGAGCAACTATTTGAAACTTATACCGCATAATATATACCGCGTTTTTTTTTCAAACCTTATTTGAACTTGGATAACTAGCTCCAAACAGCCAAACACTCGTACAGTCAAAGTTCCTCAATATTTATTTTACTTTTTAAAATGTCAGCGTATTAGGCGAACGTAACCATTACGAATGGCGTTTACAGCGTGTTTAAAATATGTACCTATCTAATATTGGAAAATTTTGCTTTTTTTGCAATCAACTTGGCTAGCCTAGCAAATCTTCTAGTACACAGAAAATTTAAACGATTGCAACCTGTTTGATGCCTATGTATATAAAGTTCTTCATTACTAATCATTACAAGGCATCAGTATTAAACACGAACTATGCGGCGACAGACGCCGGCGCCTATGCGTCGCGCCGCTTGAAATGCCTTCAGTGCCTTGGATCCCGTGTTCATTCAAAACCGACACTATTCTGGGTCATTGGGTTATGTGAAGACATACCTTGTAAGGAGTGACTTTAAAATTCGTTTGTTTATTTAAATACGATGCATTTATAGACAACTAAGCGGTACCAAGTTTGATTCCCGGTATGCGCTATTATTTGTGTAACAAGCTTGAGTTGTGTGTGTTTTTTTTATGTATTTACGCATATATGTTTCTATGTAAGTGTGTTTATCGTTGTCTATTACCAATAGTATAGTCAGCAGCAGACGTAGGGAAACAGTCGAAGGGCTCAAAATTATCTACACACGGTCTTATCCTCTTGGCAATAGAATCGCGTTTTGAGTTTTGAGCTCTTCGATTGCGTATTAACGACTTTTACACTGTACAGCCCAGCAGCCTAGTCGCTATTGTCTAACGCACTCGCAATCTCAATTGGCTTCAAAGCGGAACCATTGTTTTCATTTTGTATGCAGACAAGCCTTCGATTTTCAAAAAACAATTGCGATTGCAAGTGCGTTAAGCAATAGCCCCTCAGGTCAATTCTGGGATCTTAGTGAAAAAAGGTATAAGTCACTTGAAGATCAATTGAAAAAGCATATGTCTTGTATACTCCATTTATGTATATGTATATACCTACCCTTTTTTATTACGAGCTGAGTGGACTTATGTCCTTTTTCATTAGGTCCCCAGAATTTATGTGAGATTGTCTTCTAATGTAATAAAAAAACAGTGTTTTGCACATTACTTTAGCTGCGTTTTGTGATCATCAAAACGTTAACTGAATTTGCGTTCGATTCGATAAAAAGAGTACTTATATTTACTTTTGTATTTTCTGGGAAGTTTCTTAAAGAATGTCTGGAAACGAAAACACTAAGCCAAATCAGCTTAACTTGTTAATAATTTATGGAAAATACCAAATTCATAAACTTTTAATAACAACCTTTAAAGCTGTGGAAGATACTATTTCTAAACAACAAAGGGCTGACTGAACTTTTGAACTGCTTTGTGTCAATTAAAAATACATTAATTATGTGGGAATAAAACTGATTTTAGAGTAATGGCTGCCGATTTTAATCTCCACCACTAAATACACTCTCAAGTAAATAATATGCGCTCTAGTAATGCATAATGTTCTTGAAGCAAAGACAGAAGGATCTCAGTATTCTGGGTGCATCCTTAATGTGAGACATGACGACGTTTCGCACTCAAGATCCGACTCGGCAAGAGCTCGAGATGCATTCTATTGTTAAGCCCCCACCGGGATTTGTGAACTACAAAATTGTATTTGTCGAGTCTGTGGAACAATCGGTTGCTGCAAAATACGTATCTCAAATGGTTCACCGTTCAAAATGTTAGAGTTAGAAATATGGTATTCAGTTGTACTTTTTTTTTGCATAGAGCTAGCGTAACTTTACTTTGGTTTTCAAAGTAACTATTTAAGATGTGTTAAAACCATTGCTAGGATTCCTGGATCCTTTTGCACGGGAATATGGCTGATTGAAAAGTGCGTAACTTTTACTTTTTTTTTTTTACTAATTTATAATCTCAGTCACTTGACACTGGCAAAATAACTACAAAACTGCGATGGATCACCATAAATAGCTAGTTTAGTCGTTATGTCTTACTTCTGATTCCCTTCTTTATTGATTATTTAAAAATCGTAGTAAATGCTAAAATGCGCTTGTGCTTAGGTTTTTCATCTATTTGTAAGAGTTAAAAATAGTTTATCTTGACTACCAACATCCCTATATATTTTTATCAAAATACATTTTATCTTTTCCATTAAAAGTAACGTTGCAAAACTGCAGCGCTATACTATCTCCGAAAAGAAGAACGCATCCAACTATAAAATTTCAATTAAGTGCAACTGCACTAACATTCAAGAAAAAGTACATCCAACAAGAAACACATTTTCTAGGAAAAATTAGTTGCTTAAACTGTGTTTCTGCTACCATTTTAGGACGGCTTTTTTTGTCACATAGTGACTTGACATAATGTCGTATTTCAGTTCTCTATTGATGGGTTATTACTACTTTTTAGGTGGTTAAATGTAAATATAATGAACTATTAAAATTATGCTTTATGTTATGTAACCGTACATCGGACATTACAAAGTGCTCCAGACGAGGTTTTTCGTGGCTTATAACTTTTTAAAGGGATTATCGATTTCCATGATGAGTAACAGAGAAGTCAATTAGCAATTACATGTTCTTACTTGTTTTTTGTAATGTTTGCGTAATCATTAGACTAAACAGGGTCTCCTTTACTCTACATACATACATACATACATACATAAACTCACGCCTTTATTCCCAGTGGGGTAGGCAGAGCTACAGAATTACCAACAACTCTAAAAACTTGTTGATAATTCTGTAACCACATTTTGCACACTTAGGCTAAGATGTTTACCAGTGTATTAGTGACAGGTTGCAAGCCCATCGCCTAACAACTTACTCAACTTACTCAACTTAATTGACTCTACAGGGTATGATCTATCCTCTATTCTATCGGAATGGTTTCAGACAGCGCAGAAGCCCTGGCTAAGATGCAAACGCTAATTACGTTATACTATCAGTCATGTATGGGATGACATTTTCGTGCGTTGCGATAAACCACGTGGTTAACTGTCATCCCATACAATTGGAGTGATAGAAAAGAGAAACGTCAGTAGCGTCTGCACCTTGACTACGGCTTCTGTACTCAACTTTAGACAGAGTGGACAAACCGAACAATGCGCGTCCAGCGGGAACCTGAAACGTGTAAGTAGTTATTGTGGAGGGCAGAATATTCTCGGTGCAAAAGTCGCGGGCACCTGCACAAACTACGGAGTGAGCGATTGCTTTGTGTTGAAATCGAGGCCATTGTGAGTATTCGGGTCGACTACGCCCTAGCTTTAAACGCGTTCTTTGTTAAATTGTACTCGACGTTTTTGGTTAATGCAGTCCAGTCATTTACTTCACCCCGAGAGGTAAGTTCACTATACTTTGATATTTTCTTGCAGTTTTATGACGTCATCAGCCAGGGTTAAGTTCAGCGATAGTGAAAATATCATAATTAACAGTTCATCAGAAGTTAAATGTATGAAACTGGTGAGTTTCAGTTACCGTAAAATGTGCCTACTTTGCTCCCCCACGGGTAATTATGCTCCATGGTTCTAGTGAGGTAATCTCTATTGTAAATCATTCTATTGCCTTCATTCACGTCGTGGCTGGATGTATACATCAATTCTTTCCAGAAAATTTGTCATCGACTTGAGTTATAATGTAACAAACGAAATATGCACTATGGAGCATAGTTACCCATAGAGGAGCAAAGTAGGAACGTTTTACCCTAAACGGAAAGTCATATCTCTTGTCTCGCAGCCTAGAACCTGTCAGCCTAGATTCTCTTCAAAACATTTACTTTTTAATTCGTTGTCGAATTAAACGGCGACCCTAAATTGTATTTTCGAAGCATTATTGACAAGTTTATTTTAAATTTGGTCGCAAGTTAGGTCAACATAGCAGCTCGGCCATAGCAGAAGGTACCTAACTCTAACTCTACCTAAAGTATCCATAAGCACGCGAGACAACTTTAAATTGCCGGTTTGTAATACGATAACAAAAAGTGAGTTGCTTAAGGAAATTAACACCTTACATAAAGTTTTAGTGCAGACAACAAAATCACAACATAAACAGTAGTTCATCCTTATACTAATGTATATCGCGCGGTTTGCATGTTTGCGTGTCTCGATCGTACGCATAGCGAGCTACCACAAGTTAACTCAACAGGAAGGACCAAGCCGGTTTAATCAGGGTCATGCCTTCACCGTGTTTGGTTGCGTGCGGTGCGTATCAAGTATCGAGCGACGCGCATCAGTGCAAAAATGGTGTTAAGTACGTTCGTTCATGTCATATATGGAAAACTCAAGCACCCGAGCGGTAATAAATAAAGAAATATTAGGGGACAGTCATACCAATTGACCTAGTCCTAAACTAAGCTATAGGCTTGTAGGTACTATGGGTACTACAATGCGATATAAATGCTTACATAGAGAAATATCAACTTAAATACATGGAAAACCTCCATGACTCAGGAACAAATATTCGGGCTCATCACACAAATATCTGCCCTTACCAGGATTTGAACCCAGGACCGCTAGCTGAGTAGGCTGGGTCAAGCTGTGCTACCAACTAGGCCAGCGCGTCGTCAACATAAGCGTCCACATAATGGGTGACATAAACTCCTTAAGAGCCGGAGTGTGAATGAATGACATGTAGAACGTCGTCAATACAAAACTTAGAAAATCAATTTATCTTGTCCTTAATAAGCCATCCTAACCTAATTTCCTTAAGTAACAATAAATATTGTCAGGAATATATTAGCCTGTGTGACCCAAGCACAACGCTATGTTACTTACCGGACTTTGGCAAGGATTCAATAACATAGAGGAGTGCGCGCTACCTAACCGGCGGTAATTAAATGATGCAACTACAAATCAAGAAGCTGCAGTTTTGTTAGTTAAGTGGAGTGCTTTACTGTTGAACAAATAAGTGATAGATACTTGCACGAAATTAGTCTTTATTACACATAGTTTAAGCTTCAATCTAAATTTATATTTATGCTCCAAGTGGCCTCGGAAGAAAAAAATTTGGTTGTTCCATACTTTACATGTACAAGTGTAATTTGTTTACATATGTGAATTTGAACAAAACAATTAAGACAAAAAGCTATACAAAGGTGAACTTATCTCTTTTAATCTGCCAAGTAAAATTTCAGCCGTTGAGAAAGTAAGTTATGCACCGAGTAGACGAATGTTAAAATAAATCCACGAAAAAATATAAAAAAATGTACAGTTTTAGAATAATTAGTACTAAATAAAAATGAATCGCTAAATGTGTTGCTAAGCGAAAAACTCGAGAACGGCTGAACCGATTTGGCTGATTTCTTTTTCTTGCGTTCGTTAATGTCAGGATTTTCTTACATAATGAACCTTTCATTATGTAAGAAAAAAATATGAAAAATTCAACGGGAAGGTCGGAAATTCGCAGCAGAGCGAAGCCGCTGGCGCTGGCTAGTTGTTAATAAATATAACCTGGCCATAAAGTCACGAGAAAGAACGTGACTTACATTGACTGTATCTACAATATAGAGTGTGATTGCTTTTCTTGCTCGTATAGGTATTTATACACTATCGTCCCTAATATGGCTACGTTTGCCGCGTGATATAAGGTGGATCCGTCACTTTCTGACACGTACGAGAGTGACGGATGCTTTATCCACATTTTGTCACACGATAAAGACAACTGTACTGGGGTTCCTGATTGATCTTGATTAAAAAACATGATAATCTATGGCACACCTAATTTCATAGTTGATAATTCCTAAACAGCCTAATCGATTTTCTCTCTGCGCTAACCGAAAACCTAGTTAAATACCACCCTCAATAAATAAGCTTCAAATCAGTGCATCTGATTACGAGCTACGATGCCACAAATAGACACATAAAACACACTTCCGTTTTTTTTAGGGGTTAAAAACGTATAAATAAAATGTTTTTTTTTGCTTGCTAAATATACATACAACAATTGCCGACAGCTGTAGGCATAATTGAATTGCTATGCACATTGATTTTGCGTCACTACTCCCACACAACCCAAAAAAAAAACACCCTACTTTCTGAATTAGTTCTCATTTTCAATATACAAAGGAACTAGATATTTGCAGACACTTTCGGTGTCTAATTGGTCGGCTGTTCGGCTTGTTCGAGATAATTGGATTATACAGGGTGTACCCGACGCCCGTATCCCGTTCGTGGTTTACCGATGTCGGTCCCGGTCTTCTTAACTATGGCTTTCTTTACATATAGTTAGGCGGTATGTTGTATGGATTCATTAATTAGTGGATTATAGTTAATTGAATTAAGGTCACAGGTGTAATTGAGTGATTAATTGCGGGTTTCGTTAATTTTGAGGTGTACGTTGATTAAATTTGGTACGGGTTAATTTTGGAGTTAATTTACGTTTATTATTTTGCAATAATTAATGTTTTAATTAGGTAGGTGTAGCGGAGCACAACAAATAGGTAAATATCATTGAAGAAACAGATTTTTTCAGATTTAAAATCCCTTGTAGTTGCCGGGTTAGAATAGTACCACTCCATGTTTCCCCGTGGATGTCGTAAGAGGCGATTTAGGGAATAGTGGCATGTAGTACTGTTAGACGATGGGCTTGCAACCTGTTAATAATACGCTGGTAAACATCTTAGCCTATATGTGCAAAATGTGATTACTGAATGTTTACTTACGTCATTGCCCTCGTGTTTACTTACGTTTTCTCAAATTTCAGACCAATACGATAACAGATAGCAATGGTAAAAAATTCACTTGCAATAAGAATCGGAATGACACGTTCATAAAAAATACATTATTTTCGTGGCAATACTGTTCCCCTACCCTTCTCCCCATAATATAAATATATAAAAAAGAAACTGGCTGATATACCGCTAGGTGTAGATTACAAATTTCGCACATAGGTTCCTTATGAGTTCTAGGGTTGTACTAAGAAAGGATTTTCCTGAAATCGATCCCCAACGGGAAGAAATAGAGGGGGGAAACCAATTTAAGCGTACAAAGTCGCGGGCGTCCTCTAGTTACGAGACTAAATAATTCTTAAACTACACAATTTATTTCAATTTACCATCAGCACACGATGCAAGTAAAAAAAATGCTTGGAACCCATTAAAGCACACGCAGACAAGCATATAGACAAAGGCTTCAAACACAACCCCCTCTTTTTTGGGCAGGGGTTAAAAACACAAACTAGGGGGTGATGGGGGCGCTGGGATCCAAGCGGTAGATTGTTTACTCAAGTAAATTGCTTTGTAAGACTGACGGTTAAAAATGTAACTGTGAATTGGAGTTAACTGTGCCTCTGTTGCTACATCTACTTTTATCACTATATTACTTGCGTATTATCAAATAAGTTGTATTTAATTTTCTAGAACAGTCGGCCTTATAAGCATCTACACATTTTAGTACCGTGTCGCTTTAACGCCTTTGACAGATTAGTGTAGCAGTTCAAACATAAGTGACAAAACACTAAAGTTTGCAGCTTCTTATAAGGTCGATCGTATAAATAGTAAAAGCCGGCACGATGGGTTCCGTACCTTTATCTATACAATATTAAATAAATATCGAGCAAAAAACGCCCGTGTGGTAGCCGGATTAGAATAGTGCCACTCCGTATCTTTCCGTGGATGTCGTAATAGCCGACTAAGGTAATAAAGGCGTGTAGTACTGTTAGGCGATGGGCTTGCAACCTGTCACTAATACACTGGTAAACATCTTCGCCTAAGTGTGCAAAATGTGGTTACAGAATTATCAAAAAGTTTTTATAGTTGTTGGAAATTCTGTAGCTCTGCCTACCCCACTCTGGGAATAAAGGCGTGAGTTTATGTATGTGTGTAAACGGCAAAAAGGTCACGTTTGCTGTATGGGTACTTAAATATTTATATTATTCTGTTTTTAGTATTTGTTGTTTAGCGGCAATAGAAATACATACATCATCTGTGAAAATTTCATCTGTCTAGCTACGAGTATAACTGTTAATGAGAAACAGCCTTGTGACAAAAAGGCGGACATACGGACAGTGGAGTCTTAGTAGGGTGACGACACCAATGATGGACACTTTTAGCTGACATGCACCGGTAATGGACACTTCACTCTTAATTGTTTCAAAACAAATGAATAATCCTTATCTTCTGTAAAATAAGAATCAAGTGTTCAACATTGGTACACTTGTCCGTTACTGGTTCCGTCACCCTAATAGGGTTCCATTTTTATTCTTTGGGTACTGAACCCTAAAAACTAAGACCTTCGTTCGAGAAGACGCGATAAAACTATGAAGCAATAAAGGCTAGAGAAAAAACTGTCTAACTTTCAGAATCTTGCGATTTCTTTCATCCTCTTAGACTGTTCTTTTAACACAAATTAATTTTTGAACAAGACGCTTGCTTATTCCGATACCGGCTAGATCCAAGTTCGCGATTGTCCTCGTGGCTCCACTCAGTTTATAATTAAACTCCGGTCAAGTCAAACTGCGCTGGAGTGCCTCTGGAACTTTCTTTGTTTATCTACAACCGCTCTAACTACAGTTTAAGTGGTTGATGAATTTATAAATTTTCTATTAGGGTTTTAATTTGTGGTTTTTGTTTAAAAAGCTTCATGTAAAGAGATATGATCACAACTTTTGAACTACATTAGGATCCTTATCATATCTATCATGTCATGAGTTAATTAAGTTGAAACTGATCATTGGCTTTCTGCGACAGGGTTCTATGATTGCTCAAGGATAATGTTAAATACATTTTTGTACCTTATACAAAAATAAACGCTGGTCCGTAGGTCAAAATGTGTTAATTCATCTTATACATAATTATTAAAGTACTTAACTACTTTAATTGCAGTATGTTGTAATGTGTCAGTTTGCAGTTTAGAATTCGCATTAAAAAGTAACGATATTTACTTCCCATTCGATGAAAGACAGTTTAAAACACATTTGAAAATACAATTGGAAAATGGGATCAGCTGGAGCGCAGCTTGAAAAATATTAGCTCCGGAAATTGTATTAAATTCCAGATTCAACTTACAAACGAATAACTGAATCATTTCCAACTATTGTTTATTTTAGTCAAAGACATCATTTTCTATTGACAGTTTTATGAAGCGCCAATAATAATAATTTACGCTCTTTACATAATATTGTTAGAGAAATCTTTATCTGTATAAACACTATCTCTGTGACTGCCTGACAAGCAACGCATAGCCTAAACTACTACACCTGGGGACTTGAAATTTGAAGAGAATAGGTATTTCTTTGGTATATTAGGTTATGTACCAAAAGGTCCAATTTCAGTTACGAACTGCTTCATTTGTTCGAAATTTCATCAGTTTTTTTTTAACAATTTAACTTGTCTGGATTGTTATAAAACAACCTAACCTAATATACAGGTTATTTTCGTTTTCTTTCCCTTACTTTGGCACGGTCCAGAATACTGTATATACTATATTAATCACCTTTTTTTTGTTTGGATTGTGTTTTTATGCTTTTGCTGATTCAAATTCAAAAAGGGTTTCGCGACTATTTTATTTTTGCCAAAAAAATTGATTTTCCGACATGAATTCTTATACTCTTATGAATATTTCGGAATATTTAATTAGTTGTTTACTCCGATACTTAACGTACAGGTACGGTGTTTCAGGTTTGAGGTTAAGCTAGATTAAAATCACCTACGGTAGAACATTATGTTTCGAGAAGCCATTTCTAATAAATCTAAACTTACTTAGCTATGGGTGCATTCAACCAAACTGGAATAAGGTCTTATGCCTAGATGAAACGCCAAATTTGTATAGACTAATCTCTAGTTTGTTGAAACGCGGCCTAGGTAATTAATAAACGTATGCTGTCGAACAAACTCCTTAGCTCGAAACTAATGTGAATTCCGTTGTTAAAAACGAATTATTTCAAAGTGAAAAAGCATGTTCAAAAGCTTAACACGATGTAAATGTAACGGAACTCATCACCCCACAGGACGTATTAAAATTTCCAGAGTTTAACTTTGGGGAGAGGGGATGCGTTTCCACATACATCTTACCCTATGTTGGCATCAGCTACATCGGTTTTCTATAACCCGAGACCACTCGAGTTTAAACTGTACTTTAAAAGGATAGAGTATGATGTTGTTCGGCAAATTTAACCCTGTTAATCGTTAGGAAGTTGTTGAAATATTAACGGGCACGTTATGCTCAATTTCCTGGCTTTCAACGAGTAGCTATCGGTAACTTGGTCCTTTAAAATGTTCGTCGGTTGTTGAGAATCCGTGGATAATTAACTGCTTGTGGAATATTGATGATACTGAATCAGGGAATTATTGGCATTATTACGACCATTACTGATTGTATGCACTCGCTGGGAGCAACCGCTACGTTAAATGCAATTTCCGTTAGTATAAATGTTAAATTACTTTTTGATACAAACGATATGAATGGACGTTTATTGTGTATACAAGCAAAGTTTAAATTGTGAAGCGTTCGTTTGAATCAGAGAGAAACAGAAATTTATCATGTGTTTTGTGTCGCTTGCCGTATTTAAACTAGTTAGGATTTATCTCGCTTTTAATAAACGTGTTACTAGGGCAGCATTATTCATAAAAGTAGCAGTTATCAGTTTGAAACTAGAACGCACCATTTTATAATAGTCTTCTTTTTGCACCCAAAAAAAGAGAGGAGTGTTGCAAGTTTTTTGTACTATCATGGACTCGTCGCTATTGCCTAACGCACTCGTAATCTCAATTGGCTTCAAAGCCGAACAGTTGTTTTCATTTTGTATGCAGACAAGCCTTCGATTTTCAAAATGAAAACAATTGCGAATGCGTTAAGCACTATTGCACTGGTTATAATGACAGCGTCTGTCGCCATTATATCGGTGGTTTTTAACCCTCTATTGCATAATGATGTAGATTTACATCGTATATTAGTTCAATTTCAAACGTACATTTTAAGCATATTTCAATCTTTAAATTTATGCAATAAGATTTGTAGCTTTGTCAAAATTCTTTGGAAATGAACTTTAAAGACGCGTTTGATTTTCAAAACGCGTTGCATTTAAGGGTTAACGATTTAATAGTTGTTTATGAAACACTGACCCACAATTCACAAACATATCATATTTTATTCAACTACATAATTATACCATTCGTTATTTGACGCGAACGTTATTCGTTACTTATTCCCTTTTTCGCCGTTCCCGTTAATTGTTTTCGCAGTCCATCCAATTCCCTCTTCAGTTAGCTTTACAATTTCAAAGTGTCATTTGATTCGTGATGGATTTCGAAGTTTTTTGCCAATTTCACGGTCCATGGCAATTCCCAGATAGATTCTGTTTTATTTCATCGCAGGTTTACCTGTATCCCTCAGTGACGCGATTCGGACCCGACCGATGTTGGTTCTGCCTGGAAATAAAACAGCCCTGTCAGAAACCATTTGTCAGTTAAATGCGGGGCTATATAAAAAAAAGTTAGTTTTTTTACATAATGTATCAGCATTGTTTATTTTTACCACATTGTTTTCAAATATGTAAGTACCAATGTTGACATTACTGATGTTTTAAAATTAATATTTTGATAACATAATACCTAGTACCTGTTGCTATTGGTGTCTAGATTTATGTTTTACCAGAAAGTGCAAAATGGTTTTGTCGTATTTATCTAATTTTTATCTTCTTTGCCTGTTATGAAGTACGTTTACATTTAAAAAAAATACAACAATGAAACAGTTAATTGGCTCCTGAAACATACTGGCGCTTCAACAGGGTGTCCTATTTAAAAACGTCACATTTAACACAAAGTTTCACATAAAAAGCCCCGAATTACGCAACGAAATGTCTCAATTTATTAAACGTAAGCGTGACAAAAGCTGTAAATGTGAATTGGTCACTTAAATCACAACAATTGCCACGCCCGCCACCGAAATTGTGTTTTCATGTAAAATTGTGTTCAAATGTTGTATGTTATTATGTGGTTCATTATTCTTGAACATTAGCAATTAAGATTGGGATCTACACTTAGTTGCAGGTGACTTGTAATTTCCTTGGTGTTTCGAGATGTGAATTGAAACGCCGATTTACTTTTGCCAACATTAATGAAACTAGTATTTTTGGAGTTTATTAGTCGAAGAATACATGAAATAACTGTTGAAAATTTAATGATGAAATGCAATAAAGTGAAGTGTAACACTTCAAACTAGGCTGTCTGTAATATTACATTTTCGTAAAATTAAGCTCCAAAATGGATTGTTTTTGTGGAAATTGGCCATTGGCAAGGATTCTAGTGTTCATATTAATACATGTTGTGTCGAGCTTTCGATGTCAGATCCTTTTTGCTCTCATCAGGGAGCTCAGAAATGAATTTAAATTTAAAATTACAGTGTACTGTGTTACCCCTCTTGACGTAATTTACGTTAATCTTGCCCTATACGAATACAATCGTAAACCATTCCTAGTAGTACCTTGCAAATCTTCAGCTTAGTGGCATAAACGAATTATTTATCACCCCTTTGTCGTCTAAAACGTTGATTAACAAAAGCTTCATCGTCCAAATGGAGCATTCTCGTCTTAGTTAATCTTTATAAAAGGTGTTTTAACGGCTGTTATAAATCTGTCCTTTTGTTGTTATCTATTACTGTTCCTAAATTAGATTAACCGGGATTTCTAGATTCTGGTTACTACCTATTCTCGTTTTCTCTTTTATTTTGTATGTGTTTATTATGTAAGTCAGTGATGATTACATACCAAGATATTTGTCAGGTATATGACCACATTAAGCTCGGATATAGTTGCTCTTACAATCTAAGGTTATCAATAAAATACCGCCGCCCATGCAATTTTGGTTTTGGCCTAAAGTCAACACGTGAAAAATTCCTAATTTATTAATATGCAGCATAAGATCCATTTTTGCCATTTACCTTCGTAATTTAGTAAAAAATGGATCAAATTTATTTGAAAACAAAATTGAGAACATTATAGAGCAACGCGGCCGCAAATTAACGGTTTATTTTTAACCGATTACCGTCATTTATATTTCAAACAAGTTTCAAAAGCTTGCCTTTAACAAGTCTTGCCTAAATGAATAATATTACAGGTAGCTGCATTACAAACATGTTATTTTATGAAAATGTTTTAGGTACAGAAGCGTACTCGCCTCAATAGCATGCTAAAGGCTAAAATCATTTGCATATTGCGGTCCCTACCAGGTCTCACAGGCTCATAATCATTACGTCCCCGCCGAGCAAAATTAGCCCCACTTTATTATCCCTCAAACGCTCACTCGTGTTAATTTATACTCTTTGATGTGGTTTGGAGTATCGGCTTGTATTACGTGGAATATAATGCTAATTATTAAATTTGGTTATGTTAAAATAATTAATTACTACAGGGTGATTTTAAAAACGGTGTAAGGTACTTACAATTCTGAATTCAGTTGATTTAAATTAAAAGTTATTCTAGGGTGGCTATGAAATAATTAGTAATTTAATTTCTTTTTGATTATAGGAAAAAACTTACTACACGTACCTATTAGGTAACTAACGTAAAATATCTGTTAGTTCTTATTTTAAATAATGATAAATGGAATAGTTTGCTGGAGAAAAACCAACCAAACAAACTCAGCGTGAATAGAATGCTATTATATTTACGTTTATTCGTAAAAAAAACACAAATAAACCACTAACTAATCGAAAAGTAGAAAATCAAAGCATTTCGCCTAAAAAAATATTTGATATTCCATTCGAATATGAAACCTCGATCACTTAGCATCAAACAGCTTAAAATACAAAAAGTTTGAGTTATCTGATTCAACATTTTATCCCATTGGATTAAAACATATTCGGAATAACTACACAATAAAAAATATTCGATAAAATTTTCAAAATAATTTCAGGGGATGTTGGATTGTCGTGTCTGTATTTGTGGATTTAAGTTATAGACAAAGAGAAAAGAAATCTACACTAAAAAAGGAAAGATTTGTATTTTTGTGTGTGTGTATGTTTGTAATGAATAAACTAAAAAACTACTGAGCCGATTTCAAAAATTCTTTTACCATTAGAAAGCTACATTCACCCTCAGTAATATAGGCTATGTTTTATTTTTCTGCGTGGACGGAGTCGCGCGCAACAGTTAGTAGGAAATAACTTTATTCATTTTCGACTACGCTCTAGCATAATTTGTTAGTAAATAAACGCAATCTAAAAGTACAAAGTAAAAGTGCAGTACAGTGGAGTCAGCACCAAAACATTGGATGAACTTTATAACCCGAAAATCCTCTCTACGGAACAAAATTTCTAAAGTAGAATGGTAAGTGAAGCGGTGGAAATTAGAGCGTTTATTTTTTGTTAGGCCGGTGCTTGTGTCCCATTGCTGGGCAAAACCTCCGTCTTTCCACTCGTTCCTATGGAGTTTATGCTTCCACCAATCCCTCGCAAAAGGTTAATAAGGTGAAAACTATAATATTTTACTCCCAAACCGTAAACAATACTTTTAGGACTGTAAATAGAAGTAACAATTAAGCACTCCTTTTCAAAGAACAAGTCAGTACCTAACCTAACTAACTCTCGTGATGTCTCTATCGAATCTCTTCAAAAATATTCATTTAACATCTGTTATTCAAACATAGCGCTATCAAAACGATCAAAACAAGAAAGTTTCATTATAAATCTGTGTCGGGACTTTAAGATGCACCATTTGCTCGCGACTTTTTAATCTGTTGATCAAATAGCGAGTCGACAAATTTATTCTTGTAGCAACACAGAGATTGTTATCGCTACGTTTGCAGATGCACGGTTTTTTTAGACGTCGCCGTTGAATACTGAACAGTTTCTAAGAAGTTCGGGCTGTGACAGCTGTTAGAAGACTAAGTTAACTGAGAAATAACTAGAAGTAGTACAGTCATTCAGGCTTGACAGTTTTAACCCGTAGATTATCGGTGATTTTATACTTTCATACATTAAGGATGGAACGTGCGGCAATGACGCCGGTGCCACCGACGTTCAATGGGTTAATGCTATGGAAAAACCAACTATCACACACTCTTGATGTGGTAACTAAGATCCCTAGACATTATCAACCTCAATACTAGACTGTTTTAGACAGTAGCAGGCCACAGGTGATAATTTGGTGTTCATTGCGTAGCTTATATCCATATAACGCACAGTGGCATCGAAACTGGTTGACTTTGCAATGTATACCGAATTGTCAACCATCACAGTCAGGCTGGTAAGATAGGGGCCTGTTGTTTTTTTGCTGCTTGTAACGAATATTTTCAGTGACATTTACTATCAAAGAAACAATAATTTCTTTGCGGTTGACGTTGTGCAGGGTGGCAATGATAACTTATCCATCAGGAAACCCGCATGCTTTGTCCCTTGATCTTGTTAAAAATAAACCTCGAACGGAACCAAATGCCGATACTTGACAACAAACACAACATTCACCTTAACCAATGTATAGGGTAGGCTATTTTTTTTGCAAATTAGCGAGAGTTATATCTACCTATATTTCTTTGTAAATCTTATTGACGATGCTAATGAATCAAAAATACCTAGCAATCTAAAAATAAATAGTATAACAACGCCGGGTTTCAACACCAAAGAACGTAAAATTTGATAAAAAAATATTGGTTACACTGCTTGCTAATTGTGTCCTAAACTCTTTGTAATGTTGGCTAATTACCATTCCTATGAATAGTTCTTGACCTTATTTCATTCCATGTTGCTTCGCAGTTGCATTTAAATGTATCGTGCTTTATTCGCTTCCGAACCCTACATTTGCATACACCTGGTTACCTAGACTGTTATCAGCATGCAAACTAAAGCAAAACATTCAAAAGTCTCATATATTTTTTGGGTGAATTCATAAATAGTATTATGAACGTTGTTCAGAAAGTCAGGTGTTTCATTTTTTCCTTTGGCATGCGGCCAGGGATTGTTTAAAAATGCGTCAGAAACCGCAGCATATGCTTTTCGAAAAATCCACAGTATTAAATTGTATTCAATGCGGCTAGCGTGCAAACTGCGGAGCATTAAGCAAATTTGGGCAAATTAGCGAGAGTATGGCTAATAACCGAATGCAGATTTGGCTGGAGGGCTGGCAACAGTTGGGGAGCAGTGAAAATATTGTTATTTGCATGTATAACAATCCCAAATTGGTTCTTTCTCTGTTGCTGCACTTAAAGCGAATAATTCTGCATTTACTTTAACGCCGGCGATTTCAACATAAAGGTTCATGTGATGTTAAGAAACCTCTTGAAATTAATGGATGGCGTTTACTGAAAAAGGCTGTTCTTAATGATTGTTTAAAATGTACATCTTATGTAAATTACTGAATTTTTATTATCTAGAGTAACTTTTTCCCTATAAGTTAACCTTTGTCTTTTATGTTAGAATCTCTTCCATGGCCAGTCTTGGCATGACAACCGCAATTCTCCACAAAAAGGATCCCCACTTAAGAGAAAATGAAATAAAGCAAACTGTTGCCCCATCGCCGTATTGCCGTGGACTTGGCATGTTTGGCTAATAACGTTTGAAAGAGGTCAAATGGGAAAATCCACCAAGAACGTTAAGAAACCGAGTAGCAAAAGCCAGCCCCAGGCATATGGGAGTTCGTGGAATTTCCAAGTTATGAGAACATTTACTTGAGAATTGTGGCCAGGAAGGAGGTTATGTTCTATTTAGGATAATGGTAATGATTTCGGGTAACATTGTTAATGATTTAAAAGTAGCCTTCGGCGTCACAGCTTTGATCGAAGTTGGTTAGAAGTAGTATATTTTGTTGAGGTAATATCTAGACGATGCGGTAAGCCTAGTTAGTAGTCACTCTCCCTACAAAGCTAGCAGTCCCCGGTTCAAATCCCAGGTATTTTTTCCTGAGTCGTACACACGTAGTACGCATCGTAAGTAAATAAGCCTAGAGCTTAGTTGGAGTCTGGATCACATAACGTGGGGACAACACTTTTTAAACAGTTTTTCGATTAAGGGATTCGTTTAAGAAATATTAAGCTGTAAAGGGCAATTTTTTATTAGAGCCAAGTGTCTCTGACATGCTCTTGCCCGGTTTTTAGGGTTCCGTAGTCAAACTAGGAACCCTTATAGTTTCGCCATGTCCGTCCGTCCGTCCGTCCGTCCGTCCATCCGTCCGTCCGTCCGTCCGTCCCCAGTCTAGCTCAGAGACTCGTAGTACTAGAAAGCTGTAATTTGGCATGAATATACATATTAGTCACGCCAACAAAGTGGTAAAATAAAATTTTGAAAAATATTTTTTTTTAATGCACCTCCCCTACACGTAACGTGGGGATGCCTTTTTTTTTTTCTTGCCTACCCCATAGTGTGGGGTGTCGTTGGATAGGTCTTTCAAAAATATTGCGGGTTTATGAAAACAATTTTTCGATTAAGGGATCCGTTTATGAAATATTAAGCTTTAAAGCGCTATTTTTTGTTAGAGTCAAGTGTCCCCCCCCCCCTACAGCCAAAACTACAAATACTAAAAATCTGAAAAATATCTTTAACGAAAGCGCATATAACGAATTTTAAAGGAAAACTATCACGGCTATGAAGACATGATTAGTTCCTGAGATACAGGCGACTAAAGTGTTTATACCTACTAAAAATCATCTAAGACAGCGCCAAATAACTTTAAATAGAAAATTGGTTCATATATGTTGATTTTTGAGATAGTTTTTTGTGTTTGTCGTTACGGCTTCGGAACCCTATACTGAGCATGGTCCGACATGCTCTTGCCCGGTTTTTATTTATTAATATAGACGACTAACTTTGTCTACCCCCCTCTGGGAATGCAGGCGTGAAGGTATGTAGCAGTAGTATAGACGACTAAATGCTTCTCACTCAGCATACTTTTCTTCAAAATAATTCACAAGAAACCCACCCGCTTGGATGCAGTGTCCTTTTTAAAGGACTAAGAACGCTTTCGCCTGTTTCGTTTGTAAACTGGAAAATGAGTCACGGCTTATATCTATGTATGGAACCCTTTGTATGTGAGTCGACATAGTTACCTGTTTTCCACCCAACTGCCCTAGAAAGGTTTCCTAAACGCATAACCCATCCTTTTCCCGAATTTCACTTCATCGATAGTATCATTTCACAGAATTTCATTTTATCGAATATTTTCTACTCGAATCATGATGTTTTCAGGATCTTAAATAATAAATACGTAGGTTAGGTTAGGTAAGAAAAAAATATTAACTCTTACGACGAGAAATTACTTTTTGATAAAATGAAAATTCTGTTCGTTCAAAATTTATGTATTAAAATAATGAGTACCCTTCTTAAAAACTTGTTTTAATAAGATAATTACGTATTACTAATCTAAAAGTTATCTCATTAAATCACCACTTAGCCTCTATGTAAAATACACTCCAAACAATTCTGTTTTATCACGTGTATAATGATTTCTCCCAACGTATAAGCATTATTAGTTTCTCTAACTCTCAGCAAACTACGCGACATGTCATAAATAGTGGGGTACTTTACAACAATGATATGTTAGCACAGGGACTCGACGACCAATCAGCGTCCTCCGTGACTCCATTGTTTTAATAGCACTAGGCTGGATTAGTTTTTAAGTAGAGCTAAACAATGACGCAGCAAGGGGAGAAAGAAGCCATTTTGAATATGCATGTTATATATAAATTAGTTGCATGTATGTGTGTAAGCACGTACTGTGGGCGATAGTTAGTGAACTTATATATGATTGGGTACAAAAAAACGGTTATGTTTTATAGGTTTTGTAGGTTATTACCAGACTACCCGAAAAAGAAGATAATGTTTTTGGAAGTATGTATGTATCACTGTCTCAACATATTGTAAAACAAATTCCCCCGCCGCGTCTGTCTGTATATTCGCAGTAATCTCAAAAACTACTAAGTACATAGATTTTTATACGGTTTCGACCATCGGTTAGATATTTTTTCACAGAAGTTTTTATGTATATAAATTTTAGTTTATGTGCGGTTGTTACATAAACCGAAGCAAAACTTTTCAACACTTCCTTTTGCTACACTTGTTTGTTAATAATTGACTAATGGCGCTGCCATAGATAGGATAGTCATATCATGTCATTCAAGTAAGGCTAAGGGACTGTTGCTCTTTCAGCCATCTAAGGACGGGCATGTTTTTGCGAAACTCAGAGCTTTGTTTTTTTTTTTCTTCTCGTCTTGTGTTCATTTAATTATGTGTGTGTAACCTTCCGTGGTTTCACCTGATGGTTCCAACGGAAGACCAACGCTGACTTTAATGCCAGCATTACGCTGAGTTGGGACCATTTCGTGGCTACTTTCTTCTTGTATTTGTTAATCTGTTCTTTGTTATGCATGTCACGAATAAATGATTTTCTTTCTTTCTTTCTTTCTATCTTTCCTAAACCTCTGAACTATTAAGTATCAGTGTAGCGAAAAGACTCGATTAAACGGTCAGTATTTTTAGCGAAAAAAAACGTATTTACATGGAAATAACTAAAAAAATCTGTCTTTTTTAATTTAATTTTACCCTGGGATTAAAAATGGCAGTAAAACCAGAAAGCTACAAAGCCTTCCTGAAACCGCGCGGAGTTTCCACCGGATTACGTCCTTGCATGACGCGATTAACGGCGAACATGTAGTTTTTTATTGATGTATGAATTCATTTGGAGGCTTACTGGCTTGCTTGTTTCTAAATTGTGTACAAAAGGGAATATTCATGATTTTTTTTGACAGCTTCAATGAAAACTGATTTATGAAACACACGGTTGAGAAAAAACGTTTTTTGTAAAGCTCACGGAATTGCCAAACATTTGTTCCAATCTCTTTCTAATAAAACAGACTTTTATATGGGTTTATATGGACGACCTGTTACAACATGGTGACACAGTGCATCTCTGAGCTAGCAGTGTAAAATGCTTGTATCATCCGTATTTAAAGGCCGATTTTTATTTGATTTCACGTTTGGTGATCTCTTCAACGATATTTTCATATTTTGTTGAGAAATGCGATTAAAACTCCATGCATATTCCCTACTAAGTATCACCGCCATTTTGTAGTTTATAAGTAATAATAACAAACGCCATATTTGAGCGTCCAAAACTAAACAAATCAACAAAATTTATTTATTTATCCATCACATAAAATCAGTTTTCAAATTAGATACAACTTGTACGAGTATTGATGTACTTTTTGAGCTTGTCCCATTTTAACTTTTTTTTTATCTTACGAGGCTTTAGTAACAAGTATTGTTTAAAAACTAGTGGCTTCATAATTTTATTTATGTTTTTATATTGCTAACACATGGTTAATTCATAAATGCTAAAATTACTGCATAAATTTCGCTACTTGCACTTTAATTTCCCAATATTAATACGCATACCCTGCGCAAACAATTTAATAATAACCGGGTTGTTCGCACAAATACCGGCCCGTCCGGTAATTAATAAAACGAAAATTAATTTCATACAATTTTTTATGATACCAACACGATCGCGGTCAAACGTGATATTAACAGCCTCTATTACGGCCATTGTTAAAATCTGGCCACGTTGTGGTGATTTACGTATTAACGGGTTAAAATATATTGAAGATAGGCACAGTTTTAATTTTTACATTCAGTGCCTGATCTTTGGATTTGTATATAGAACTGACAGTAGTCTAGTACCGTGATTTGTCCTTTATGTAGAACATAACTTTCTAACTTATGGTTTTCGTAGCTTCGCGTAGCGTATCAAAATTAAGTCTAAGGTTGGGGTTGTGCAGGATCCGTCCGGATCACTTCGACCGTCTAATCTCTAGTTCCTATATTCAAACCGCGCACAGATATGGCTTACTTCGGGTTAAAATGTGACATTTAACAATTTAAAATTTGTCAAATATTAATTTGACGTAAGCTTTATCTATCCTCAGTTTGAATATACAAATCGGACGTAAGAAAGATGCCACATCATCGTTTCTAACCTAATTTAACCTACTTATAGACAATCCATTATGCATTAAGTACAAAATAGCCCCACCGCAAATCGCAACATAACTTTAGTTTTTTTTAATTCAGTCATATGAAATTTCGGTATTAAAAAAAATACTATTTTATAGGTATGCTCGATTATGCTGGTAGCTAGTGGTAAATCAGTAAGCCCACAATGAGTCGGCCATTTTGGTTCATTGATACTCGAGCTCCATGACAGCAACTTGATCCCAAGGCAGGGGTTGATGTTCTCGGATATCCGACCAATCAGAGAGCTCCGTTGATAGAGGAGTTTTATTGTTCTTTTAACAATATAAAACAAAGGAACCTCCATGTTCCAAGAGCTAATTACGCGGGATATATTATTGCTATGAAATATTTGAAATTAATTGTTAAATGTTTAAAGTTTACATGAGTATTGTATTTATTTTGTAGGTGCACCGTTTTTGAAGCAATTATGAAACATTTTGATTGGGGATAGACGCGACCGTACAACAGTTGACATAATTCCTGTGCCTGTTAATCTTAAGTTTACGTACGAATTTACTTATAATTGGTATTTTGTACTATAATGACTTTACATACAAACATACATAATCCTACCCAATGTACATTTCTTTATGTTTTGGCATTCCTCTAGGATCACTAGGCGTTGATTTTCTAAAATAACTGCGATAATGCTTTAAAAAAGGTTGTATTTTTTCAAAATAATACGCCTGAGATACATTGAAAATATAGACAATTGAGAAAATCGTAGTTTTATTTGTCTCTAAGTGACGAGGGAAAAGACGACTGTGTGCGTCGCTTGCATCCTTTTGTAAAAAAAAAAACACTATCAATAAATAAATATTGATAAAATACTGTCAGTCGATGACCAAAACGCTGTAAACAATAGTTTTATTACTTCCCGTTTCGGATCATTTCACTCGCACGTGGCTGTTCGGTAGGGTTGGGTGAATGTGCTGTATTTAGTACTATACCTATTCAGTTTTACTCACACGTGACTGGAGACACTAAATAAATGAAATAATGGGGATGTAGTTCGTTCACTGCTGACAAAAAATATTCGATTTTCATTATTGGAATGTAATAGGTACTGTAACTTTTTTTGTAAATTAAAAAGGTACTTTCTGTATTTTATAAGGGACTCTTCTCCTAGAAATATAATTATCACTGCATGTATGAAATTTTGAAAATTTACCTGCCTTAACTGGGAATTTAACTGGTCAAATATAACAAAATATTAAAACGTGTTTTTTGTAGGATCTATATTTAATTTAAAATTACCCTTTCGATCTGTATCATAAAACACGACTACATTATTTTGTCATATCTGACTAGTTTGATTCCCGGTTAAGAAAGAGGACTTTTTCAAAAATCGAATAATGCAGTATTTTTGGTTTTCAAAAAAATATGTCTGCTTTGCGTAAAACTTGCTAGAATTCTAATACTTAAGGTAGTTGTCGTCCATGTGGCTTTCGTTTTTTCAACCCTGTACATAAGAGAGGCCAACTAGCCTGCGGGTTACCTGATGGGAAATAATCCCCACCACCCATTTAAACACCAACAACTCAAGAAGAGTTGTCGGTCCGTTGCTGACCATAAATATTTCTTTCAAACGACAGAGAACCTCCTTTTTAAATCATTACTTCACTAAATTATTCACCACGCTTGCACAAACCGTGGATTTTTCCAAAAAATCCAGATAGATTGCGCAGTATGTTAGCACCAAAACGGAGAGATTAAAAACTAAATCCGTAATAACGTCCGAGGCTTCCAACTCCCTCGCGCCGGCCCTCCTAAAACCTCAGCCTTCTCGATTTGTTTATTAATGTAATAGTAGGAATTATTACCGGTCCATGGGATATTTTGTTTAGTTTGTGGCCGCTTGGTTAACATTATTATCTCTAGAGGCTGTTTGTACTACCTATAGTGTGAATAAATAATAGGGTCCCGCGTTAATATTAAAATATGGGGTGGCCCAGTGTAGACGGGAGACTGAAATAATATAAATATTTACATAGCAAACAAAACAAGCGTGATAGCTAATAATGGCTGATACCAGATTTGTTATAAATTTTGATCGGTTTCGATGATATTTAGAAGGTTATTATATCATAAATCGTGAAACGTGACTTTAAAGGTTATGCCATGTCTTTAGAAATATCATAACTTCCCTATAATATATTCAGAAACGAAAAGCAAATGGCCTTTATCAAGAAAGCTGTATTTTGTATTTTAATGTTATCATTAAAGTATTGCATGTCATTAAAGTATCGGTCACCGATTAAAATACATGTACATACATTAAGATACAGGGAAACCACAGATATGGGTTTCTCACATATTGTAGAAAATGCATGTAGGTATAGTTATGTATGCGACTGTACACATAATTAGGCATTAGAACCCTCGTGCGTCAGATCACACATCTAAATCAGTTCATCAGTTTTGGAGCTACGATGCCAAAGACACACTCAGATATATACAAACTTGTAGTACTCTTTTTTCGGAGGTGGTAAAAAGTGAACCGTATTACATTAGCTCCCAACAGGTGAAACAAAATTAAAAACAAGGCGGCAATAATATTCTAAATTATCTAGTTAAAATAATCAGGCAATATATTTTTTCCCCATAAATTTACTCATTATTATTACCCTTTAATACTTTCTCATACTCGTAAACTAACAAAAAAGTTCTCGTTTGCGTACAATTCGCACACATTTAGGGATTCCTTAACACCACAAGGGCTCCTGTGTTACCTTACCTCTTGCAAGGTTAAAGAGCAGAGTTGAGGCCTTATTATATTGCACATACTTAGAAGAGTTTTTTATTTTTTCTCATTATTATTGTTACATGTCATAACCTCTCCTAAATCTTCCGTCTGAATCTGTACCCTACCACCAAGCAAGTTCTCGGTTGCGTACATTTCGCACTGGTTAGGGATTCCTAAACACCGCAACGGCTCCAGTGTGACCTTAACTCTCACAAGGTTGAGTTGAGGGCTTAACATAAAGTTTTAAATTTGAAAAATTAAGGGCATGTAAAGGGACGGAATTGTTGCTATGTAATTTAGCACTGCCCTTTCCGGTTTTAGGTTTTTAAGGTTTAGGTTACTTCATAATGGCCTTGACAGCAAAGCAATATGGTTTTACTTAGTAGAATAAAATCTCTGGTGTGTTGTTATGATAAAATGGCTATAGTTAGGTACATAATATTATGTTATCTAGACATCATCCGTGTTGAACTAAATTATAATTTTATCCCTAGGAAAGTATTTAATTTTGGCAGTAAAAGGTATACCAATGTCTTTTCCCGGCTTAAGCCCTAGATCAAACTTCATTAAAAGTGGTTTAGCATTTTAGCCGTAAAGGCTTAGAGGCAATGCTCTTCTAAAACGAAGGTTTATCAGTTTTTAATTTCGTGTTGAAAATAACAAGCAAAGACTTTTACAATATATTTTATGTCCCGACTCCTAAGTCCTGTAAAAATCCGTATTCTAGAACGGCAGCCGATTTATAGCCTAATTTTTGTAAGGCTTATTAGACTTTTTTGTTAGACTTACCCCTTTGTTATTCTTTTTTTTATATATTTATGGTCAAGTGAGTGAAAGTATAATGAGTAAAATCAACAAATCAATAGTAAAAACGGTAATTTTTCAATCGGTCATCTTGCTTCTACAAAGGTTTCAGAAATCTCCTGTCCCTTTATTTACTTTAAAATTTCTTAGGGCATTTCAAACTTAACAATAACGAGGCCACTTCCAAAAGTATTCACAAAGTCATATGTATTAAGCCCAAACACAAACATAAATTAAAATATTTACCACGCAGAAAACACACGATAACAAAGGTGAAAAATTAAACGAAATTACAAAAGAAAAACACCTTTTTTCTGTATAAAACATAGTCCTTCCAAGCTCATTACTTTTTGAAAAACCAGGCTTGTATGGTGGCCAAAATTGCGCCTCTAACTGGGATCCCCTTCTATTTACAAATACGGGCGTGTGGTCGCTTCCATTTGCACTAGTAGGGTGTGTACTCGTAATTACAGCGCTGGGACAAGTTCCGAGGCGGGGGCACCACGTGTACAGATTTAAAATTGTCAACAGAGCTGGAAGAGATTAGAGGAAACTAATTGGGTACTGTGACCGTCGACTTGGAGTAGAGGACGCGGAACACTGAAAAAACAAATGGGTTGATTTTACTAAGTTTTATGGTTAAAATAGGACCTACACGTGAGTTTGGTTGAGTTAACCACTAAAAAGGTTGAAGCAACCTTTTCAATGTGTTGTTTTTACTAAGGTCGGGTGTTAACTCAACCAAACTCATAGGTAGGTCCTAAAATTTAGTAAAATCAACCCATTCGGTTTTTCAGTGAATGTTTTATAATAGTAACGTTTTTGAAGCATGAAACATTTTTTTCTGTACTAAAAGTTTTCATTATATTTTCATACTCACGATAAAATGATCCTAACAGTTGAAGTTATCACCTTCTTTTTCTTTGTCATATGCATGAAACGGACCGCAGAAATTTATTTGAGTGATAGTATCATCTGGAGAGAGATTACAAAGATCGAGAAAGATTTTGAATATCTAATTGAACTGATTTAAGTATCTTATAGTTTATTTGGAAGCTATGACTGAGTAATATAAAAATGTATGTAGGCCCATTGATAGTTGCCTTAGAAATAAAATGAATAAGGGGCAATCTTCCATAAATTGAGTTAGGTTTTTACTATAGACAGGTACTGGATGACGGTAAACATATTTATGGTATAGTTAAATATAAAACCTACTTAAGTAAATATTAGAAATATTGTTTGTTTCCTTATCCGTTTGTTTTTTGAGAATCTGGTCCCATATCCCATATGACTATTGTGGTGATCGCTTGTTCTGACTCTTAAGTAGTAAATTTGTTATTGATTACATATTTAATTCGAGACTTTGCATTTTATTCTTTAAGTGAATGTGTGGAAGCTTGTAATTTGCTTTTAGATATAAGTATGTTCGATCAATTTGAATTAGGCAGTAAGCTTTCCGAATAAAATAAAATAAAATAAAATTAAATATACACCCAAGATTCAGACCAAATAACTAGTCGGGCTCAACTTTTAAATAATAAAGAAATGTATTTGACCATCAACGTAAATGTTTGTAAAGGACAACGTACGTTTTTTTAAAAACCGGTAAAGTGCGAGTCGGACTCACGCGCCAAGGGTTCCGTAAACTTCCGTACCACCGCGCAGTAGCTAATTAACTTGAGACCGACTCACACTTGACCGGGTTTTAGTATTTGTAGTCTTTCTTTAGGGTCTGTACTTTAATCGTACCTTTGACGCTTCATGTTTAACCGGTATTACAAAAAAAATATGTAGGGTACCACTAATTTGTTACCACTGGTAACAGCTGGATTTTTTTTCTCATCTGTTACCACTAAAGCACTCGGTGGTATATTAACTACAGATATTTTTCCCATTTCATCATCATCATCATCAGCCCGCTTCAGTCCACTGCTGGACATAGGCCTCTCCCAAGGAACGCCACAGAGCCCGGTCTAGTGCTTTATGCATCCAGTCGCTGCCGGCCCTCTTATGCAAGTCATCCCGCCATCTGGCCAGAGGGCGTCCCACGCTACGTTTGCCAAGACGCGGTCTCCACTCCAGAACACGCTTACTCCAGCGGTTATCCGTTCTGCGACATACGTGACCAGCCCATTTCCACTTCAACCTACTAACTTTCAGAGCTATGTCGGTCACCTTGGTTCTCTGACGAATCACTTCGTTCCGAATTTTGTCATTCAGAGAGACTCCGAGCATAGCTCTTTCCATAGCACGTTGAGCTACTTTAAGCTTATGGACTAGCCCCACAGTCAGTGTCCACGTCTCGGCTCCGTACGTCATCACAGGTAGGACGCACTGGTCAAAGACTTTCGTCTTCAGGCTCTGCGGTATATCCGACGAAAACATGTAGTACAACTTCCTAAACGCTGCCCAGCCCAACTGGATCCTCCTATCGGCTTCCTTTTCGAAGTTGTATCTACCTAACTGCATTAGTTGCCCGAGGTAGACATATTCCTTGACAACTTCGAGAGGTGTGCCATCGATGATTACTGGTCCCGGAACGACGAGGTCATTGAACATAACCTTCGTCTTGTCCAGATTCATCCGGAGACCAATACGTCTAGAGGCTTCATTTAGGCTGTACAGCATTTCTTGAGCTTCCTGCAGTGATTCCGCAAACACTACGATATCATCGGCAAACCTTAAGTGCGAGATGTATTTGCCGTTAATATTGATGCTCCGCCCATTCCAGGTAAGAGAAAAACGTCTTCCAATGCATTCGTAAACAGTTTTGGGGATATAACATCCCCCTGTCTTACTCCTCGATGCAATGGAATCGGTTTTGTTTGACTGCTCTGTACTTGGACGGACATAGTGGCAGCGTCATACAGACTTCTCAGCACTTCGATGTATCGGAAATCCACTTGGCATCGCTGCAAGGAGTTCAAAACAGACCAGGTCTCGACAGAGTCAAAGGCCTTCTCGTAGTCCACGAAAACGAGACACAGAGGCTGATTATACTCTTAGGTCTTCTGTATAATCTGCCTCACAGTGTGTATGTGGTCTATGGTGCCAAAACCTCCGCGAAACCCGGCCTGCTCTGGTGGTTGGAAGTCGTCCAGCCGTCGCGTCAGCCTATTTGTGATGACCCTCGAGAACAGCTTGTAGACGTGGCTCAGGAGCGATATAGGGCGGTAGTTTTTAAGAAGGGTCTTGTCCCCCTTTTTGAAAAATAAAACTACCATGCTCCTGCTCCACGCCTTTGGAGTTCTCCCTTCGTGGAGAGCGGAGTTAAATATAAGCTGCAGCTGTCCAAGAATAGGAGTTCCTCCTGCCTTTAACAGCTCAGTTGTAACTCCGTCCTCACCCGGGGCTTTTCCATTTTTTAGTTGTCTGAGGGCCAGCTCAATTTCGTCAATGCTGACGTCGGGAAGTTCGTCGGTATAGTGTCGGACTAAAGCAGCTCGTGGATCACAAGGAACGGGTTCAGGTAGTGGAGATTGCGAGGCATACAACTGGCCATAGAAGTCTTCCACTTCCGTGAGGATCTCTGGCTTAGAGGAGACGACACGACCGTCGGCGGTAGTCAGCTTAGACATATGGCTTCTCCCGAGACGCTTCACGAATACTTTGGATCCTCGGTTTTGTTCTATTGCCTCCTTAATGAGGCGTGTATTGGAACTCCGAAGATCCCGCCGTACCGCTTTTCGAATATGTCTCGTGAGTGCTCGCTGATCTGCCGCCGTAGCCTGTGTATTTACGCGTCTCTCCCTCATGAGTTCCAGAGTCTCGTCTGAAAGTTTGGACTTCCTGCCCGCATGCCTATTCCGACAAAACCTGTTACCCACATCCCTCACGACTTCCATTACCCTGCTTAAGTTCTCATCAACATCACGCTCGGTTTCCAGCACATCGAATCGGTTTTGAAGTTCCAGTTGGAATCTTTCGGAGCCAGCAATGGCTTGGAGCAGGGTAGGTCGGAGCGTGGAATTTATCAGACGGGTGCGTTCTAGCTTGAAGTTTATATTCAGAGTACCTCGTAGAAGTCGGTGATCACTTCCGGTGTTGAACCTATTTATCACAGAGACATCTCTGAATATACGCCTCTTATCCGTCATGATAAAGTCGATCTCATCTTTTCCCATTTTTTACCACTAAAATATTTGGTGATAACTACTGAGGAAAAAACATCCCAGTAGTGGTAACAGTTGGGAAGTTTTATTCCCATTAGTTACAACTGGTAAAAGATGAGGAAACAAATCCCACCCAATAACCCGACTTGAGTTGGTAATAATACCCTAAAAACAATATTAAGTTTAAATCAGTAGTCTCTTCCAGAGTCCTTATACCTCCTGGTTTACCTGTGTCTTTTCTAAATGAACTGGCCCCCTGTTCATGGTAATTCTGGACCTTGCCTGAATGTCGATCCGACATAAGGGAGCTCTCCTGATAAATAATGTATCGGGGAAGTGCCTAATCACGGGCCACAGGGTTCAAAACGTATTGGCAAATAAAGTGATTTACTACGTTTTGTATTCAACTGCTAAGTTAATTAATTAAATGAGAGGAAAGTGTTCGAAGATTTATTCAAAGAGTTTTATTGCATTCGCTTTAGAATTAAGATTTATTTATTAGATTCTTTGCTGCGTTATTTAATTCTAACTCAACCAAATATGGCCAATTTAGGTAATTTTTAACTAACAATAAGTTGTAATAGAGGTCAAAATGTTAAATTATTAACTAATATCAATCAGTAAATTTATTTCCATTTGACACACAGGCAATACCATTAAAAATTATAGGTCATATAGGTAGGTCATATTATTATGTAATTAAATACTAATTAATAATACGTCATCATCATTTAGTCATCATTATTCAGGAGCTGCAAGACGTCCATTGTCGGAGATAGGCCTACCCCAAGGTTTGCCACAAGAACAGGTCCCGCGCCGATTGCAACCATCGGTTTGTTGAAGGTTTAACCACCGTTCTCTTTTAGGACAAAAAAAATAAATCTTCGATACCATGGGCCATCTGTTCTGTGTGCTATGATTTGTACCGGCCAATGCTACTGCAAAGATTATTTTTATGTAATTAAAACCGGGCAAGAGCATGTCGGACCATGCTCAATGTAGGGTTCCGAAGCCGTTACTACAAACGAATAAGACCTCGCGACAAACTTAACTTGGCCGTTGGAAAACTGTTATGCCCATTACATCGACGTAGGTCGCGGTTAGTTTACCAGCACCGCAAAGTTTTTTGTAAGTTTAAACCGTTTGTAACTCAAGAACCAATAAAGTCTATTTTGTCGTGATAGTTTTCCTATTAAATGATATTTGATAGATACTAACATTAGACCTTATAAAAACGGACTATCAAAACTTTGTACGGCCTAATCAATATTTGCATGCCCAATGTGCAATTGTGCATGTGGTAGAACATAGCACCACCAAATATGTAACAACTTATTTACCGTGTTATTGCAATAAAAAATCATTAAAATTCAATTTAAACCTTTTTTAACTCTTTTGCAACTAAATACTTATAATAAAAAAAACAAATCTAATGTTAAGTTTTTTTTTTCTTTATTCTGAAAACACTTTTATCTCCCCGTTAAGTAATCCCGATAATTGGTCATCGATACAGGTAGCAACGGACAGCGACCAATAACGATAAACCAGTTTTCTGGTGTTATTCCTTCGCGTATTGTTTAAAAAATCGACGAAGATTTCACAGGCGAACCAGATTTTAGTGACCTGCGGGCTTATTATGGTCGTATTTACCGATGTGGATAAACATGCTGATACAACATCTGTCCCTTTCTTACCAGTATGTAAGTGCAAGGGTGACAAATGCTTTATCCAACGTGATAATGGCTACCATAATACTAGCCTCATTAGAAAAAAGGAAATTTTTCTCATAAAATCGCGAATGTATTCGTGGTCTTAATTCTTAAAACACAGGGTTCAATTTGCTTTGTCCCTCAAATTGCGCTTGCGTCCTTTTTATTTAGGAGGGCAGAATAAGCTATTTTCTTAACAAACGAATTATTAACCGGCAAGCTTAAGTGGTCCTGTCATAGCGTATAACTAATTTTAGTGATTGTTTTGGCTTTTGTCGCAGGTGACCGTGATTAACTACTTGATAAAGTGGATATACAGATTCGCATGAAGTCCAGCATGTAGTTACATAATATTGATCCGTCTGTCTAAACAATTGCTTAAATCTGTGTTATAAAGTAATTTTAACTTTAAGGATCCTCTGCTTCAGTCGAGGGATCAATATAAAGTGGGTCGTCATGTCAATAAATTCGCTATTACTTATTAACTCCATTACGTTAGTCTTAAGTTTATACAATATAGCTTTAATACTATATTTCCTTAAAAGAACTTGCCCTTATAGTGTTTTTATCGCTGCGTCTCAGTATAAAAACACTCAGGTTAAAATCTAATTGCATTCAAAATTAAATAAAAATATCTATAGGTTTGTATGTATGTAAACACTTTTTTGTACATTGTGCCGTTATTCGGTGTGGAACTTGGTTAATAATTCGTTCCTATTTTAGGGAACAATTACATAAAAAATATATAATTAAGTATGATTATTTTATTATATTATAGTTATATTAACGTACATAAGCAATATATATTGCTTATTATAACATATAACTAATAACGATCCTCGAAGGTGCTTCCTTCGACTTTTCTTTATTATTCATATTTAATTACTGGCTTCTGCTCGCGACTTTCTCCGCTTAGATTACGATTATCGTTATTCCCTCGGGAAATTTTAAATTTTCCGAGATAAAATAGCCTATGTGTTAATCCAGTGTATAAGCTATCTCCATTCCAAATTTCATACAAATCTGTCCATACGTTGCGGCGTGAAAGAGTAAAAACCTAACACACACACAAACTTTTGTATTTATAATATAACAGTAGGATTTCAATTTCAAAAAAATGTTTTGTTGTTAAAAAATATTTTTTTAACAACAAACCGCAGGTATGATTTTAACGTGAAGACATATTTTGTAAAGCTGTTAAATTAATATTTCAAGTTTTTTTTTATTGTCAGTTAATTATTAAGCGATCCATTTCGATCATTTTAAAAATCCACGCTACCAAATCGCTATAAGTAACAACAGTATCGATTGTCACTTAAATATAATAAATCGATTTCTTTGATTTGATTCTACTTAAAAATCAATACGCATCGTCGGTCTCGCTTCAATCAATCAACTGCGATTGAAAATTCAATCGCTACAAATGATGGTGACTGGTTTACGTGATCATTATTTAGGGTTCCGCAATATTTAATGGAGGAAAAGTTGATTAAAACTATACTAATATTATAAAGCTGAAGAGTTTGTTTGTTTGTTTGCTTGAACTACTGGTCTGATTTGAAAAATTCTTTCAGTGTTAGCCCATTTATCAAGGAAGGCTATAGGCGTATATCATACTCACATAAAACGAAGCGAAGCGAGGGCGGGTCGCTAGTATTAGTATATCACGGATACTAGTTATATTAACAAAAGCTAATCAACTTGATTAACGGTGATTAAATTGGAAGTTATTGTTCGGTTGACCTTATAAGAAGCTGGATACTTTAATGCTTTGTCGCCTTAATGTCATGTCACAACGGCTGCACTAATATGTCAAAGGCGTTAAAACGACACGTTACAAAAGTGTGCAGCTACATACAAGGTCGACTGTACTACAAGCTCTTAAAATGTTACAAAATGTCCTTTCAATTCGGTCATTGATAATTGAAAGAATGAAAAATAATGCATTTTTTCGTATTTTGGCAATGTATTGTTACATTTTAGTACAACTTTTTAGCTTTTTTTTAATTTGTTTTTATTTCGAAATGGACTAATACGAAACAAAATAAAGCCATCACTAAATTTATAACACATTGCCACACATTAGTGCGATCTTTCTCATACAGTAGCTCGAGCACAAACGTTTCAATCAGACGTCATGGTTCCAAATCACTTTTACACTATTTGAAAACGTGTTGTCAACTTTATACCCTTTGTGAACGTTTTGTTCACGATACAAAAGGGTAACTTCAAAGTTCGTGGAAATTTTTGTACTGAAACGGACAAGGATGACGATACACGTTTACCTTACTTACACAATAAATGTAAAAAGTACGTGCTTGAGGAACTGATATGACGCGTCTAGTATGCGTCAAGTATGTCATTATAAGGCATTACACCGGATTGGTACACGCACACATATACACAAGCAGACACGCACGCAGAAACGCACTCACACACACAGATGCAGATTACTTATGGAATTCGTATATTATTCCGACCTTTATACTTCGTTCATAAGTTCCGTTAAAGAAATAAAAGCCGAATATTATAAATAAAGTTTCTTTATAAATAAAATAAAGATGGAATCAATATTTTTAAGTATAATTGCTGAGACAAAAGAAATATATGAACACTGAGGTCCGAGTTTGTTTCCACTTCCCTTATTTTCCGCGGTTTTTTCGGTGTACCCTTGTTTTGCCGACAACCGTTTCATCGAATATTATTTCATCGACAACGATTCATCGAAACATTAGTACTAGTAATATTGTTTGGCGTTATTTTATTTCAACTACTATTTATTTAAATGTATCTTACTACGTGGAAATACTAATCAACGAATACTACTTAATCGCTGATTTGTTTCAAATTATCTTAATTGGTACAACTACAAAACATTGCAATTCATTTCTTCGACGTATTACTTTAATACAATTTTTATATGCCCTATTGCAAATTTATACATTTTTCAAATTATGTAGTGTGACAAACAAATACCTATGTATAATATTATCCATTAACCCACCGCCAAACAGCAGTGTTCGCATTGTTGTGTTCCGGTTTGGGGATAAGACAGCCGGTGAAATGACTATCACAGAGGCATTCCATCTTAGTCCTCAGGGTTGGCAACGCGTTTGCAGACTTAGGATTGTATTGCAGTCTTGTGAATGCGAATGTCTATGGGTCACAGTTTCCACTTACCATCAGGTGGCCTGTGTGCTCGTTTGTCTTCTCTATGCCATAAAAAAAAAAAAAAAAAAAAAAAAAAGAAGTAAGATTTATTGATAATATTAAATTAATAATATTATTGCATAACTAGTTATATCAAGAAATAGAAGTACGAGGCTTTTAAAGTAAGTTAGGTTAGAACTGCGACCACCAAGAAAACGAACTGTTGACAGAAGTGGGTTAGGTTAGGTTAGAACTGCGACCCCCAAGAAAACGAACTGTTGACAGAAGTGGGTTAGGTTAGGTTAGAACTGCGACCCCCAAGAAAACGAACTGTTGACAGAAGCGGGTTAGGTTAGGTTAGAACTGCGACCCCCAAGAAAACGAACTGTTGACAGAAGCGGGTTAGGTTAGGTTAGAACTGCGACCCCCAAGAAAACGAACTGTTGACAGAAGCGGGTTAGGTTAGGTTAGAACTGCGACCCCCAAGAAAATGAACTGTTGACAGAAAAGCATGACACATTACTGTTTAGTTTTGATAGCAAAATATTACCAATTGAAATAATGTTATGCGGAATAAATATTATTACAAGTAAAAACAAAACAATTAAAAAAACCCGAAATGATTAGTCATGACATGAATTCTATTGAAATAAGTAAACTACCAATTAAAAGACCACGTTTCAAATTACCTAGTATCGAGTCCTCGACGCAATGACTTGTCGATGAAATGAAAATACTTGAAACGTTGTCTTTGAAATAATATTCGATTAAAAGTTTGTCGGCAATTCAATGGTAAACCGTTTTTTCTCTCTACGTTTATTGTAAAATATAACACGTCATCTTCTAATAGGTACTTTAAAAGTATGAAAAGCCGGACAAGAGCATGTCGAACCATGCAATGTACGGTCACGACACCGTAACTACATACAAACAAAAACTATCGCGAAAAACAACAGGTATGAACAAATTTAATTTTCTATTTAAAGTTATTTGATGCTTTCTTCTTGTGTTTTTTTGTGTAATTACCCGTCTTATATATTCAGTTACTGGAATATGCAGGTTTTTTCACTACGATTCAACGCTTACCGGTCGGACAGACCGAGAGGGATGCAACTATCTGTTAGAATAAGAAAGTTACCTATCTGTCTCTATTCAAAAACAATGAACTGACAGGCCAATATCGGCCACCTGTGAGTCTGTGGTACCTTCAGGGGCTTTAAATGTTAATCCACCATAGAACCTAGTCATAACAGCGTCAAGTGATGAGATAGAAATTACATAGAAATTAATCGTTGGTTTCATGCGACAAGGTTGTATAGTGGTTCATCAATTAAATTCCGTGATAGTACCCTCCTTAAGTCTAAGAAAACTTTTTTAAATGCCGTGCTCCGTCATATCGTCCCGTACCACACAATGCGCCCGCGCACCCTGATCCATATCTCTCCCTCACTCCGAAGCGCGTGCACGCTCAATGCAACGATAGCCATCTACGGCTGATATGCAGTTAGTATAACACGATAAATAATGCAGGTGAAAAGCACTCAGCTTCGTCCACTTGTTCGGTTCCTATGCGATAGTGCTGCGTTAGAATTGATTTGAGATAGCGCTAGGAATAATTGCATAGGAATTAATTTGAGCTTGTTGAGATTTAGAATTATAACGGGGAGAGACGGTAGCTTTATGAAAGGTTTTTTTTATTATTATTTACTGCTTTAAGTCTAGGAGGGTTGTATTAATACGAGTATACCCTTTGTTTCACATCTTACGGGTCTATTATGTAACTGCCTAAATGGTCTATTGGCTATTTTTTTATTATAATATTGGCAGGCAATCACCACCGCCCATAAACAGCAGCAGGAGGGTTATTATGACATAGCTGTACAATTCTGTTTACGCTGAGAGAACAGGACAGAGCTATATAACTTCTATAGCTCTGTCCTTTACGCTCGCCGTAAAATGAACTGCAAAGCCATGTCATAATAACCCCCCAGCTCAAGAAGAGTGGTCGGTCCGTCGCCGGCCAATTAGGGAAATGGAAGCGCTTTTCTTGAAGGGACCCCCATGTCATAACTGGTTGAAAATACCGTCGAAGGGAGTTCGTTCTACAGTTTCTCTGCGCGAGGCAAGAAGTGCCTAGTGAAACGCACGGTAGAACAACGTCATTCTTGCGTTATTCGCCAGTTATCCAACAATTACGGTCATCGCTTTAGATAGAAATAGAAATATCTGATCTGTATTATCTGGAGATTGAGAAATTAAACATTAGGTAATTTGGTTAACAATAGAGGTATTGCGCCAACATGGCTCTCTGGTATTTCGAATCGCGACGAATTGAGAACCTCCTCCTTATTTTGAAGTCGGTTAAAAAGGTTTGAAAAGGTTTTCTATTAATTTGTAAAAGTCTTCTAGCGAAATGAAGTTCACAGTAGGGTAAAGTCACCAGTGGACAGCCAGAAACCAGTAGTCGACCTTATATGAGTGCGAAGAGTGGGAAGAATATATTTCGAACTCTTCCTATTCATATAAAGTATTGGTGGAGGCCGACTACAGATCTCTGGCTGACCACTGGTGACTTTACCCTAGACGGTATTTATTATAGTTAGTATTCATCTTTGGGAAATCTCGTTTAAAGGTCAGGGTGGGCGTACAATTCCTATTAAGATTTGCATGACCCCTCTTCAATTAGGACCGAGATTAGAGCAAGAACAATTTATATAAAACCTTTTCAATCGTAAGCAATCCTCGCTAACATACAGCCCCAGGTTACCTTAACCAGCCATTAATAACTAAAACAAGCCTCCCAAACGACCTAGATAGACTTTAATCGTATTTAAAAACTCGGTTTAGTATTGCAGAGTGTGAAGGCGAGAGCATAATTTTTCTCGTACAGAGCGGGCCATTATAGGTGATTCACGTTTATGCATCATAATAAAAACGCCATAAAATCGCCTTTATTGGCCATCCTCCATGCATGAGTGGTATAAACTAAATTAAATTATTCACTGTTTATTAAAATTTCAGTTGGCTCTGGAAGCATATTTTAAAACTGTTACAGTAATAAATGAAGCGTCTGAGCCAAATGATCTTGTTATTTCCGTAATTGCACCCATGGAGAAATTATCAATTTAACTTTATTATGGATCCATAAATTGACCTACCAGTAGGTAGTCGGTGTCGACGTTAATCTTCTACCGAATAATGAAAAACATCAACCTGTAGGTGTACAATGTATTTTTAATCCAACCATATGCCACAGTGAAATTTTGTTTGATCTAATTCTTTCGATTTGTCACTGGGAAAAGTTCTCTCTCAGATGAGTCAGACCAATTTTGCCAATTGTTGTTACATTGACGCAACACTCGCAACAGTGCGTTTGACTGGCGTAACGTGGATTTAAAACACTATAATAATATCTTTATCAAAGAACTCCCCCCTACCCCTGTCTCCCCCTTACCGATTCTTCTCATCATGGAACTTGATAATTGTCGAGTCATGGTCGGACTTTATAAAACAATGTGGCTCTGGCTACAACACTTATACCCACTAAAAACCCAGCGGTTCTCCCTCCACGACGTTGTTGGCGAGGGCCGTAGGTTCTGCTTGAGCATTCGACTACGACCATCACACTGCCAGGGCGACGTCTTTAAATGTACCTACCTATCCATGTTCTATCCTTTTCGTTTTTAGCATTTTCTGTCAAGATGTTTGATTATATTTGTTGTGTTGTAGCATGTTTTAGTCTAATAATTGTCTATATTTTAAGTTTTGATCTCCTTTTTTTGTTATTATAACATCTTATCTTTATAAAACTGGTAACTTTAAATATCGTCCATTACGGACACTCCAACAATTTCCAACAAACAAAATCATTTCAACAAACATTCCCTCTCAATATCCTCAATGAGAGGTTCCGAGATCTCCCAACACGGTTCATTTAATTCTTATTGATTCTCGTGGTTCGTTACGAATGCAAAAACTTCTATTAGACATTTCTTGAGACGCTTTGATATGTAAATCGGACTTTTAAACGAAACAATGGATTTCATCTCGTCCTTGGGATTAGTTATGTATAGGGTATTGCTTTCGGTAACGCTATCACCTGACGTTGGTGTCACGTTTCCTTGAGCATCTGCGCTTATTAACGCAGCTGATTCCGATAACGTTTTTGCCCGTATAATAAGATTGTGGAATTTTCTGGTAGGATTTTCCCCCTGCAATACAATCGGACAAAGCTGTCAAAAGCATCTTATCCGACCTTTCCCGAGTAGTCTGACACCACATTCGTGGTAGGTAAGATAAACTGTTTCAAAGGTCCTAATGCCACTTTTTCTTTTTATTAATATCAAGGACAGCCTTATCCCTTTCAGGTTGGAGATCTTATACGATTTGGAGAAAACAGGCATAAGTTATCTTAGAAAAAACGAACTAGGATAGCATTTAGGTTTACATAACTTCATTTCCATTACAGATAGTGTGATGTAATAATAATAGTTAAAGTTTATTATTACTTACTCTTCCCGTCTTACTCATAAACGTGGAATAACCGTGGTGTAGCTAAACCATGCTGTTCTTATCTGTCATTGTGACATTTGAATTTGGCAGATAAGGACAAAGCATGGTTTAGCTACCCCACGGATATTCCACATTTATAAGTAAGGCGGTTCAAGATTACATACCTGCCCCTCAATTACACAGTTAACCAATAGCAACACTTATTTACACTAATATTATAACGAAGAAAGATTTATATTTTTGTATGTTTGTAAAGAATAAACTCAAAAACTTTCAATATTTCACTATTAGAATGCTACACTAGCCCTGAGTAACATGGGCTACTTTTTATACCGGTAAAATCACTGGCAGACGCTTGTGTAATATAGATAAGAATGCACATAACAATATCATTCAGTATTCGATCGAGATTAACTTTACAGAATTAAAACTTCCTTGAGGTTCCAGGAGTTAGCCTTCGGAAACTTGGAGGCTTCTCCGCTGTCAAAGGAATTATTTTCATAAATTAATGAAGGAGACGTCATCTTCATATTGAGGCATTAGTAAATGTATTGTTATATAGTTATTTAAATAATCTTCATAAAAGATACGGTACACATTTGAATACAAAGTTACGTATCAATACTGTATAACTTTTTATTGCTATAAGTGTAGTTTTGTACTCTTGTTTTCTCTTTTATCTTTATCAAGTTCATCAAGTGTACTTAGATAGGGTTAAAAATTGGCCAACTTCCAAATGTATCCTTGATTTTCACTGGAGCATGACTATGTTCACAGATAAAATATAAACGACACGCAGACGTCACAGTTAAACTATGATTTTATTTGTAAATGACGTGTGGTTTTAAAAAAGTATTTTATTTTATTTTATTGGAACCCACTCTTGTTGCAGCTACTCTGTTAGTATCAGAAGTTGCTAAATTACATTACTTTTGTAAATAATGATAATTAGCAAAAAAAGAGTCTATTGCCAAAATCGACTTAAAATCTAAGCCAAGTAAAATTTATTTTACGATACATAACTTATCATTTAGTCATACAGTTATTGTTATTACCAAAGGACAGTCTAACGAAAATTAATTAGCAAATAAAAAAAAATAAACGAAAAAGACAACTAGCCCCAATGTAATGTCAGGCTTGTACTAGCAAGACAAAGAGGAACATACTTATAAAGAGAAAAAAAATATTTGAAAAAAAGCCTGGTAGCTTCTTAGGCATGGTCACCGCCACTTATTCTAACCAGACCGTTACAATTATTATTTTTAAATTGTAAGTAACAAATTACTATATTTTATAAGCTTTTAAGTAGGTACCAGCCTCCACACGCATCCTCATAAAATTCAACAGTTCGTTTTAGACCGTTTCACGTATCGCGGTGCGTGACATAACGAACAAAGCTAAATGTTTCCTGTGTTTCGGCGCCGGGTACAAATAATTCTACTTAGTGGCGGTCACCTTTGTATTACCTTAATTGTATACTGGCAGTCACTTCATTCACGTTTTGTGGAGGTGACACATTTAATTTTGTTTATTTTAATGTTTTTACTGTTTGGTAGCGGTTCCCGGTTGTGTGATGCCTATAGTGACATGGTATATTACCTGAATTCGCTATTGAAATGTAATTGACATTATGTAACCTCAGTCTATGACGTAATATTATGGTGTATACAAACAAACTGATCTAAAAATAGTTTGAAATTAACCTGGGGGTGCCTGAAGCCTGGCCATCAGGCTCACCAGGTTTGAACCCGTTAAATAGCAAGAACTTTTTATTATACTTTTATTACAAAGTATTTACCCATTGCATTATTTAGACCGTAACTTCGTTAATTTTGAGTTTGACCTAGTAATTTGTGTGACGTTTGCTTAATGGATGAACTAATCATTGTAGATTTTAATTTAGTAATAACTCACTCAATCAATCATGTCAATAGTGTTCATGCTATGAGTTTGACGTGACTTCACTTTTTAGATTAAAATTAACTGCTGATAAAGCAAATATATTTACTAAGAACCAAATTAAAATTATGGTTTATCCCAATTTTGGGATGAAGTCGATAGCAAAAATATTTTTCTACGCCCTTGTTGAACGTTACTAAAACGCGATTATTGACCTCCCAAGTCTTGATACTGTCTCTACAAAACTGTAAAACAAAAGTTAATTAAAGCTTTATAGTATTTAATACAGGTAGCACAACAAGAAGTTTGAATGTAAAGTCTCTTTAATTCTTCCGAAGAAGAAAAGCCCACACACGATCAAAGCAGACAAAAATAAAGCAATAACTATAAAACTTCAGAAATAGCCAAGTTCGATTTCCGTGTGTTTTCACTATAATGATAATAAATATATCAGCGGTTAACAATTAATTCGTTTTAACGGGCTATTTCACGGCTCCGAATGCATTTTATTTTGGAATATAACCCAGTTTGCTTCAGACATTTCCAAAAAGAACGAGACGAGACATCACATTTTGATGCACTGTTATTTTCATCAGTTGAGCGTGAAATGGTAAAATTGTCTTCTGGAATTTTATGTCGTTTTCCAGGAATTGTCTAAGTACCAACTACGATCTTAGGTTCCCGAATTAAAATAACTTGGGACTTTGAGTTCCAGTAAATCCGTCTAATAATCATTTCGAGATTTGCGCGATCTATAATGTATTTTCATACATAATTATCACATGTACCTAATAATCATTTTGCTTGAAATTCCAACGATATATTTATTTGCATTCGACTAATTCGAGATTTTTTGATGGATTAAGATTTTAAGAATATTATTTTACGACTGAAATCTAAACGATTGCACACAATTTTAATCCAATGTCGTTTACTACGAAACCACGTTTTCTTTTCTCATTTCGGCTCATTTCATATAGTATCACTACATAAGTAATTATTATAACTGTATATTATAAAAAGAAGTCTGGGGGACTTCCGTATCTGTCTCCTTGTCTGTTTTTTCGCTGTAAACTCAAAAATTACCGAGAGTATTTTCAAACGGGTTTCTCTATTGGAGGGAGTGATTGATAAATTCGGACAGATACTTCAAAAAATTACATGGATGAGAATATTCAAGCGAGCTGCTAAATATAGGTACCATGAATTTTGTGATTTAGTAACAATCCGACCAGTAATCTTCGGAATCATGGAACCTATTCGAAAAATCCTTTAACAAAGAAAGGTTTATTCCGGATGGACATGGCTATGTTTTATTACGTTGAAACCGGAGCAAAGCGAACATATGAAATCATTCAAATGAGGGTGTTTGTTTAGTCATCCTGTTACCAGGAGTTCAGAACCTGTAGGGGCCTACTCCAAACTGGCTGGCCTTACGGTCAAACATATGTGAATTGAAATGAAATCTTTTGACTATATTTAATGTAATTGAACTTAAGCACGTTTCTTTAAAAGCTATTCGTAAAAAAGTAATAAACGCAAGGTTACACTGTTTCAGAACGTCCGCAGTTAAAAACGGCGCGACGCAAAGAACGGAATTCCAATCCGCTAAGCCCACGCAATCTTGTTGCTCTTTTTACTTTTTAACGTTCCCCAGCTAAATGCGATAAAGCAGAGGAAAACGTAATAACTACAGTTTGCATCTCGGAAAAATACTATGGCATTCCCTCACCGTTAATTGAAAAAGTTTTCCCAACTCAAGCAAAGAGATGGCAGCAATTTAAAATTACGGTTATAAAATTTTGATACAGTTTGATAGCTCGCTTTATGTTGATTGACGATAAATTTTATTTATTAGTTAATTTCATCAATAATTTGATAGCTTTGTTTGACGGCACAGCAATTTCCAGCTTGATACAGTCTGAATTTAACTGCTCAAAGCTAACGGGATCCTATTACTACATCTCCCCTGTCTGTTCGTCGGTCTGTCCCATGGCACACAGCAGCAGCAGGGATCTATAATGGGTCCAATTTCAAAATAGGTGTTTATTTCGGTGTTTTTCACTTGATTTTAATAATGTACGTGGTACGGAGCCCTTTGTGGGCCAGTCCGATTTGCACATGGCCAGTTGTTTTTAAGAAAATGAAAGATAATACTCTCGAGAAGTTTACAATGATCAGATTCGCGATGTACTGATTAAGGGCCAAATCAAAAGCACCCGAAACCGCCGTACGTGCATGAAGAGATTGATGAATGTAGAGGAAGCGAAAATTGTGTGTTTAGATCGGTGCACCTGGCGTTCCATAATCTCTGCCTACCCCATTGGGAGACAGGCGTGAAGGTATGTATGTATGTATGTAAGTTTACAATCAATAAATTTCAGGTTTTCTGAAAGTCACCTCACGGACTATAAAATTCCATTCCATACTTGATCACTTAGACAAGATGCAGATTCCTATCCTACATTTTAGAGACATTGGTTAATCAATAAAAAATAATATCAGACAATTTTAACGACAGCAGCACTAAATAACATCGCTTAAGATCCCATCTGACGTACCTTGTAAACTTTTACTACCCGACACTAAAATTCGACATCAACACGATTAAAGTCTACAAAATCTTGGTCGGAAAAACAAAAGTCAAACAACAAAGTTCAAGGTATAAAGCACGAAGACATTTTGCTTTACACACCAATAAATTGTACACTTGTCAAGTTGGCGTTGACGTTTATCGCCCGGTCGAGAACCGTTGGTATCGCGTTGAGGCGACAGGAAACAACGGGCCGTGTCCCCACCCCCGGCCACGGCGAGATTAATTCACTGAATAAATAAAAGTCAGCGGATTAGGCCAAAGTCGTTTCCTCCCTCTTAAGCTGACCTCGCGTGCTTTTGTGGAAAAATGCCCTCCACATAAATAAAGGCCGGACTACCAATCAAAGTGAAACCGTAAGTGTTCGCATTGTTCATGAATACCACATAAATATAAATAAGCGATGTGTTAATCAAAACATCCGGTTAGTCCTGATAAATCAACTCAATACGCGGTCAGAACCGAATGTTTCCGAAATAACAATGTCAATGCACAAACAACCCGACTATAGGGTGCTAGGTGTAGCACCGCTGAAAATCAGCGCCGCCGTGGCTTGCTATAGGAGAATGTTGAGTTTCCCTGTTTGATGCTATTTGTCATTTTATTGTTTTTAACTTCTTTTTCAACCTGTTTTAAATATGTCTAAATGAGTGTTAAGTAAAGTGTCTTCATTTCATTCTTTCTTTACATGTAAGCGTCTGATTTGAGTTAACATCATCATCCTCTGCCTTTGTCTCACAGTTGGTGGGGTCGGCACAACACATTTTCTTCTTTCACTCTCATCTATCCGCTGTTAACTACGTACACCTTTATACTTAACTAGCGACCCGCCCTCGCTTCGCTTCGGTTTATTTGAGTTTTCTATAACACACGTACATAAAACAAAATTTATTATACATAAAAACCTTCCTCTTGAATCACTCTATCTACTAAAAAAAACCGCATCAAAATCCGTTGCGTAGTTTTAAAGATCTAAGCATACATAGGGACAGACAGTGGGAAGCGACTTTGTTTTATACTATGTAGTGACACATTATCATGCTTCAAACAATCCATCCAAAATGTATTTGGTCTTCTTTTACCCTTACAACCATCTATATTCATTCCCTTCACTCTTCTATTTAGTTTTTCTACGTCCACTTGTCCTTGCCACGCCTATATCATTCCTCATTTTTTCAAATTATGACGCTACTATGAAGCTTAATTTAATATATTAATTTCTAACCCATTCTAGTGACGCCACCTTATTGTAACATTCGCATCTCTGCCACCTTGCTCCTTTCATCCTTCTTCTTCGTATTGTAAGTCAAGCCGTCGTAGTGTAAGTCGATTCGAGTAAGCAAATTTATATAAATATTTAATCAGATTTATACATTTCTTTCTTTCTATCTTTCTTACTTTCTTTCTGAAAAACTAATCTTTTGATTCGAGTTAACAACCTCATATCGATATTTAATTAGAATAATAAATTTCTCGTCTCGTAACCAAAGCTGTAGAAGATGATTTTATAGACCCGTCACCGAGCGCAAAGTAGCAACTTCACGGAACCACGTAGCTAGTTTAATGTAGGAGCTGATTGAACACCTCATTTCTATCTCGTTTATAGCACTTATCAACTAACACAAGTTACACGCAACGGTGTCGAAATAGCATACAATTATTAGCTGCTGGCATCGAATGTTACGATTGTAACATGTCGTAATCTTAAACGATTTCGGATTCTGTGCAAGTGTATTAAAGAGTTATTCTGCGAAATAGGCCGTAGGCCTGACCAAGATGCAAACGCTGGACACGTTTCTGTTTTCTGTCGACTCTAAATGTATAGAGTTGACATAAAGGGTCGACGGGATCTGTCACCAGCTAACGTGAATCATACCATCATCATCATCATTATTCTCAGCCCGTATTCGCTCCCGATCTCCAGCTTCTCTCATTCAACCTGCACCGGCCCATCTGCGCATATCATCGCTCCATCTTGCCCCAGGGCATCCTACACGACGTTTGCCGAGACGCGGTCTCCACTCAAGAACACGACGGCTCGAACGGTCGTCGGTTGTGCTGCAAACATGACCAGCCCACTACAACTTCAGCTTGCTAATTCGGCGGGAATTATGTCGGTTACTTTGGTTCTCTGTCGGATCACATCATTTCTAATGTGATCTTTCAGTGAGAGCAGACAAAGAATTGATAGCCCTTTCCATAGCACGCTAAGCAATTTCATCATACACATTTTCATAATTTTCAACAATCGCAAACTTAGCGTGTTTCATCTAGATTAGGCCCCGGGTGATATATTTGGCAAGCAATTGTAAAAGATTTCTGGTAGGCATGTTTTTTTTTTGAAAAATCAGACAGCCCTATACTGAATAATGTTCAGTAGATTCGTCCAAAATACACCCGACATTGTCAATAAACCAATAAAAGGTTCAAATGCAACATTATTCCTCCCCCTGATTGACTACAGTGACACGCGTAAATACTGCACAGGTAAAAATGAAACCCCCTTTACCCAAATCTTCTCAAATATTTGCAAGGAACAAATGTTTAATGTGTCCAGGTCAAACAAAGGTCCGGGTATGATGGCTTTTATTCACAAGGGAATGGGAACGTGAATCGCTGAAATTGAAAAGGCTTTTTAAAAATTTGCAGAAGCCAGAAGCATGGAGTCATGAAAATTTCAGCATGCGGCTTTGTACTTACAAAATGAAAATAGTGCTTCGTTTTTGCTGGTAGAAGAGGATTTTTTATTTGATATGATAGTGGTAATAATAAAATATATTACTTGTAAGCTTTAACATACATGACTTGACGTGAATATACTGTTCTTCTTATTTCAATACAGGCAGTTAATATTGCTTAGATTTGAACGATTTTGATTTTTTCTTCATATTTCAGTAATCGGTAAAATAATTTCGTGCCACAAGACAATTAATTTGGGTATACGTTTGCCAAATTCTAATTAAAGATAACCTTATCTTGCGTTCCGTTTCGGTTTATTAATGTTTCCCATTAAGAGCTTCCCTAGAATTTGAAACAATTAATTATATGATTAAATAAAATACAAATGTTTAATTCAACGTCTTATCAATCTGTGCATAAATTACGTTAGGTTCATAAAGCTTGTCTGTCTGTCTTGGAGATACGGGCGAAAATGAAGTCATTGGGTAGAGATATACCAAAAGTGCTTTTAGTTCGCGTTATAGTGTAGTTATCGTTATAGTTCTAAAATAACTATCATTATTATAATAAAGTATAGTTCAATAAATAAATCTCAAGTAAAGTCATTATACCTTACTATTTTATATACTATTTATATATTTTTATGACGTGAGTTTGCCACGCCTATACTTAAGTATTCATGCCACTCAGTGAATTGATATAACTTTTTATAGAACTAGATGTCATGCCTGCCATTATGCAATAAAAATACTTACAAATAATAGGTAATTAAATATAATTTTAAGCACCTACTCATTCTAATTTATTCTATATGAAAATAAATCACCTAGGAAAAAGGAAGGTAGGTAGGAAAGCATTTATTTCCTTATTAAAATAACACAATTTTAAGCCACATACCTAATGAATTCATAATAAGATCGTTATATGTAAAAATAAATCCCTGTTTCCCTTGGTCACGCAATAACTCGAGAATAGCTTGACCGATTTCAGTAAAACTTTTTTTCGTATGTTCGTAATGATCAGGACAAAGTTTGTAAGAAAAAAAATACACTTGGAAGGCGCCAGGCACGGACAGTTAGTATAAAAATACAAATGTCAAATATAAAATGGCAATCTAACATTAATCCTTGCCAGAACAACCTCTAAAATCTTGTCGACCTTCTTTTAATTAAAACTCCATGATCTAACAATTCCGCCTTGTAACGTCAACTGCAGTATCTATGGTCTAAACGTCTCATATCTCCGCGAATCGAGCTCCAGTCGTGAGTGGAAACGTCGACGACATTCAGTCTGCGCCCCACGCTACATTACCGCAAATTGCATTAAGGTTTACCTGGGTATAGAGCAGTATATGTCAAGTTTTAAGATCATTTTAAATTTAGGACAAAAAAAAACAAGAGTAAATATTACAGTTAGAAAAAGGCAATGAGATATCTACGTTTTTGGGTTTGTTCGAAAAAATAACGAAAATAAAACATCGAACCTCAGTTCGAATTTCGGTCAAATTAGGTTGTTAAAGTTCATCGGTTACCACAATACTTTGTGAGTCTACTTACTTATCGTTTTACGACTTTGCACACTTATTTGAGTAGTTAACCATGTAAAGATAATGTGAGCTAACAAGAAAGTGGTTTACCAACACAATTGGAAGAAAATAATTGTAGAGAAAAACCAGAGTATTTAATACTTGCCTCTCTATCACTTTAACACTCTTTCTGGCCAAACAAAATACACAGACAAATGCCAGGGTTACAGGGATAAACAACCGAATACTTTTAAAACAGTATTTTTACGATACTCCGGATAGAACGCGCGATCGATCAAAAGCACACAAAAAGAACTATATTTATTTTAGAAACTTGGAACTACGCGATTGATGAAACAGCGCTCAAAGCGTTGTAGCCGATCATCTCGATTTTCCGTTTACTACGTCAAGCTGATCGGAGAAGTAGAACGGATCATAAAATGCACGTCGCCCGAAGAGTAGTCGGTTCAATCAATCACAGACTAATCGAAAATTCCGACTCAATAAGCGAAGAGCCGATCCAGTGCGGATTATGTGTCTCATTATTAGATATTACTCGGATTACGAGCCATCGCAGCCATCCTCATTGAAGCAATTCCTTTCAATTCAATCCACTTTTATTTCATGATCAAAGACGGCTAGGAAGGAATAAATTAAACGAATTAAGTGTAATGAGCACTAAACTCGACTGGGTAAGCACAATGCACTAACTTGATTAGATTTGTTTATAGCTCTCAGAACCCATTTATTACATAAACCTTGTTAATCTAATTTGATGATCTGCGATTCAAATTGAAGCAGAAAGTAGAATTGGATGTGGTCAGGGACCTATTTAAGATGGACAACAAGTCAACAACGGTAAGATAGCATTTTTTTCTTTACAAAATATAGGATTGACGTAAGTTGATGACAGATCGCGTTGACTTTTTAAGTTAGTTTCATACTCCATTAATACAGTGGTGGCCACATAATTAAGAACGCTTGCGTTTTTACCATACGATTGCCTACAAACATGACTTTTCAATTTTGGCCATCAAATAAATAATTCTTGACCAATTTTGTTACCAAGTAGGTACAATTTACTTTAGCTCACAAACTGAGGTTTAAACTGCTGTATACATTGAACTATAATTTAAAACGCACCTTATATTTTATAGGGATTTAAAAACATAGTGCTGACGCGTCCATACTAAGTTAACTTTGTACGCAAGTCAAACAATTATTTCTTCAAATCCCTATAAAATTAAAGAATCATTTTCAACAGAGATTAATTACATACATACCTACATACACACACAAGCTCACGCCTTTATTCCCAGAGTGGGATAGGAAGAGCTACAGAATTTCCAACAAGTCTAAAAACTTGTTGGTAATTCGGTAACCACATTTTGGGCACTTAGTCTAAGATCCCATCCCAGTACAACACGTCTTTATTCCCTTAGTCGACTTTAACGACATCCACGGGAAGACATGTAGTGGCACTATTCTAACCCGGTAACCGCACGGGATACATTGAAAAATTAACAGAGATGGATTGTACATAAATAAAAACTTTAGCTTATTAGTTAACGATGAATGTAACTAAAAAAAAAATGGTTTAGAACTTGTAACTAATTGGCTGTCAAATTTAAAAAGTCATATTTGTGGGCAATTGTATGGGAAAAATGCAAGCGTTTATAATTACGTGGCCATCACTGTATATTTTGAGTCTATAGAAAACCGAAAAGTTAGCAGCATTTGCATCTTTGGCCTTATTTTCCTGAGATTCATATTTCGTAATTTCATACACTAACTTTAATCGAAAGAATTACTTTATAGGAAGAGGTTAATAATCATTTTATTTACTACTAGACGGCGTTGCAAGGTTTTCACTAATGTAGTATTTATGAAAAGTCAAAGAACTAAGTATAATACGTATTTATGTGAACTGTCACATGGATTCCTAGATTTACCTAATAATACTTAAGTAGGTATCTCCACTACATACTGTATTTGTTCAAGTGAGCAGAGAATCCCATGAAATGGAGCTTCATGACGACTCCCTTCCGTTCTTCCTTTTTGCAACGACAAGACGGTTAGTTTAGTTAGTCTGCCTACGAAGCTAGTGGTCCCAGGTTCAATTCCTAGTAAGGGCAAATCTTTGTGTGATATGCGCAAAGATTTTGTTCATGAGTCTTGAATGTGTTACTACGATGTCACAGACAAACACACGCGTTAACCTACCCACTTTGCGATTATTCATCCTTATTAATTGCGCTGGAACAAACAGAAACTGGCCGGAATGTTGATTGTATTTTGTAATGTTATATAATCTTTAAACGCTACTTGGAATCTCATTGAAACTTCAAAGTTATTTAACTATGCTTTTAGCAATTTGCAATAAAGTTCGAATGCAATAAAGGACTCGATGATCCTGTAGAGCTTTTTGGAAACGAGCTTAAAATTACAATAAATTACTGTTCTTTTTGAAGTTTCCTAAAAAAACAGAGGAAACTCGTGGTTCGATTTTTTCCTCTTGTTTAAACAGGTAACAAACGTGTTCGAATGAAACCGTCATAATTGTTTGCACGCGTGGAATTCATTTCCCGCTACTATTCCTGTTTATTCCGGTCGCGGTTCAATTTTCGAAAAAAAAAACTCCCTGTGGTACCCAAGGACAATTTCCTCCAAATTCCAAGTCCGTGTGCTTAGTGCGCTAATTAAGGTATAATTATAATGTTTTCCAGATATTTCAAATTTGGGCCCGCATTATGGTCGCCTTCATCGCGGTGGATAAAGCATCCGTCGCTTTCACACATACATACTAGTCAGATAGTGACAGATGTTTTGTCTACATCGAACAACAAGAATATACTTAATATAGGCCCGCTGGTGTAGAGAGAAAACTGGTATTTTGAAGTACTTTTAATTTAGGGTTGAGGAAGTCAGTAGTTAAGGCATTGCGTTGAAGGTCATTTAATGATTCAACCCAGTAACGAAGGAGTTATATATGTGTAAAGAGGATATTATTTAATGACAAAAACAAAATTAAAACTAAACAACTAAACTAAAAAGCTATATCTAAAAAAGGGCCCTGCGGCATTGTCCCGAAGATGCTGGCAGCATTTTCTCGCTGGATGGTTAAACTTGTACGTTGAGCGAGGAAACTGCCAGCTCTTCGGTCTCCCGTGACGTCAATGAGCCTCTTCGAAAATTATTTTAAGAGGCTTTGAGCGGTAGGACCCCACGGACCAAGGGTCTCGACGCCGAATGGAACAAACATATATTCTGGACCGAGACCATTTTATATTCTGTGTAAAGATAGATAACGTAGTGGCATATTTTGTTGGCACCTGTAACCACGTTTCATATGTCTGAACAGTCGCCCATTGTCACTAACGCTTGTCGTAGTCGGTGAAAACAGTGCCAAATGTCTTTCTATGCCTATTTTATAATTAGCCTAGTCACCTGTGTTGATCTTTTGGCACAAATACATGTTATTAGGTCCAGCTGTAACAGCGCTGTGGCTACATGCTGCAGTATTTATGCTGAGCTGGGGGGTTATTATGACATAGTTATGCAATTCTGTTTACGCTGAGAGAAAAGGACAGAGGGGTTATTATGACATGGCTTTGCATTTCATTTTACGGTGAGCGTAAAGGACAGAGCTTTAGAAGTTATATAGCTTTGTCCTGTTCTCTCAGCGTAAACAGAACTGCATAGTCATGTCATAATAATCCCCCATAACTATATAACTGCTATAGCTCTGTCCCTTACACTCACCGTAAAATGAACTGCATTGTTATGTCATAATAACCCCTCTGGTCGCTCTTTTAGTGTCTTAAGGTATAAATAGTTAAGTATATAAGTTGTTTGCACTTTTTTTTGTTATTATTAAAGACATTCAAGTATTAGGTAGTAATCATGTTGACTGGGCCTAGTATAAGACAATACGCATGTTATTTGATATTATATTGAATTTAATATTTATTGCTAGATTAAGTAGATTGTAATATGTTTAAAAAATGACTGACTGCTGAGTTTCTTGTGGCGTTTTTTCTCAGCAGCTCTCTTGGGAAGCGCTGGTAGATTCTTGACATGTAATAGTGCCCGTACGGCCTACTTACTGAATAAATATCTTTTATCTTTTTTATCTCTTTGTAACATTAAATACCACAAAACGGGGTGGGTAGGGATTAAAGAGTGAGTAGGGATACAACCTAAAATGAAGCATATGTTACTAATTATAAGACTAATTCTTTCCAATAGACATAACGTTACATATAGTCCATTTAATACTCGTTCTTATTTGTAACAAGTTATGACTTATTTTAGGTTGTGTCCCTACTTACCCCTTAATCCCTATTCACCCCGTTTTACGGTAGCCAATTTATGATGGATCGGACTTCGTTGTCTGTCTGTGTTTCTCAGTAACTACAGAAACTATTCATTTGAAATTTGGCATATTTGCGGGTGGTATGACCTTGTGCAGGGTCCATCCGGATCGCTACCACCATCTTATCCATTAACCTACCGCCAAACAACAGTGTTCGCATTGTTGTGTTCCGGTTTGGGGATAAGACAGCCGGTGAAATTACTAGAGAGGCATTCCATCTTAGTCCTCAGGGTTGGTAACGCGTTTGCAGTCTTAGGATTGCGTTGCAGTCTTGCGAATGCGAATGTCTATGGGTCACAGTTTCCACTTATCATCAGGTGGCCTGTGTGCTCGTTTGTCTTCTCAATGCCATAAAAAAAAAAGTTGTTTACCTTTTTGGCCGCACAAATCTTGGTTACTCTTTTAATTGTAAATGGGGGTTGAAAAATGATAGTGATTCAATCATTGCTAATGAGATGTCATTATAAAAGGGCTTTATTTTCACATGCCAGAAACGAAATAGCATTTCATTATAACCTAATTGCATTCAAAATAACTTGAATACTTAAACTGATTATACAGCCCAATCTAAAATACAGACTCGAATCGCTAGGCCAAACTAACGTCAAAGTTTAAAACTTCGCCTCTTAATTTTTGACGTCTTTTAAATTTTAAATCAAGTAGAATCAATGCAATATTTAAAAGATTACGAACAGAATACCAAGTAACTCCATCCCTTTGACGAGGAAAACCTTCAAAAAGTCCATCAGAAAGGTAATTAAGATGAATTAACGATCACAAAACCCCATTCCGGTTTAAAGCCGTCACTGGGTCTAATTAACTCCCACGCCACATAATTTTTACACCAAATTGCCGGGCTAACGATTTCAACGACCAACGTCTAATTTTCTGGGACAATAGTCGATTTCAGGTTAAAGAAATATGTTAATTTTATCTTTGTCTCGACCCGTCAGAGCGGAAGATTATAATTATTAGATAATTGTTGCAGCACCTCGCTTTATATTGGACTCTTGAATTTTCTAAAGAATTCACGCAAGAATAAACACTTGAAAATTAACTTTGAACAAGTTATCTGATATCATCAGTAGGTAGGTACCTACTTACTTATGTTACATTATTGTTTTATTATAAATTTATAACTCTACTCTGTTTTACTACAATTAATCGTGATTATTTTCGCCTCTAGGCTGTATTCAGTCATTTAAGGACGTTACGGAAAACTAATTATTAATGATCAATAACTTTAACAAAGGATTCGGAGTGCATACATTACGTATCTATTCGAATCCTCATTACTCAGTGTTAAGCGACATTATTTTTGTTTTTAAGAATCTGTGGGGTTATTATGACGTATCTGTGCAATTCATTTTACGCTTAGAGAAAAGGACAGCGCTATGTAACGGCTATTAGCTCTGTCCTTTACGCTCACCGTAAAATGAACTGCATCGCGATGTCATAATAACCCCTTGCACCTCAAAAGGTTTTGTTTTAATTTGCTGCTCTTTATATTGGGGAACGGTTAAATGTATCAAACTTCTTACACATTTATTTGCAGTTGAGGCATCAATCATATTATAGACCGATGTACGAAAGATAATATTTTCCACAACAAAGTTTTTTTCTTCAAACGATGCTTACCTTACCGGTAATTGGCAGCTGTGGCTAAAATATTAACTAATGGTTTTCTGGCTAATGTAATTAATATACTTACAAGATACGTGTATTTTTATGGCAAATAAAGAATTATTATTATTATTATTATTATTATTATTATAATTTACGATTTTCAGTAATTACGCTAAAGTCTCCAAGTCTTGTCAATGAGTATTTATTAAGTGAAGGTACGAATTTCTAGATGCGTGAGTCTGACTCGCGCTTGGTCGATTTCTTCGTTATTGTGGTGTTTTAAAACAAAAGGACGGGTGGTAGGACCTTATGCAGGATCCGTCCGGATCGCTACCACCATCTTATCCATTAACCTACCGCCAAACAGCAGTGTTCGCATTGTTGTGTTCCGGTTTGGGGATAAGACAGCCGGTGAAATTACTAGCATAAAGGCATTCCATCTTAGTCCTCAGGGTTGGCAACGCATTTGTAGTCTTAGGATTGCATTGCAGTCTTGTGAATGCGAATGTCTATGGGTCACAGTTTCCACTTACCATCAGGTGGCCTGTGTGCTCGTTTGTCTTCTCTATGACATAAAAAAAAACAAAAAAAAAAACGAACAAACGAAGGTTAGCTGGAAGAAATCCCTTTAAACGATAAGTTCGGCTTTGTACATTTCGATTTTGTACATATTTTATTTGATTTTCGGTTTTTTGTACAATAAAGTGTTTACATACATACCTACATACAAACAATACAATAAATAACTTCGTCTCGTCTTCATCAAGTTTGGTATTCGATTGCTTCTCAATATTCTTAAATCTGTACAACGCATAATTCGACGTACTGTCCGAAACTGTATTCTGGACTCCCTGGTGTCCGGATCATAATAGGTCGGCGGTAGCTTATCGCAGTTACCACCTAGAGGTCGTTATTCAATGAAATGTCGCGCCGGGGCGCCCTTATATTTCTGAGCATTAGGAGCTATATCTCACCCTAACATCCAACCTGGGAGCGAGTGGGGATGACGATACTAAGTATTATGTCTTGAATGAGTCGGTGTGATTCATAAAGGTTTATGAGGGCAAAGTTCGTACCTGTTAACTTAAGTAGGGGTTCTTGATCATAGTATGAATGAATGGAAATGGAAATATTATTCTGCAAGTATGCCCTGTGGGCACTTTTGCATGTCTGAAACTACAAGCACTTTTCAAATGAAGGTCAAGAAGATATAGGTTTGTAATATAAGCTAGAAGGTGTTTTTTAACACGTTGACCTGCGTCGCTATTGCCTAACGCACTCGCAATCTCAATTGGCTTCAAAGCGGAAGAATTGTTTTCATTTTGTATGCAGACAAACCTTCGATTTTCAAAATGAAAACAATTGCGAATGCGAGTGCGTTAGGCAACAGCGACGGAGTAAATCTACTTTATTAAGTTATATGTAAACCTACTTTTTTCTGGACAATTACTTCAACTATCGAAACCCATCTGCCAAATTGACCTAGTCCCAAATTTTGTTCTATGCTTGTACTGTGGGTACTAGACAACGATAACCATACTTTTAATGATAAATAAATATCTAGCACTCATACCAAACTGATGGACCAATTTAGATGCAGTAAGATAGTGTATTTGAGATGGTTCTTAGATATAATTCATCGATATGGGTTTGACCTTTCTTCCTTCTTTCCTCCTTCCTTATCCTTAAGGATATGTCCGCTCTGAAAGATGGATACGTCAATATATTTGAGGTTTTTTAATAAATATTATTAAGTTTATATTCAATAAACCAAATCTAAAAAGGATCTCAAGTATAACTATTTTATTCCTTAAAAGCAAGATCCAGAAAACAATGCTGCGTTACAGACGTTATTACTTTTTTGTAAGTAATACGGAACCCTAAATCAACACGTGCCCGACACCTTGCTTGACGTTTTTTTAATAGATTTGCACACGTTACTGAGTTGATAGTTTATTGTATTCTAGAATACGTTTTATGTGTATATTTCCTAAGAAATATTACATCTAATGCCGACTGTTATAAATATTATGATAAGTATATGATTCGTCAGAACCTCGTAAAGACGAAACAAATTGCTGGCGAAAGCGATCAGTACAGTACAGCTTTGCATGCAAGATTTACTGACGTTATTTGACTATCTGACTGAACTAGCTTCTACCCCTACATCAGCAGGTAAGGAGCACAGTTAATGTTTAAAAAAAATAAAGGAGTGAGAAATTGAAGTTCATCAAATTTACCCCTTTAATGATCTATTGTAGGAAATGGAAACCCTCTACGTGATTTCTCTGGCTTGCTTTTTAACTAAGATTTGGTGTGTTGAACTACCAATAAAGACAACATAGTGCCGTTTAGTTTACTTATAGTCTAAAACTTCAAACAAAATTAACGACCATAAAATTATATCATTCTTTCGTCACCTCCTCGACGGCTGCTTCGTTTATTAAACAAATAAAATATCATGTCACTAACCAACATAGAAAATACAATATCGGAGTCCTCACGTGTCATAACTAATTTCCCACCATTACGACTACACTCAGACATATTAATGCGCGAGTTTCAGCTAAGTCAAATTTTATTTATCCCGAAGGACGATTTCCTCTTGTCAGACGTCGGCCACCCAACGTTCGCTATATGGCGAGAAAACGACCAAATCGACTTGGCCCAAATTAGACGCGCGCAGATGGGTTTACATGCCGACAATGTTTTAGCAAGAATAACCAAATTGAATATGGAGATTCTGTTTTTAATTTTCGGATATGATATGGGTCAATGTTTTGGCTGTTGTTTTGTTGAGAACTGGAGCCGCGAGATTTTTGGATTTAAGTATTTGATATGAGGTCAGTTTTCTACTGCAATCAAAAGGCGGGTAGTAAATGGTATGCGTTACATACCTACAAGCCTCTTCCGTGTATTGTCTTTAGTTTACTATACTATCAACAATTTGGTCAATGTTAGAATGATTCCGGTTGTTTGACGTAATTTTACTTTATAAGTACAACTACAATACAATCTCTTTGTTTCACACTATACCATTGAATAAATAAAAAATGACATCAACACTACATGGTTACAATTTGAAACAAGTAATAACAATTTTATTTACATGGTAAACAATAAGCGATCTTATCGCTATATTGCGATCTCTGCCAGACAACCTTGATAAGTTACAAGCAAGTTAAATATAAAGAGGGTTTTAATCATTTCATTCGCTATTTAATATAATAACTTAAGCTTTCTTATCTTATCTTGTATCTTTCAGATACACTTCAACAATGCAGGATCTTTTAATCCCTCTGTAACTACATTTATCATCACGGTTTTATCAATAAATAATTTGATTTTTGATTTGATTTTGTGTGCAATAACACTCTTACACACTCAGCTGTTCTGATGTGCATGTTTCCACATAATGTTTTCCTTCATCGTAAGAGCATCGGGTATTGTACTGAACTTAGAAAAAACTTATTCCTAGAAGGAACCTATTAGGGTTCAAACGGCGCACTTTACGATCCTGAGACTCGATCTACTTGGCCACCGACGCTCCCAAAACTTTTCTTACTCCATCATTAACCAAAAAGACATCATCAAAAACTTACATCTCCATTTAATGATACGAAAAAACGTGCATATAAATCATTTCTTCACACAAACTTATCGCTTCAATCTTAAAGTCCCATTACACGACGTACACGCGTCATCAATAAATAGATCTCACAATAAGATACCAATAGACAAACAGTCTGACACTGCACCCTTCCCAAACTTCGCCTGCTAAATCAACTGTGACCAATGGCAGTAAAACTGTTGTTAAGAACATTTCGGTAATATTTAACGTAAATTTATCTCCATTAGTCAGTGTTTTAAATTGAACTATTCAACCGTGTAACTCGTTTATCCAAACCGCTCCATTATTGTGAAAAATAGAGGGCCGTCTTTGTAAAGAATCGGTTGGTAGGAGAATCTAATTTTGTTGTAAAAGTTTTAAATTAATGTCAGTCGTTGGTTGAACGAACTAATCAAATTTTAGTCACAAAAATAATTATTTGCAAATCAGTAAAATTTAATTTTATAGACTAATCTTTGAATTGCAATTTATCAATTAGGTTTCTAAAGAATGACTTAGTTGAAAACTGCGTCTCAGATAGTTTTTTATGACTTGGCATTTTGGATTTCGTACTAAATTGTTTAAAACATATAATTTCCTTTTAACGATAAACAAAGTCGCGCCCTAGTACTTAATTTCACGCAACGACACAAGACCGACCAAACTAACCTTACTTAACTTTATTATTCATAAACCTTCAATAACTAAAGTATGCTTTAAACATGACTTATCCTTGTCTTTAATTGTGAGATTTTGATTTGACAGAAAGAGACAAAGTATACTTAAACTAAAACAGGTTTTTTGTACGTTTATTAATCAGGGACAAAAACTAGAAACTTCACAAAATTATTTTGGACTTAAGGACCAAAACCCCATATAAACCAACGCCAAAGTCACTTGTAGGCAAACATTACGTTAGCGCCACGTACAATTAAAGTCACGATCAGTATCTGTTCGCCGAAGACTTCGCCCCAACTTTCGTAATGTCATCAGACGAAAATAATTGTCGCTACCGTGCCGCCGGCATAATGAAAGATATGCATTATGCGAATTAGCTAGTCTCAGCACCAGCAGCAATAATAATCAGTTTTTTTTTTGTTGTCCTACGCTAGAAGTATAAGTTTGTATATATTAAATCTTTAAAATTTTGCTGTACCTACCTACCTGTTTAGTGGCTACATGTATTTTGACCTTACTAGATTAGTAGAGACTGTCTTTATATGAAACCCTTTTGGTGGCTTGCTCAAAGTAACAAGATGGTAGCAAAAAGCAAGCCTTTTAGCATGTCATATTTTAACATACGTAAAAATGTTACTATTGTCCATCTTTCAAAACTATTTAAAAAAAAATATTATAGTAATAAGTTTAGAAAAATTTGCACGCCGCAATGTCAGTAGAATTATGTTGGACTATGTAATATAACTATTCATCTGTAATTAACCATGATTCTTGCAAATAAATGATGTTTAATGTTTAATGTTTATTTCGGTACAAGTAAAGAAAAAAATATAACAGAAAAACTTACATAACACATTGACCAGTGAAGTTGCCACAATTAACTAACACAGTACAGAGTAACACGTCAAAAATGTGAGTTTACATAATATTCAATTCAAGTAAAGTATTAAATTCAATTAGGTACTGACAAAACTTTATGTTTAGACAACGCAATTTTAAATCTAAGAAGGAAAGACTAAATATATCTAAGTAAGAAAATGAGCTATTATAATTTTTAAAAGTTCTACATAAAAATGAATTTGATGATATTCTATTATTTTCTGTTTATGACATAAAAATAAAGACTGCCTTAGTTATTGTCATTCTTACAAACGCCTGTACCGAGGTAGGTCGTAGGCACTTTATTTAATTTTACTTAGGTACCTATAAAATACAGATTTTATTATTTACACAATGTATATGATGGATATTGAATACGTTTACCTATTTTTACTTACCGGCAACATTAAAAGAAGATGGCGGCAAATTGCGAGCCATGTGCGTTGGATGCCGGTGACGAAGATTCTGGGAATCAGTTAAAATTTAAGAAATATGTACGGTCTTTGTTGTGTGGCGGCACAGTGATGAGGACAGAAGTACAAAATCATTGTATTACACTCTATGCGACATCAAAGCTTTTTCAATTATCGATACGTGGTATTTGAGAATAGAGACTTGTGACGTCATAGCTGTTGAGTTTTTTTTTTTCTCCTAATTTTATTTTTTATCAATGGGTTTCACTAACGTTTCAGACTCGGGCTCCAACGGACTTATAAGAGAAATAAGCCCATGGATATCACACGCGGGGACATTTCATTGCTTGGTAAAAGAGTATTTTCTCTGGTGGACTAAAGTATACTAGACTATGGGATTATCTCCACGCACTTCTGTCAAGTCCTTTTAATCTCCATACTATCGTTTTGACACATAGTAAAAAGTTGTTGATTTGATCCGTCCACATCTCTCTTATATTTAGAAATAATACAATATAGACACTTAGATACATCAACTTAAAATACGAACAAAATTATTCAGAATAAGTACTTTGGCTATGCGATCGTGCGCATAACCAAAAAATATTTCCGTGAAATGTTTACAATGTTTTATGGAATGCATGATTTCGCCGAAATCATTTATGTTGCCGAATTCACAATTGTTAAAAATTTCAAGAAGTCATCAATATACGTAGGTTTAGTTAGACTTGTAACGTAAGAAATGGAGATTGGCTAGGTTTGGTGAAAATTCCTCTAACGAGTTCCTTATGTTACTATTTAGTAGAAAAAACACATTTCCCACTTTGGTTCTAGAGAAAACATAAACAAAAAAAAATTGTTTTGTCCTTTTCACTTTGAACTTGGGGTTTTCTAAGTTTTTTCTGTGAGCGATTCTCAAAGGAACCGTTTGAGCGCCAACGACGCCTATTGGGGTCACAAGTTTTCGTGCCCACAACAACGCCACTGACAACTATAAATGCTATCGTTGGAGCATTCATCAACATAAACCAATCTTTATGTTAGGAACCATTATAATATTTGCACTTGAGATGTGCCTAATTTTTAGGGTGGACTACGGTAGACGTTGATAGGCGCTCTGTTCTATTTCTCGAAACGCATTAGTTTAGACTAGCTTTTACCCGCGACTACGTCCGCGTAGATTTCGATTATCTTTATTGCTTCGGGAAGTTTTATATTTTTAATCCAGGATATACGCTATCTTCAGTTCAAACTTCATCCAAGCCGCCCATCCATAGCGTGAAGAAAGACCAAACACATTTTTAAAATTAGTAGGATGACGAATAGAATATATTAGAATAGTGCCACTCCGTATCTTTCCGTGGATGTCGTAGAAGCCGACTAAGGTAATAAAGGCGTGTAGTACTGTTAGGCGATGGGCTTGCAACCTGTCACTAATACACTGGTAAACATCTTCGCCTAAGTGTGCCAAATGTGGTTACAGAATTATCAAAAAGTTTTTATAGTTGTTGGAAATTCTGTAGCTCTGCCTACCCCACTCTGGGAATAAAGGCGTGAGTTTATGTATGTATGTATGTATGTACTATTAAATTGATTTGATTGATGATATAGTTCTTAACAAAAGGCTTTTTTTTATGAATCCCGGGATAGATCTTGAAAAGCTTTAGTGTACAGTCTAGGGTTAGCCTGAGGAACATAATGTACTGTGTTGATTCTGGGCAGTACTTGGTTCAACTGCCATACAAAGATGGTCAATCTACTTAAAAAATTTACTTTCATAGTGTGAATATAAATAATAGAAATCTAAAGAAGTACTTCTACGAACTTCAATAAATAAATTAACGATATTTCAACAGTAAACTTTCCTCAGATATTTAAATAATCAATATGTCATAAATAATTATTAACATAATATAATCCCAATGAGACAGTTAACGCCACAGCATAACCCCAAGCATGCATTAATAGTTCTTACAACTTATTCCCTCCTCCCTAAAGTAATTACACTCAAATCACCAAAGCGTTATTATTATGCAAATGAAAGTGAATTAATTCCTTCGAGATTCACTGTCTGAGGTGTGAATAAAGTTACATTAATACTGAATACAGTTAATCTATTCATACGAATAACAAACTGTACCGACCGACATAATTGCCCAAGTTTGAACACGTTTGTTCTTTAATTAACGAACCGGATTATCGATGTTCCGTTTCCAAATTCAAAATATAACAACTCCTATTTGATCAAAGGGGTCATCGATCAAACAAGGTATTATCTTTTCCTGTCTAACTCAGATTTGTCACCAGCTATGGATGACAGAGAGCAATTAGTGGGACCACCCAGGCTCACACTCGTCAAAACGACGGATGAACGCAGCATTGTCGGACTTGGCCGGCTAAAACAATTTGTTACCACTCTTTCAGATAAAAAAAGCGAACGATGACGGATGACTACGCACCTGTTATTTTTAAACGCTCGCTCTATTCTCATAAGTTGACAATATTCTTTGAATGATGACAGATTAGACACTTTTTTATGTTTTCTATTTATAAGAACATTGTCACGCTTGAATCGTCTTGTTATAGAACGAATTCAAACAATGGCCGCAATAAAAACATCGTTCATCAGAGTAGTGTGTGGGATATCAACTTTTTATAGCATTGACGTGTTTATCTCGCGTCAGGAACACAATTACAACTACCCGCGGAAAAACAAGAACAATAAACGTCGATCTCGTGGCCGTATCTTCGGGAAAGTTCGCAACCTTATAGCCAATTGACATCTAGACACGAATACCGCGTTGGGTCGTGATCGAAAGAAAGAAAGATGCTCGTTATTCGCGGGCCGGCGTCGACCATAAACGTTATCACTAACTAGCGATCGGGGCGGATCGATCCCTTGATTTGCCTCACGAAATTAAGGAAATCGCTCATGGGGATATTATTCTCCTTCTCCGATAACATCTGCTCTGGATATATGGGAGATTTGCGCCGTACTTTACCAAAGTTTTTCGGCAACTTTAGTGCCTCCTAGTGATTCTGGATGTTCCGTCCGTTATTTGGGTGATAGCCAAGATCGTTTTTTACCATCGACAAGGAAAATACAATTTCCGAGAGCGTCAAACAAAAGTTTCTCGAATTTATAACTGGAACATGATGTATTGCATATTTTTTTAAACTGACAAATATTATATTTCATGTTCTTAAAGGTACCTGCTTAATTACTTTATCATTACAGCTTTACGTGACAAAGACGTACGTTTTAGCAATGTACGGTCTTTTCACCTTCAGGTTTGTACATAGAGAAGACATCGATGCAATATTTAAAAGCGAAATTTTCAATATGTTCAATAAAAGCTAGGATTTTTTTACGTAGATTGCGTGAGGGTCCAACTTAAACTTACCCGCTTTTTATTTTTCCATTTGATTAGCCTTCCCATCCCGATGTTTTGACGCCGCTACAAAGGCGGCTCCGGGAGGGCTGGCAGGAGACGACAGCTGATTGCCGAAGGAGTATTCAATGGCTACTCCACTAAGAGCCAGGACAATGGCCACTCGGGCCTTTTTCAACAATGCAGCGGTGAGAAACCTGCGGGCTGTGATTTGTTTTGATGAGCTACTCGAATCATTAAGATTAATGACTTCTTTTATACAAGTCACAATCTTCGGTTGGATTCTAATTAGCCTTTCGACTTTAAGTAAATAAATGCTGAGATTGATAAGTTTTTTAAAACCCATTTTATTATGCAACCCCTTTTATTTGTGTTTTTATAATCTCTTATTAGATCGAACACGAACATTTCAATCATACAAAATGGTGGATTTCTGAAACATCATAAGACTAGATGTTAATAACATGGCCTACAAATAAATACATTAATTATTATAATTGTTTATATTTTTCATCTTGATGACGACGCGTTGGCCTAGTTGGTAGTGACTTGTCTACGAAGCTCGCGTCTTAGGTTCGATTCCCGGTATAGGCAAACGTTTTTGTGATGAGCACGAGTAGTCTTGGATGTTTTCTTTGCCTTTAACTCTTATTTCTCTGTATAGTTATTTATATCTTTGTCTAGTAATCCATAGTACAAGCCTAGAGTTTGGTTTGGGACAAGGTTAATTGATGTGAGATTGTCCCTAATATTTATTTATTTATTTCATCCAGATGTTTCATGTATGTTCTTCTGTACAATATTTCTTCTTACACAATGCAAAATTTGCAGGTCCCTTCACTGTGTTTCAGCACCAGTCACCACAGAAAGGACACAAGAAAGTTATAAAAAATTCGGTGTCCACTGGGGAACAAGCTTTCGATCACGAGTCGACACTTCAAACCACTACGCCACCGAGACGCTCTCAAAAGAAGAAGTTCGTAAGTTTCATAACTGGTTGATAAACGTTAGTAAAATCTTAGATTAAACGTTAAACCATAATTTTTACGTCAGTTTTTGCGGTAAATGTCATTACCGCTTTACATTTCGATCCATGATTCGTAGTAAGATTGCAATGCAAATAATAAATAGTCGTATACTCAACGTGTACACGTACATTATATGAGCAATGATCCAATTAAAATGTACTGTCAAAAACCTCCCAATCGGCTTTAAATAAATACTTATAGAATTACTCAGTGATTCTGAAACCTTATACAGAAAGAAAGCCGTGTGGCGACCAATCAGGTGGGGACTGTAAGGCTTATGTCAGATGGGCGAGGCTTTGTCGACGGTGTCGGGTCGGGTTACACGGCAGTGTGCACATAGCTTAGGTTTTCATCTGACCTAGGTTATATTGGCTTATGTGCAGTTACCAGCGATAATGTATTATCCAAAATTGGGCTCAATAATATTTTTATTAATACAGTAGAAGAGTTTGTAAGATATTTTTATCAATTATGTTTTATATCTTTCTGTCAAATTCAAATGTCATATCGATAATGAATAAGACGTATAATTATGTAGCTTTGATTTGAAAATATCAACGATCAGACCAATAAGCCGCACTTTGATTAGCCAGCGAGTCTTTATAGCCAAATACGTATTTAAATTATTTCCAATAAGACTGTAGCCAAGAGCATAATACGGGTTTATCTCTTCGAAGTAAAATACGTAAGTAACATAAAACAAATGCCTTTATTACTTTTTGGCCACTTTTTGGGTTGTATGTTTGGGTTTATTACTTTACCCGCCATATTCTAGATTTGTTGATGCCAAAGAATTATTACAATTAGGATTAGTAATGAATCTATAATAGAGGTAAAGTAGTTAAACCTTAAGTCAAGTATAAGATGGCTAAAGCATTACAGCCACTATTACTTTGATGGTTTCCATACTACTGACAGACATACTTGGTTATTTTGCAACACATTGTCGATCCCGGCGTACCCTTGTCAGCTGCACTCAAGAAAAACTTCAGGCAGAGATTCAATAATTCTGTCATCTCTGAGGACTTGGCCCACCCAAGTTTGGAGAAGTTATTACATCTGGCATTCCTATTATTGTTTCTTCTGATTGTTTTGTCATTGTATTAAAATTTTGATCCGATCCAACCAAACTGGAGCAACAATTTAATCTGTGATAGACGTGACTAAATTGCGAGAACAAATCTTTGAATAAATATTGTTTCTGATTAAACAAGACAACTACAAGCGTGTAAAAGATTATGGCATTCAGAGGGTCAAAAAGTTTTGATGACTATTTATTACGTATATCTTACTTTTTGTTTAATTTCACTTACTTTACGTCTTTACAAGCCATTGTTATATTTATGACAGAAAATAAATTGTTTTTTTCTCCCACTAAACACCAAAGTTTTTCTGAAAAGATCCAAAAAACATCGCTTCAAAGTTAAACCTACCTACAGTCGATGTACTCGTATTAAACTGGTTGAGCGAGTCTCAGGCCTTGGTCGGTCATGATCTTCTCTTCTCTTGTGAAGCGCTAGATTCAGACTAGTGGTCATTTTCCAGGTCCAGTCATTAGGGTGGTGGAACCAGTAATGGACAAGGCACCAATAATGGACAATTGATTTTTATTTTACAGAAGATAAGGGTTATTCATTTGTTTTGTAACAATCAATTTAGGACCGTATGAAATTTGAATTATGATGAGTGAAGTGTCCATTACTGATGCCTGTCAGCTAAAAGTGTCCATCATTGGTGCAGTCACGCTACATATTTTCATATCCTTCACTGTAATTTATCCAAACACCGTATCGCATCGTAGACCGTTCTTGTATGCAACAAAGTAGCGCATAATAAAATCTGCTGCGTAATTTTAATAACGCCCAATAAATATATTTTTATTATTCAACAGCCAATAAATATTAAGTTGGCCACGGTAGCGTGTTAAGTACAACACTTGGGGGTAATGATAGTCGTTTTCGTTATAATATCAAGTAAACATGCCATGTACGATAATGTGAACGGATGAAAATGCCCAGGAGCAGATTTCTGATATTTCTCGTCGATCGTCGGAGGAATTAAGATAAAGTGGCAAGTTACTTGAATAATGTAGTTTTTATGAATGTATAATTTGCGAAGAGTGCTTGCTGATCATGCTCGTTAAGTAGTTGCATAAGGGGGTATGTGAAGACAGCAGAAATGAAATAATATGTGGGAAGGATTGAGGTTAACTGTCGTAAGGTGTTATTCTATATTAGGGTATTCCAATTGAAATTGCCAAAGATGTAAACATAAACAAACGAACCAATTTACCATTGTTACTCGATAATCACGTCCTTTTAAAGCTCAAGTGATTTATGCACTTGATCTTTACTTTCACATAAATGTTATTTTAAATAAAAACACGCTTGATGAATATTTGAGGTTATGTGTTAAACAGTACTAATTTCTTTACATCTTTGGCGTTTTCAATTGACACACTATACATACATTAGTATAGTTACTTTTTAAAGGATCCAAAGTCCAACTCTAAAGAAAGCTAGTTGTAATTATAAAAATAATCGAGAAGCGGGCTCGTGTCTTATCTCTTAGTCAATGGACTCACCTGGTTTTGCAGTTCATGGGCGAAAGGCCTCCTATAGCATAAAAATAAACAAAGAACAGTCTGGGCAGCAGTAGCAAAGCTTATGGTGATCATATTAGCCATTACGAAACGACAAAGAACAGAGTATAGAAACGCCAAGAAACTGACAGGTCTCATGGCTGTCACAATGTTAAGGAAGGCTGAATAAAGACTAGAGTGAAAACAACTCAGGCTGAGGCCATTAAGGGTAATCATGATTGATGTGGATAATTGAGATCATTTTAAGTTTCCCTTGATCGTATTTTTTTTGATATTGTGCTTGTTGACAGTCAATAGTAATAACCAAGTTTTTCTTAACATTTTTTTTTTAACACGTGGCACGGTCACTTTTCACTTATATACACCGGTAAACATCTTAGCCTCTTTGTGCAAGGTGTAGTTAAAGAATTAACAACAAGTTTTGAGAGTTGTTGATAATTCTGTAGCTCTGCCTACACCACTCTGGGAAAGAAGGCGTGAGTGTCTCTGTGCGTACCATTTAAAAAAACTCTACATTCGTTCAATATTCTACACGTAAAAGTCTACTTGTGTGTGTGTGTGACGTAACTGTTTGCATGGAAATTATCGCAAGGTTGGAAAATGATATTGGCTATTTTTTTACGATATCTACACCATTCCTGCAAGAATAAACGAATTCTACGGAGAACCTAGCTAATCTGTTGTCTTCAAAAATCACGCCGCTTCGGAGAAAATATTAACATAAGCGAAACCAGGACAGCATACCTACGTCAATCGTGTAAATTAAGCGTATTACTTTATCTCTAAAACAAGGTTCTCAGAAAAATATTTATCCCGAGTTGTTGGCTGTTGTATTCATAAAAAATATAAACCTAACAATTTAAAGATAAGGCCAAGTTATCTACTTCCTACTTTAAATTCAACCGCACGATTGGGTAGCGTCGGTTGTCACATCCAATTGTGCGCCACCGTTCTGCAACCCTAGCCCATAAATCTGATGGTATCTCAACAGTCGACTTATTTAAATGTATCACAAAATATAATCAAGCCCGCGGATTTGAGGGTACGGAAGGAATTAGGTTTTGCGCGAAATTTAATGGTTTTGCGTTAGTTTACGTGATACGCAAGTTATAAGCTTTTGGGTTGTAGGGTTTAGAACAAATCAAATATAAAAAAGTGAGAGTTACATTCGAGCACTGAGAGACTCGCACCTATGTTTCAGAGATAAAGACGCTTGACATACCGACACACACATAGCAAATTAGTCTCATAAAGGTTCCGTTTTTCTCATTATTTTTCGTTTTATTTTGCCCAGTAACACTTAATTGGGCCAAGCTCTTTTCATGAAACTTGACTAAGAATAACTACGGAATATAAATATCCTAGGCGTTGACAAATAGATGGGCAGCAACTAACACAAATATAAAAATACAATAGCGCAAATTGTACAACAGTGTTTAAAATGCACCAAAATCTTGCTTTTACACACATACATACCATCACGCCTTCATCCCAAAGGCAGAGCTACAGAATTACCAACAACTCTAACAACTTGTTGTTAATCCTATAATTTTGCTTTTAAGTCCATAAAAATCCATAAAAGGTTTTTTAACATATATAAAATAGTTTTATGATAGCTGAAAGTAATATCGAGCATACAATTTCTAAAATTGCGGTTCAACACGTGAGTTGAGACCTCGGTGCTGGCAATAAGACGTGGAATGGATCCTGGCACAGCCCTGCCTCGCGTTGTCAGCCTGAATAAACTTCCAAATCGATTCCGCAGCTGAGAGTGACACCCTTGTGGTGTTATTCTATCACGAAGCCATGGACGAACTTGTTTAACTAGATCTCTGCGTGATAGGATCACCAGTAGGATTCGTATCTACGCTGTTGAGCTGCAATCGCACTAAAAACTTTGTGTGAGCGGCGACGGTCAACAAACAAATGCAGACATGTCATCATCATCATCATCATCATCATCATCATCATCATCATCATCATCATAATCGTAATGATCAATTATGATGATCTTTTTTTATAGACACGTATGAAGCTTACTTTCGGTCGCTGAGAGGGAGAAAATCGAATAAAGCCGCTGCCGAAATCCACACACCACACCACCACAATCTCTGCCTTGCCCAAAGGTTAATTGGTAGAGAGTGCCTTACGGCATTAAAATCGCCTTTTGTATATTAGGTGTATTCTTGTGTGCAATACATATGAAATCCATAAATAAGTAATAGTAGCCCCAACATCATTGTAATGTTTACATTTTGTATCGAAAAATATTTGTACAACTCACTCAAAATGGTCGGAGAAAAACCGGGGCCCTTTACGCAAATCTGTTTCTGTGCTTACCCTTACCGCTACAGCTTCAGAATAAAAAATCTAGGTCATCACGAATTTTCATTGCAATTTATAGTGCCTATTGATAATCGGTCATGTTCGCTAGTTCTACCATACAAGCCATCTCATCATAGTTGCGAAAGAGAATAACTCCTGAGGATAAGGTTCGCCCGCTTCCACATTTGCATAAAGAATAACAAGACGTATTCGAATAAATGGAAATAACTATGGGACTATGAAATTTTCCTTAACTACAAGCTTGTTTGAGTTTAACATTAATTTCCAGGAAACTTGCCTGATTCAGATTCAGGTTAAACTTTTAATACAGACCGCGGAATAATATTGACTTGCAGCTTACTTGAAATGAAATTCGCAGTTTCGGGGCGTTTCATGAAATTTCAAGATATTATTTGTTTCAGTCTTATTTTCGGTTTAATTGTGTGTCGTGTTAGTTTTATGTGTGCGTTTCGTACCAACAATCTTTTTAGGTACCTTATGTCTCATAAACAAAGTGTTTTATGCAGACGAGTATGTTAATGTATAACCTTTTTTTACCATTCTTTACATAGGGCCCAATGGAACTTCTTCATATCCTAATTATGTTGTTTACAATTTACAGAATAAAAAACCAAATTACAGATTACTAGCTAAGAATTTACCAGTTTTTTGTTGCTTGCAACACAGGTCGTCAATTGTGGATAGTTATTTTCAACATTATCTTTAAAACTGCAAACAAAACACAATCCTCAGTACATACCCCATTCATCTGATACCGTACAAGGCCAACGATTTATGTCTTAATTCCATCTACGGCAAAGGAAATAACTTCTGGCCATGTGATCTGAACAGAGTAATTATTTGAGTCAATACCGCGCTTTTAGCAACGACGTAGGCAATCGATCAACCAGCTGGCCGCAAGGCCACGTAATTTGATACACATAGGAATGTGGACACAAATAAAATCACTTAGCCGCAGAGTGGCACCCTGCGGGGCGCATCTACCGCTTACTGTGACGCCGAGACGTAGAACCGCGCTGGAAAGGGCTTGAGAAGTTAGCTGTTACGGCTAACTTTCACAGAGTTTCTAAAAATGACTTTAAAATGGCTTCTGAGCTTGTCTGACAATGTTCTCTGAACTTAAATTGTTGAATTTTGTTTTTGTTATCACAACGCGGATGCTAATCTTGCGATAGGGGTTTTTTCAGCGAAAACTTGTCTTTAAGGTTTCTTTTTTAGTAGCAAACTAACGTTATTTTAATTGAATTGAACGATTCTATTCGCAATTGTGCGGTAAAGTGTAATTTTAACCATTTATTGACATTGTACGAATTCCACCCACGCGGTGGGCTAAATTTATTTTTCGTGTTTCCGTGTTAGCCAACTATGGTGCTAAATTGAATTAAGAATGGACGTCATTTATCCACAGAAAAAAATAGTGTGTAATAAAAAGTTCACTCACAAAAGCCGCGGTTTGCGGTAGATTTTCAATTGCGCTGGGAAATTCGTACGGGATAAAATAGGGCGTGAAATTGTCCCGTAAAAAGAAGAATTTGTTTGAAAACTTGCGGCTGTTTGGATGTAATAGGGAAAACAGCGGCGTGTGACGTGGGGCAAATGACTTATCCAGACGGGTCGCCGTTGTTTCAAGAATTTAGTGCTGCTGTAAGTTTAGGAGCGCATGAAACTCTACTCGTTAACACTTGCAAACAAACGGTCATGAAGTACTCGCTAGTTGTTTTGGTTCCAAGAAAAGCTAATGCTTCAAGATTTTCGTAGTAATCTTCTCTAAGATTTTAAGATTTTTGTAATGGTTGTACCACCATTTTGAGAAACTTATTTCGATAGAAAAAAATATTATATGCATAAAATTGCTTGCTATGAAATTAAAATGAATAGATCTTCGTAGCCTACTTATTTAGTATTCGACACTGATTATATAACGTGTGTGATTATACAAATAAAACTGTAATCTACATTTTGCAGAGTCTGAAATCTACATTTTGCAGAGTCTGAAAATGAATATGAGGTAAATTTACCTAGAACAATTTACAGGTTTCTTGTGGTGAAAGACCATCTTTCTTTGAGAACAAGAACACCACCGATTCATGTAAAGTCAATTGGTCAACTAATAAGTGAAATCTTACTTTTGAGTAGCGCTTGGTATTTGTATTTTTGACATTTCACTTTCTTTTTGTCCTTGCTTGTACATGATAAGCCCTAAGTCACAACCTGTACACACACAACAAAGAACCACACTTAAATATTCCTCAAGACAAAAGTTGCGTTGTATTCATACGAGTAACTCAACCGCTTGCTGGTGCAAGCCAATTTCTGAATGACAAATGCGCCTCATATAGTTAAGGTTGTTTGCATTCGCAGTATACGGTTGCACTTTGACAAATAGCTGTAGTTTCTACAGTGCTATTCTCTAACCAAACCTGAGATCTTGTCGACGGAGCACGGGTGAGATCAAATGCATGAATAGATGGAAATCAGAGGCTCTAGACAAGATGCTTTCGGCGTTCGTTATCGTTATTCAAAATATATAGGATTAACTTAGCTGTCAGACGGTAGCGTCCATAGCTTACGTCAGTCAATTCAATACATTTTTAAGTTTTCTAAAATCGTTTACGAACCTAAGCGTTACGCAACTTCCTCATGCCTCACAGGTAGGTTATACCCGTCTCAATGTTTGATACCTCGGATAAGTTTGGTTAAAGAAATCCAAATCTATCCGTAGGTTGAATATCACAACAGCGGTAATCGGAACATATCGCACTGCTCTATCAAAACAGTAACAACTCAAAATACAACAGTATTTCAAAATGTACTTGTATTTGAAACAAAGCTTTTGAGTTTTTTGAATTGAGACTGTGTGATCTAATAATGAGATAAAATATATAATAATAGCATAGTGCTTATGTCAGGTTTAATGATTTATACTGTATAGTGTTTTTTTTAAAGAAAGCGACGAAGCCAATGGGTCAACGCGACCCATAAATATACTAAACACCGGAGGAATCGCATAAGCGGTGCTTACCTTTAAAAATGAACAATTGCAAAACTATATAAGGTAGTATTAGCAAAGTACTCTTCACTAAATCCTGGCCAAACCGACCGACAAAACCAACCGACAAAACCGACCGACCGGCCGATCGGGCAAAATGGCGTAAAAATTAACAGGCCTTTACCTTGTAGTAGGTGGATTTGGGCAATCAGCACTTCTGTCTACATTGTTTAGACCAAGCGCAAGTGTTTATTAAACTTACAAAAAAAACTTCGATTTTTATGGAAGAAGGCAAGGCATGAATCAAGTAAAATTATTTTTGTTAATGCTGTCGTCGAGCTTGAGTTTGTGTCTATATAGAATAACACCACGGTCCAGTACATATATAATGCTCCCACACTGTTAACGCGCGCTGCATACCTAAAACAAGCTTTTGTGAGCATTTTATGGCCCGAAGATTCATAGCCAGAAATTAAAAGTCATTGCTTACAATGCACCATTCAAAAATCTATAAACACGACTATGGATTTGTCATTTTTATGAAGGTATCATAAATTTTAATAGAAAACCACCGTTTTTTAATTATGTAAGTATGTACTCGCGTACATAAATACATGGGTTTTAGTATTGGTCTAGGTATTCATGAATGGGTAACAGATGTTATAAATATTACAGACTAGCTTTTAATGGCTGCCTACCGTCTCCGTGGTCTTACAAAAATTAATCAATTCAAAGCATTCAGTTAGTTAAAATGTATAAGATTAAGCTACCGAAAAGTGAAATAGCTATAGTACTCTTGTTAAATATTTTCGCTTTTTTGTTACATTATTTTAATATAAGTTTTACTCGAGCGCTATTAGGTAACTGTATTAATCACTAATTTTTATGATGAAAAATGATTATTTTTATTTTTATTTAGAAACATTTTTCATTTTCATAAGCGAGCAACATCAGAGCCAGACAGGCCCTGAAGGTATTTGAACTAGAAAACTGGCATTTTAACTTATTGTTTTACTAACAAGAAAAGTTCAGAAGAAGCTAAAAATTAAACCAACCTTATTAAATACAGCTGGCTAGACTGCATAATGTTAATAATATTTTAGAACACTGTAAAAGTACAAACCACAAGGTTACATGGGGTCAAGATTTATTTCATAAGTTATTGAAAATGGTTCGGCCGTTCTTGCTTTTTTTTTTTTTTTTTTTTTTTATGGCATAGAGATGGCAAACGAGCACACAGGCCACCTGATGGTAAGCGGAAACTGTGACCCATAGACATTCGCATACACAAGACTGCAGTGCAATCCTAAGACTGCAAATGCGTTGCCAACCCTGAGGACTAAGATGGAATGCCTCTATGTAACGATGTTTTTAACTTTTTGTGATTGATTGCCAGTTGGAAAAGTAAAAAAGTAAGCGCAGTTTGGAACAATTCGCTAAACTCTTATTTAGCTACCCATTTATACTCCTACCTAGGTATATGTTTTATGCCATATGCCAATCATCCTAATGACATAACATTTTGCAATCAAAATCTTCAAATATCTTGAAATCTGTAAGCGAACAATCTTTCCATTTTGATCGTACAAGAGAACAAGAGCGGTTTTCTTTTTTAAACCTATATCTGTATTCTAAACTTGAATAGTTTCGAGCTATTTTACATGACCGTTATGTCCAAGCTTCACCGATTTCACGTTGCGACAGTTCTTATCAACATGATAACCGAATATGTATTCAAGTGCAGTCTCTACTTCTAGTTTCATATTACCAGCTTAAACGTACACAGATTCCACTATATTTTGAACTTTATGTCTGAGGAACATCATAGGGGATAAGGGTAACTTTAAGTTGGTTGTAGCGATTGTCTCACGCGCCAGTGGCGCCGCGGCGGTTTGTAGAAACACCATAAGTCGAGTTCCTTGGCCTTATCAGCTCATGCATGATGCATGTTATAAACCTGATTATTTTCTTTATGACGTTGTTGAAGAAATTTATAGGGAAAATAATAAAAATGGTTTAGAGAGCTATCCATCAGCACGAAGTAGCAATCAAGAGTTTATTGAAAAATAACATGTAAGGAAGTAGCAACAGTAGGGCCATAATGTTATACGATACTTTCTAAGCCTCGGCTTTGCCAATAATTTTTGCAGTACATTTTTTGCTGTTGCATTTTTATTCTGAAAGTATTTTTTTACGCAAATTTTACGCTACGTCACATAAGATAGACATATTTATATAATAAAGGAGTTATTGCGGCGGTTCTTAATAACAGACCACTCAGGCTTGTAAAAGTGCGTGTTAGTACGGCCGTACTAAAGAAATAAAGCCTATTTAATAAGATAACAAACTATTCCCTTAACTAACTGTTGTGACGTTATAAAAGTAACAGCACATCCAATCTGATCTTGAGCACGCCATAAAAATTAAACAGCAAAGTGCTAAGCCGTTGAAAGAAAAAGAAGTATTGAATTATGACCCAACCCAATATGCTGCACATTCGAAGCGACAAGCATTAAATAAGTCGTCGCATCGACTCTGTTTGTCCGATTATCATTGGGCATTATCTTCACCAAGACAACCCGACGCATTCAATGCTCATGACACTCATAGCATGTCACAAATCCATACAAATTTCGATCATCGGCACTGCGCGTGGAGATGTGTACGCGCGCAGTCTAACATCTTAATAATCCGCTCAGCCCCGTGTCTCCCAGCATGACGCATTTCCATACACACTATAATTATTTTTCAACGTAGTGACAACTTACGTGGAATTCGAATGCGCTCTTGCAGAAATTACGGCTACATTAATTTAAATGTGCAGCAAAAAACGATTTATACAACGAGCGCAAAATTTAATTAGGTGGTTCCACCTTTGTCTTTTATGACAGTAATAATGCGCAGTAAAATAAAGCGAGTTTTAAGCAATTTCAAGAGAAAACACCGACGGAGTGGTAGTCTGTTTCGTTCGCTATAGCTTGTGAAAGAGATCTGCTTATGACCCTGTTCCTTTCTCTAAACTGGAGCAGTTTTGATTATGTTTCGCAAACTTTATGGGGAAGATTTACTTATTCTTCGTCCTTAATACCCAACTGCCATGGAAGGAGGGTAATGTTTCAGACCTAGATGTATATAATGTATGTATGTTTGTTTGTTCCTTAAAGGGCTGAACGGGTGGCCCGATTTCGACTAACAGAAGGTCGTTAGATTCATTCTTAAATTTTAAAAGTAAGCTACCTGTGTAACATACGTAGACGACAATATAAAAACAGGCACTAGAATTTTCAAAGCTAGCTTATTGTAACACTTATTTTTAAAATATGTTGTCCAATACATGCTCTAGACATCTGTTGACATACACACACGTTTGTTAATAATAGTAAGAATGAAGTCGCGTTAGTGGCCAAAAAAGGGGGAAAAAACTAACAGCATTAAATTTTTTAAAGGCAAAGCAAAAGCGCACTATTTTTCTAAAACGCATGTCACATTGACATTTGACAAGCGCCTCGTATAAAGTTAAACGTAACTCAACCGGCGGTAACGTCACGTCGATACGCGTAGAAAGGCAACCTTTACCGCGGTTGAGCGAACGAAACAAAACGAGTTGGACATGTCAATGCCCACGCCTTGCTATGGTAACCTGATACGAGCAGATGGATACATTTAACACCACAGCATCGGAGGTTCGCGAGCGGATTGCGTGACAGCCAGGCATTAAGCGGAGCGATGAGCGATGCGGGGACGACTTCGATAGTTTAGGGGGCAAGTGCTTCTGTCGCAGACTACTAGATGTCACGCACGTGAACTACCATTTTGTATCGGAATCGGTAGACGTAAATGTTGCAGGTATACAAACGGTTTTCTAGAGATATTCGAAGGTCATACATTGCATGTTGTAGCTCAGTAGTCTGCTTGTAATGTTTGAACTTGTGATAGTTCTATTTATTTTAGAAGATGCATATGTACCGTTTGACTTCAAGTGTCACTTGCAAGAAAAAGATAAACCAAGTTGTAGTCCTAAAATAAAACTACACAACACTGACACTGAATATATTTTGACACAACTAACCTGAACTTATTAGCTTAAAGAAATATTTTCATGCCATTAAAATGTGAAAGTCCGATTTATTCATGTTAGATCGCTTATTTGACGTAGCTGAAAATAACCTCCATTAGTTAGGAGTTACTTATTTTAAAAGCAAGAGTACATTGTTGGGAACTAAACAAACAGGTACCTACTGTGCTAATAATGTTTTTTTTAAATTTAGACCAGTGTATAATTAGTTAATTTATATCGTATCGTTAAACGCTATTCCTCTCACTATAAACGCACCCTATAAAGCCCATCCGCTCGCCCGTGTCAAGAAAGAAGATACTTTAATATCCGATTCATTGTTCTGTTACAAATTTGTCAGTGATCTTTACATTAAACTTTTTCCCTTTAAAATTTGAGCTGGGTCCATAATCCCCATACGACCGGCACTTGTAAGTAAATCTTCGTCACTTGATAAAGCGGACCACACAAATAAAAATATTTGATACTCTGAAACTATCGATGTTTTTTTTGTGCGCTTGTCATTATGATTAACAGGTGGGAAAGGTTTTTTCACACAAGTGTTTGATATCTCGTTTGATGTTTTCTTTCCCACATTCATTATGCAGTCTTACTCGGGGCAATGTTTTCCTTGGTAAGTTCATGTCGATTGTCGATTAGATTAAAGAGTAGGGCTTTGTAAACTGATAGTTCTGATAAATTCAAATTTTCCTAAATTACATTATTTTTGCTATCGATATTATATAAAACCAATGTAAGCACTCATCTCATAAATGCCAAAAACTTCACAACTTAAAACTTCAACATTTGTTTTCATTTGATTTGACTTCAAGGTACTTATAATGAAGGCTTTCAAGTAACTTTGATAGATATTCAGCAAAATTATTCTGATCAGCGTAATTACTCCGTAATTATTAAATATTCCGCTGCTGCCATGCAATGTCTGGGCCTCAGGCTTGTCTTAGCACATTCAGTGCCAAGAACTGAGGATCGTGTCAATTTTATATGGAAATAAGGGATTCTGGTATTATAATATGTTAATGCCTGACGATGGGCAAGGGCCGTGCCAACCGGACGATAATTTGAACTAATTTTCGTAATTCTGAATAATTTCCATCCAAAGTCATGTTGCGCTCACAACTTATACTTTCCAGAATTTCGCCCCCGATCTAATTCTGAGCGCCCCGAGCGCGGTTCGTTATAATAAGTTTTTAGAAATATTTCTCCTTGGTCAAGTTGCTTTAGTAATTCTACGAAATTGATTTGATGTGCTTTGTTTTTTTGGGAATATTTTGTTATTGTTTGGGAAAATATGTTTTCGTTTAATCAAGTCTATTTAATAAAAAAGACACTAGGTATATTACATTCAATCGCATTTGAGAAAACTGAAGCTTCTAGCTTTTTATTCGCGACTTTCGTTTACGTTCCTAGAAATATTTACAGGCTAATTCTAGATTCATTATAGTGATTATTATTATTATTATTATTATTCATTATTCATTATTCATTATTCTCGGGGTATAAAAAAATATTATAGTTCAACAATGTTACCTCTAAATAAGGACTAGTATAAAGGTTACATTGTACTGTAGTTAGACTAGCTTGACTAATAAGCAACCAATATTTTGTCTCATTTATTCCGTGGTGTATCTAATCAAAAGGTGAGTTTACAAATATAATTGCATAATTATGTAATTAACATTGGTATACGTATACAACATAGTTATTATTATACGAAAAATTGCGTCTCTATTGCGAAAATCAAAGTTTGAAGTTATTTCAATTATAAAATAACTGGAGGGTGGAAGAAACAGCTTTTAAAGTTTCAGCGGTTCAGAGTAACTAACAAGGTCCATTGCATAACAGACACAAGGGCTTCTATTATTTTGGTTTAGCTAATCTTGCTTCAAAATGGTAACCGTATTATCCACACCGTGGTAATTCCTATTCATTTGACCGTAAGAACTGTCATAACGTCAACGGTATGATTACAAATTACACCATAGATGCATGATGAATTAAATGCAAGTGGAATAAAAGCTAAGGGTGAGTTTTCTTTAAGTTTGTCTCAATCTTACTAGTGTCATAGGAAAGAGATGCACTTAAAGTTAACTTAAACTTGTGCCAGTAATGTTAGAGCCGCAGTAAAGATAGAAAAAAAAATGCATGATGTTAAAATCGTAATTTTGAGAACGACCTGTTGAATTTTTTTTTATATAAACAAGCTAATTATAACGACCTGACTTTTTACATACATAATCATATTTTCGTGCTTATAATATTAATTAATGTATACCTAACTGGGAATATCATCTAAAATTACACTCATAATTAAAACTTTGTTTTTATTGCCCATAAACCAAGAATATTGCCTAAAACATGTTCTTCCAGTTTTAGAGACACATCTCAATTTAGCCGTAACATTTCCCGTTCCGATACCATCTTGATATCAATATTAGCTTGAGTGCACGAATATTGATACTTTTAGAGAAATATTATAGCAGCAATAACAATAATAGATTGGACGTGTGATTAGCACTTTGCCCGGTTCTTGAGTTTACTTTGAAACTATTATTGTGTAATATTATGTTTCTTTCGTTAAACATTGTGGAAAAAGAAAACAAAGGCTTTTAACAAGAATGACCCGTTTTGGGTGGGTAAACAATAAAACACATGAAAGGCCACATCACAAGATACAAACTTTTATAACATGAGTATTGGATTCTGGCGGGCATTTAACCAATACCTTAGACATAGTAGTCTAACAGTGTAGTAGCCATCAAGATAGCCAGATTTGACCCATTCGTCTTATACAGAGTTCTTAAAAGTTCAAGCTAGCGTGTAATAATAATAGGTAAGTAGCCGCAAGGCATGGTAAACAAAAACACAATAAAACATAATCCAACGCGCAATGTCTCTATTACAAAATGTTACTTACTCGTAATCTAAATTGACTACAAACCTGTCATTCCCTCCCCATTACTCTTTAATATCCCCAAGAACACTCGCAAAGTTCATCAGATAATGAGCACATTTGTTGCGTGTGAAACCAGAATTCCATTTTGCACGAACAACCGACGTTTCGCGTAAGCATCAAAGGTGGGTCCGCACTAAGCCTTGTAATTCGCTAAAATCATTGCACAACCCTAACAGCTAGTCACCTTATACAATGCTGCTTTCAGCTCTTTACTTTGCTGTATAAACAATACTTAAGCCGCCGTGAATAGTTAAAATGTTTTGTCTGAATAGGGTCGCCACATTTATTTCTAAAATTCGAAGTCCAAACGATAAATCAAGCGCCGGTTAAAACATTCTAACGCTTCATTTTGCAGATTCATCTCTGCGATGCGGTCTTCGAAACCAGGTACTTTCTTAAATGCTCTTTTGTAATAAATCCTTTAGAATGTTGCGTTGCAATAACTAATCAGATTTACACGCTATTACCTTTTGTTTAACGTGGTTACTATTTCAGTGGTAATTGATGTGAGCACAATGCCCTTTGAAAAGTATTGTTTGAACATGGTGAATGTCTCATTTGGCTGGTTAGTTTATTTCTTGTAGCTTTCACACACGCACAGGTAGGTTTAAAATAGTTGGAAATCTGAGATGAAAACGATACATAAATTGTAGTTTTCAAAGGCATTTTTATTTCTACGCACTTTCTATACTATACTTGTTTATTTTGGAGCGCTTTTCCCGCAATACGTGGTATTGTACAGAAATACTTTAAAATGGTTACGCAGTGGTCATATTTTTTTTATACTTAATTGGATTTTAAGCAATTTATAGTAGTGTCCAAAATTAAAGACCGAGGTGAAAAGCATACAGTACAAAACGCCTTCTAAAATATTGAGTTGCGGGGCACGCTTTCATGGATTCAAAACATCTAGTGTTTTTCCGAAGTCATATTCAAATATTACATGATATTTTATGATACGGAAACCACTCTATATTTATGTAATAGAAACCATACACGGCACGAATCCTTTCCTAAACAAATACCCAAACTTTCGCCGAGCATTAAAAATGATGCCACAATAAATAATGTCTAATCCACCCGCACAGAGGTATTATGTAAACAGTTCCCCTTAGGACATGGGAAATTTATCGTCATCTAATAACCAAATTCCTAAGAAACAAATTACTAAGACGCGTTGAGTTACTGAATGGGCGAAGGCAACAAATAGCGTAGTAATTCCAAAGAGTTGAATTGAGTCCAACACTATTTTAGTCGGGCTGATCTTTGAGTTTTGTTTCTTTTTCATTTCAGAAGAGAATGGCGGGTTACAATACAATGATTTGGAAGTGAATATCAATTAATTTGATACTTTAAATACTACCCGAAATAACAGTTCAGAGAAAATGTTTCTCGAACTATGTGCTCAACACTGTGGTTTGTACGAAGTTCTATCATTTCTTTATACTATTAATTATTGGTGACTTGTCTAAATGTTGCTATAAAAGAGAAAAGTTCTGTGTTACAGGTATTTTTTTACTAACCAAGAGATCCCAACGTTTGCAATGTCACAAGTGCTTTTACAGCTTTTTTTTAAAAATGTATAATAACCAATTTGGTAGCGTTTTTACACATTGCGAAACTGAGCATCTAATTCTACTTTCTTATAGCCTATCTTTCCCGTCTTTACTCTTTTAGATTTACGTACTTCATCGTTAACAAATGAATAGGAGATAATATCACGTTTTTTTCCAAATTCGAACCGTAAAAAAGTGCGAATAACCAATCAACTAATAGCATGAGTTAAAAAGTATTAATCTCACAACGTTTGAGCCAGAATTCGTCATTCAATCAGCTTCTCGATTCAATGTGAATTCATTTCCACCGCTCACGTCCCCGTCCAGTAGTTGCAGTGGCAATCGCAGTGCACAGATGCGACGGGCGCTTGCATCTCAATAATGAATGCATTGTCCGTCAGTGCCGATACCGGTGGAGACTATTTTTGCTCAAACCTGCCCGCGTCTGTCAGAAATACGTTGGCCGTGGAGTCGGCGGATTAATATTAAGTGAAGATTTTGTTATTGAAGAACTGTTGTTATTCTCTTTTTTTAAATTAGCTTGTGACTTCGTCGATTAAGATACACTAGTGCGTATAAACTACTTTTTCTTACCTGTCTTGAAATGTTCATCGACAAAATCACGGGCGAAAGAAACATGTCTGCGGGCTTAGACAAGTGGCATTCTACTATAGCTAACGATGTTACAAAACTCAAAATGTATGGAATTGACACAAGCGTCCGACGCGATCGTCCGGCAGCTTACGCCAATTTAATTAGTACATTTCTCCAACTTAACGTTAACGTTAAAGTTCACGGGATGCAACTGGTGTGAGATTTTTGAAACGAATACCATCACACAAAGCGATATCATTGTACAAATTCAAAGCCTAGCAAATTTTAACCGTTGGAAGTATTAAGAAATCCATTATAAATAGATTTAGATTGAAAGCAGAGCAAATAAGATAGCAAGAATTAAGGACTGGCAAAGCTAGACACAGACAAACATCTTGGCGCCTATAAACGAGGAATGCCGGCCGACTCAAAACAAAGAATTATAAGTAGCTACGAAGAAGAATAAAGCTAAAAAACATGAATCTAGAGCCTCTTTTCGACGTAGGTTGAAAACGGTAAGAAAAACTAAAGCCAAATGCTAGATCTAAATTACTCAATACAGGATACAGGTCACAGTTTGAACAATAAAATTACATCGATATTACACAATCGCTTTTGGCAAAATTAAGTTGACTTTGAATATCTTAATAAAAATGAAAGTTAACCGTAAAATCTGAATATGTATAAAATAAATTACGTATTAAGGATTATCTAAACACACATCTCCACGGCTTTTGGATGCCTCAGCGTACCGGCATGAATGAAGACACATTTGCCAACGACAGCGAATCCAGTGGAGTTATTTGATTTATTCTGAGCTCAGTCCATTGAATACTCTACGTTATTTATTTAGACGATTTCATGTATCCATGTATAGGATTCAAAGAAATTACTATACTTAATTATCTTGGGGTGGTTAGCATCCCTAGAAATAGTGTTTGTAATTAGATCCGTGTTGATAGGTTTCCTACATCTAATAGGTAAGTGTTTTATCGTAAATTACTGCTGTGATTTACCGGTCCCTTATGAGTAAGGTGAAATTTAGGAATGTAATGTTGTACCTAATTTACGTGTAGAGATTTTTTTAAAGATCTAAGGTAGAAGTTATAAATCATAATTATAATCATTATCTCATTTATAAAAAAAGTGAATAAATATGTTCTTTCCGTGTAGCCTTCATGTTCAAAAATCAAAAAAATAGGACTAGGTTTAAGGCGAGAGACGTTCCATGTTTTGTATGGAAATTTTCAGCCTCACAATTCTATTAATGGTTTCTATGGCTACCATTATGGCACCAGAGTTCATGATGCGCTCGCCACTTCTCTCTCCAGCAAAACCTTAAACGTATTAACTACACACTTGTTTTTAGTGACGTCATTATAGCAATAGCAATATTTAAACAAAAATATTTAATAAAATTAGATTATTAAGAGTAAGTCCTAAATTAAGTAAATCAATGATACAAACTAGACTAAAAGATTGGCTTCTCGACTTGTCATGATTGAGTGTGTGTGTGTACTTATATGTGTATACTCGTATTGCATATGCGCATGCATGTGCTTTCCTTTATGCATGTAAGTTCTTCTTTAATGTTGTCCACGAAATTGCTATTTGTTTTATAGGATAAGTTTAATAGGTTAAGTTGTATAAAAACTGAGTGTGTCTCGCCATAAACGTCCGGTAGGTGTGCTCCTACCACTAGGGCACACCACCCAACGCTTGTGTGAAGCCGTCACAGTGCACTCCAATAACGGTGAATGTCATTTAAAGAACCATCAAACGTAACAGTTTGTTGGGAATATAAATGTATAAGTACTAAGTTATAATTTACCACTATAGTGCCACTCCATATCTTCCCGTGGATGTCGTAAGAGACGGCTAAGGGAATAAAGGCGTATAGTACTGTTAGGCGATGGGTTTGCAACCTGTCACTAATACACTGGTAAACATCTTAGCCTAAAAGTGCAAAATGTGGTTACAGAATTATTAACAAGTTTTTAGAGTTGTTGGTAATTCTGTAGCTCTGCCTACCCCACTCTGGTAATAAAGGCGTGAGTTTATGTATGTATGTATGTTGTAATTTGAATAAAGCATAATAAATTAATTCGTGTTCATAAGTATTACTAATGTTAATATCACATCATTCGCCGTGCTGTCTCTTAGTACATAATCAACTTGAATTGCAGACTAAAATAATTTAACAGTTATCGCGAAACAGTTCAACAGTTTCAACGAAATTAGAAAAATACCTATGTTCGGAATATTTCGGACAGTTTGTCGGCGACATCGCCGTCGACGTTTTGTCGCTCGGTCACGGTGGCGCTTGCGATCCTGCAATTTGTGAAATATTTGGCATGTTCGAGCCAGGGGCCACCCGAGCGGGCCTGCCACGAACTCTTCTAATTTCAGCGGCACACGGTGTTTTTCTACATGTTTTGCTGAATTTGTGTGGTGTGTGGCCATTTTAAATTAGACGTTTCGAGGTAAACGAATTAAAATTGCGAACAACAATGTTTTTCACGATAAATTTGAAGAAAATAACATCAGTCGTAAATTACTTTAGAACACAAGAATTTAACTGCAAATTGTAACACATTGGTACAACTTAAACTAATCCATTAAAGATGTGTTAAAAAAAGACAAGATATATTTCACTTTCCACAAAAAATGTAACGAACAGACATTAATAAACCATTTCATTAAAAACAAGTACTTAAGATAAGTGCCGCGAGCAAATATGCCTTCATAATGACCAAAGAAAAACATAGGTATCTGCGACCAGTTTTTTGCCGCGCTTACTTATCAATCTAGTTCATGCATAATCATTTAATGCAGTAATGCAACTTCAGTTATAATTTAAGTGGCCTATTAAGAGGAAACGCGGTCGAATGGAACAGATTTAACTTTTCGTACCCGGTTTGAAAATAACAACTTTGAAATCTGTAACGGTTGGAAAAAAAGATTTTAGATAGAATGTGAGGGTGCAATTCTTGGCAGCATGATCCAATTTATACTTAAAATCTGACACAATGGGGTAGTTTGGTTGCGGTGCCACTTGAGAATACTTTAGTTCCACCTGTGTTTGCGTCCAACGCTTTTTTGCCATACCTACAAAGGTAGTATTCTGTTCCCAAAAGTTTTTTTTAGCCAGTGCTTATGTCACTCTGCTGAGTAAAGGCCTCCCCGTCTCTCCATTCGTCCCTATGAAGAGCGTGCTCCCGCCAATCCCTCGTAAATGTGTTTCGCTGGCCTATTGCCTAACGGACTCGCAATCGCAATCGACTTCAAAGCGGAGCAATGGTTTTCATTTTGTATGCAGACGAGCCTTCGATTTTAATGAAAACGATTGCAATTGCGAGTGCGTTAGGCAATAGCCCCTCTGCTGGCCTGTTGCCTAACGCACTCGCAATCGCAATCGACTTCAAAGTGGTACAATTGTTTTCATTTTGTATGCAAATAAGCCTTAGATTTTCAAATTGAAAACTATTGCGAGTGCGTTAGGCAATAGCCCCTCTCATGATTGTGTAAGTAAATAAAATGAAAAAAAAGTAATTTCGTAGGTATTTTAAGAGGATGTCAAAATGTAAAGACTTTTAGTGTCATAATCCAGGGGGAAACGAGGGTGAATCTAATAATAGCTTTTAATTGTATGTAAAAAATATAAAATTCTCCCTTATAACCTGTGTTTCACCTTAACTCGAATAGTTCTTTGCGACATGCCCTGGGTGGTCGCGACGTAGACATTTCAATAATGACTGTCCTCTGACGTAACTAAATGGCGGCTTGCACGGACAGGGCCAACAAAAACCCGCTTGCTGGAATTGTACAACAAAGGCCAACAAAATAGCATTTTCGGTGCAATAATACTTCCTTGAATTGGGTCACAGTTTGTATAGGACGTGGTAATCGTAAAAATATTTTAGTGACCCCATAAGAGCAGGTAAAGTTACAAGTCATCTGCGGGCGGTACTTGCAAAGCGGTATTTTTTGTCTCGATCACGCTTTATGCTGATTTAACACAAAGAAAAGGACAGCATTATGTATAATCCATCTATATAGCATGCTAGTCGGTAATTTATCTTGGTTGGGTAACACTTATGACTGTGCAGCATACTAGTCTCGCCATATAAAACTGTTAAATTATGTTTTATATACTTAGTTCTGTTGTAAAAAAATACACTTAAAATACTTAAAAAGGTTTTAACAATAATTGCGAGTAATTTAAAACTAAAATAAAAATACAAAATGATATCTAGCAGAGCGTGGTTTCGATCCACGGACCTCTGGGTTATGGGCCCAGCACGCTTCCACTGCGCCACTCTGCTCTTGTTACCACTGGCCGAAATTACGCAACGCTATCTACAGACTTCAAAATGCATGAAATTAAGGTTTTATAGTTACTGTACCTACTCCAAAACCTCAATTACTGCGTTTCCTCGGTTGTGGATTATGGTCGAGTTAAGTTTAATAGCAACTGTAGACAATAGATACTAGTTACCTACTTTATATTACACACACACATGCTTTTTGCTTTTTTTGCTTTTTTTAAAGTAAGTATATTTTTTTTAAGTAGGAACATACCTAATCTATCCATATCCATATTAATATTATAAATGCGAAAGTGTGTCTGTCTGTCTGTCTGTCTGTTACCTCTTTACGCTTAAGCCATTTAGATGAAATTTGGTATGGAGATAGTTTGAGTCCCGGAGAAGGACATAAAATAGTCTTAATCCCGAAAATCATCCCCTAAGGAAGTGAAATAGAGGATATAAATTTGTATGGAGCTACGATATAAACGAGTTCCACGCGGACGGAGTCGCGGGCAGAAGCTAGAGTCTTATAAATCTCAATTTAATTGCACTTTTATTGACTTGCTACAAAATATTTAAAAAAAAAGGTAGAAATTTGCTTTTTTTATGTTAAGTTAGATACATAAAATAATAAATATAGGTTAATACAAATATACGAACATAGGCAAAACATTTAAAGACAACGCGTCATCAATCACGTCAATATTTCTTTGCTAAGAAGCTTATCCATTTTGCCTTATCAAAAGTAATACAAATTTATCCTTTTGATAATGTTATTAAGTAACGTACACACATTAAACATATCAATTACAAATATGTACACGGCTTATCAACCATAGATATATTAAAATTAGCTTATCGCAACAATATCTGATTATATTTGACAATATCTAATGTTCAATCCAGGCTGGCAAGGATTGGGTGACTGGAGAAATAATGGGAAGACCTTTACCTATCAGTAGGATCGTACAATTAAATGGAATTTATTGCCAGCTTTCAGTGCAAAAAAACGCAATATTGAATCTATCATTCATGTAAACCTGGCAACAAACGGCATTAGAATATTTTGAATGCGTTTTGCTTGCGTCTTGCAAGCATTCAGACACAAATACATAGAAAACACCCGAGGCTTAAAGTCAAAGTTATTATTTTGCTTAAAACGTGGTACAGAAGATGGTTTACATAGATTATTACAGAAACACACATTTTACCAGTAGCTGGCATGCAAAATTGATACTTAAAGTTTAAGGAAATACAAAACTTATTGCAATGTTAAATTTACAATGTTATTTCATTACTTATATACTTACTGTCCTAGGGTAATCGCTATAAAATACAATAGAACTATTTATGCCTCAACAAAATTCAACATTTATAATAATCAAAGTAGTCACTAACACAATAAAAAACATTATTGTATTAACCACTTCCTTAATCCAGCTTTAAACAGGTTAATTGGCAATTCTTTGATCTCATCGTGCAACTGATTGTATATACTAATTGCCATACAATATGCGTTGTTGCCGTACAGTTTGGTCCTTTTAGTCGGAATAGTGACAAATACTCGCGATTAGAAATAAATACACGCGATCATCACACAACTATTTGCCATGACCGGGAATCAAACCCAGGACCGCTAGCTTCAATAGGCAAGGTCACTACCAATTAGGGTCTATTCCAACTACATAGTTATATTGATAGTTGCATTGATAGAACTACTGGAAATGTTTATTTCAAGTAGTTCTATTATTTAATACCTTTTACATAATAAAACTAATGGCTTTTTTTCAGTAGTTCTATTACTTATATTTGTTACGATAAAATGTCAAAAATGTGGACCCACCTTAAGATAGCATGCCTTTACGCTAGTGATTAGTGTTCTATAAGGTCACCGTCAATAGAACTTGTGAACGATGTAAACAAATTAGTACTGTTTGACACATAACCTCAAATATTCACCTCAAATAGTTATTTCATCTTGAACTTAATATGAAAATAATGATCCAGTGCATTAATCATTTCAGAGACATCACTTGATCCTTAAAAGTACGTGATTATCGAGTAATCATGTGAAATTGGTTCGTTTGGTTTTGTTTACATCTTTTACAAGTTCTATTGACAGCGACCTTAGTAATAGTTGTGCGTCTGTTTCCCAAAGCGAATTCGCTGTAATTATAAATGCTCTGCAAAATCACTTAGCAGCTTTCTGTTATTATTTTATACATCTGTCGATTTCACGGCACGACGGTCCGGGTCAAAGGAACGGTAGCAGCTTGTCTTTGTTTAGAGCTAGTTGAGCGTAAGAAAATAATTATACGGACAAATTGAGTGAGGAAACAGTTTCAGATGAAGTATAAAATAATTATCCACGTAAGAATTGCTTTATTCAACTGTGAACGCTGGAGACACGCTGTGATTGCTGTTAATTTATAATTGAAATGAGCTTAGTAAGTTAGTTAATGAGGAACACAAATTTTGAGGTAGTGAAACTGAATTACAAGGAATGTTCTTATCAATGTGTTGAAAATTTGACTCAAGAAGATACATGCACATACACACGGTTCACTAATGTTTTACCAAATCATTATTTGACAAACTAGGTATATCATTTTACAAACTGTCATTTGGCAAAGAAATACTTCCCGCCGCATTATTTTACAATTTCATGTGGTGAAAAGTCTAACCTAACTTATTTAATAAGCCCATAATACCCTTTGTAGTATGTAATGGCTTAAGCACAAACACGTTTTTCCAAAATGAAAGTTTGTAAAATGATATAGTTTGTCAAATAATGATTTGGTCAAAAGGCAGGATACCAATACTCACATATACATAAACTCACGCCATTTCTGTCAAAATTAAAAAAAAAACAAATTACGAAACCAAAATGACTGATCATTAAACGAAGTTACCTCAAAATTTAACAAAACATCTTAACTTTACGTCATAAATTTTAAATCACGAATCATCCCGTCGAAACATAAACCGAAATTGTGGTAAGTAAAAATTGCAATTTTTTGTTTGTTCAGTATGAAGCGTTGTAAATGTTTTACAGGTGTAATTTCCTCGTGCCGTACATCGGCTCATAATAATATTAAGACATCACCATTATACAATCGCTGGAGGACGTACCCGACCAAGGCTAAATGTAAAGTATAATGGAAGCGTGTTGTTATAAAATAGGATACTTACGTGATTTTGAATCAAGAGATTTTAAGTAAATTTAAAAGTGAGGAATATGTAATCGTAATGTTATTATTGTTGGATCTTTTAACTACTTATGTATAAGTCCTACATTAAGTAGTACTATTTAGTAATATCGAAATAAAATTATGAGGACGTTAGGTTTTAAGGAAAGAATAAGTACATTTTAATGACAAAACTTCAAAACCTTTACGGTATAAATTTTTCCCATGGTGTGTTATCAATACCATCGAACGACTATTATCAAATAAACAAAGTGATAACTGCTTGTGGCATACAGAAACAATTTTAATTTCGAAAATTAAAACATCAAAATACCTTGCAAATTTACACATGACTATTGAAACATTTTTCAACTTTTCAAAAGCCCTTTCACGCCCCGCCATTGAACAGAAAATATAATGTAAACAAGCACCGTAAAAGTTGGCTACTCAAATGAAACCGCTGTTCCCGCTTTGGTACAATATTACCCTTTTCTACATAACTTACACATGAATATAAAGGACGCTTCATACTGTGGCGACATTTTTATGATACTTGTTCTGTGAAAATCCCTCAATCTGTCCGCTATTCACTTTATGTTTCATACATTTCTGCACAATGAAACGCGTCATATCTTTGTGGCTAGGAACGCGATGCTATGCTCAGGATTCAGTGTTTGTGTAATGTATACGGTTGGATAAATTCTTTTGGTATCTACTTCCCAAAGAACCTAATTTCTTAAGGATGTGAATTCTAACTCATAAGAAGTAACATCTAACGCATATGGTATCTCTGACCAAAATTTTGTAGAGCCACTGTAGTGTTTCATCGTTTCCAATTGCTTATTTTGCTTTATTTATTTATTTATTTATTTTAAAATAATTACACAGCATAACAGTTTAACACTACAGCACTGTGAATTACATACTAAATATACATTAACATTTATGATTATTAAACCCAATCATTTACACAGTTTGAGTTAAAAACAAATCCTATTCCATTTAGTCGCAATACATCTATATTAACTTTCTACTATTACTAAGTCTTGTCTTCAGACTAGGACGAGGTTTAAAGATTATCTACTTGAAATGTTTCCGAATCTAAGTATACTAATATTATAAGCCTGAAGAGTTTGTATGTTAGTTTGCTTGAACGCCTTAATCTCAGGAACTACTGATCTGATTTTAAAAATTATTTCTGTGTTACATAGCCCATTTATCGAGAAAGGCTATAGGCTATAATCATACTCACATAAACTGAAGCGAAGCGAGGGCGGGTCGCTAGTTTTGGTATAAATATCATAAAATTGACTACCGTTGCTAATAAGCAAGAAATTCAGTGGCATGTATGTGTATGTATCTTCGAGTATACATTAATAATCATAATCCTCCTACTTAGAGGATGTTCTAACAAGTACACGCCCGCAGCTAAAGTTAATTCAACCGGATGAACGCAATACTTGTTAATCATAATAACTATCAAAGCAAAGCATTTCCTTATGTTTGCGATCAAGTTAATCTATGTGAGAATATTCACTATTTCTGTTGTTATGTCTTGTTTTTAAGTCAGATAAAAGTTACGGCGTTTCTGTTCAGACAAGGGTTAGGTACTCTTCATGGGTGGCAAACGATTTGATTGTTATCACACTTGTACAAATATTCAATAAAAACTGTTTGTTTAAAATTGTCCATCGGGATTTTTCCATTTATGTTTGGATTAGGTATGTCCGCATCCCTTTCTTTAGCTTACCAAAAAATATGCGTTGGAACGAGAAAGAATGCAACTTGAAACGATAAATACCAAATTTACCTACCTACAAGGGATCGGTGTAAATGACTTTAAGCCCTATTCATAAGCGGCGGAGTTTATTGTGGGGAACAAAAAATCAAAAGAACTTTCTATTTGTTCAATGTGCACTATTAAAACAAAGTAATTGCACATTTTTGCAATGTTTGTGCAAATTGCCGATTTCTAAAAGGCAACGGTATGGGTTGTTTGGTTCTATAATTGTTTTATTACTAGCAACATTTGCAAAATGGCGACCTTGAAGTAATTAACAGAAGGCTGGCGAAATTCTTTTGAATTTTTTTTACCGCTGTGAAATCCGTTTTTGGCGTCATTTGCAGTAAGTGTAGGCAGGTAGTTTATCTGTTTTAAGAAGAGGCACAATAGGAACAGAAATAAAAGCGTAACCATTTTAGCTATCACCCGTGCACCCGTGTGACTGAAGCCAAACAAAGGACTATTTCTTTTGGTGGCTCGAAACTCCGTAAGAAATAAAGTGACCCATTTCGTGTAAAGTGTCAAAATATTTAAAAGTAAAGAAGTTGGCATACCAATAATACAGTTCTGGCATGTTTGCACCCCTGAATTTAACTAGTGGAATATTTCCCAAGTTGCCAGCACGAACACGTTGGTTTTTCTCAGCGAGCGGATTAAAGCGTGGTAGCCGGGGCCATAAATCTATGGATTAAACTAACCTATCGGGAGATTGCAATCTTCCCGTCCGCGAGTGCTCCTATCGATAATTGTACCGATACCGATACCTACAAAAAGGGCGAGCGGTAAAAACTTGAAGCCATTTTTCGATTAAAGTTTACCTGGAATGATTTAATGGATCTTTATATACTAGTTCAGACGTTTTAGCTTGAGAAACAACATTCCTATAAATATGGAAAGGACAGAGATCAGTGTCATTAGCCAGGAAGCTAAAAAGCAAAAGTGCTAGATTATGGTGCACGGATTCCGCGAATCCTGCTTTACATGGAGAACAACAACTAGTTCTGCCTTTGATTCTCCTTTTTACTTCTTTATGTGGTATAAATAAAAGTCTGTATATCCACTAACTCCTCCTAAAGCACGCAACGTATTTTGATGCCGTTTTCACCTTCAGTTAGTATTTATCGGGGAAGGTTTTTACGTCCAATAAATAAACTCTGGTTACTAAATAAGTAGACATTTCAATGATAAGGATAACTAAACATCATCAAGCATTTTAATAAAACCTAAGGCTTATCTATAGCACTGATTAAGAAGTTTGCAATTACAAAGTTTTTTTTTGTGTAGGTAATTGTGCAGAAGTTTGCAATACCGTTGTGGTTCATTAGTTGGTCGAAAAAACATTTCTAAATAAGTTTAAAATTTAAGGCATCATAAAATTACCATATGGTGCATTAACAAACTAGCTAACTTTACCAAAATTAAGTGGCTGCCGTATTATTCCGAGCCATCATATTTCAAAATTTATAACGGCAATATCGATCGAAGATCAAAATGACAATGTGGGATCCGTTCGTATACTCGATTGCCATATTGAAATAACTTTGTGTAATCTTATACCCAAACAGCCAGAAAACAACTGAATGAGCAATATCAGGTTACTCCACAAGAAATAATGGTCTCGCTTGTAGTTCTTTTTTTGTATGAACTTTGTCATACGATTTACGTCGGATGTTATAAAGAAAGGTAAGGAGTGTTTTTTTTCGAACGATTGGTTTTATAGACTTTAACTCAAGAACAAAAGTTTTTTGATTACTAATTATTTAGGTACAAAAAGATAAATCGAGTTCTGTTTTCTATCTGTTAGTCTGTAAATGTTTTTTTTGTGTTGAGTTCTCGTCGTTTATAGAGGAGTCGTATACATACAAGAAAAAAAGAAGTCGTGGAAGATTCCATTAGTTTCACTAATTACGTTTTACAACCTTAGTTTTTATGACCATTAGAATCTTACTTTGATTAAAACACGCCAACAGGGGTCGTAAAATTATTACCTTAAATCATGATTTTGTTATGTAATAAAAAAATCGAATGCTATAAATATAAACAGTAAAGTTTTTAACACAAGACCGTTGTTGAAACTTTTATTTGGATTTCAGAAACCCGAAATAACAGAAATTGATAAATAAACCGCAATTTAAATGCTTAAAACATAACAAACAACATAAACCGCGGTTAATATTTATAGAAAAATACTGGGCAACTTTGAATAAACCGTGGGCGTCCTACAATGAGCACGTCACTGGCTGGCCTTTGAGCTGTCAGCCCCTTGAAGGAACCGGGGCAATTACATCGGAAACCTCCGCAGTGGTATCTCTAAGAATAAGGCCTGTTAAGTATACGTTGATATTAAATCCAGATTTTTTAGATGTGTCTGAACTTAAAGAACTAATGAGACTGGGAATTGAAGGTTTTTACTGCCGTACTCATAGACATTTTGGAGACAATGGACTCGTTCCTTTTTCAAACTTGTATATGTATAAAATTCGTCATTAAGGAACGTTTGAATCGGCCGCTAGCCTTCCATGTTTAAAATTACGAATTTTTAACATTTAGCCGACCCGGTGAACTTAGTACCGCCTCAGAAGGTTTTTCTCGTATTTTTTCCGATATTTAAACAGTTATTCCGATATTTGGGGCAGAGAGATCATGAAATGAAATAAAATATATTTATTAATAAAGTGGTTTAACTGGCTAGTATTAACTAAACGATAACTATACGATATCCAACATTGACATCGTTTCTCAAAACCAAAACAACCAAGACCTTGGATACGTTGCCGGGTTTAGAGTTTTGAGTTAAGGCAAGAAATGGTCTGACAAGTTGGAAGTTTGGCTAGACATTGTTATGAGTCTGAATACTATAGCTAGTTCTGTTGGTAAGTTGCTATTAAATAAAAGTCCAATGCAGTTCAGTTTACGCTGAAAGCAAAGGACAGCTATATAAATAACTGCTATAGCTCGGCCCTTACCGTAAAATGAACACACGTCATAATAACCCCCCGAACGAATTTTTTGAACACGGTGTAAATATAGTTGGAAAATCCAAAAAGAAAATCCAAAAAGCAAAGCAAATTCCTGTCGTGCTTTAAACCGCTGTAAAATGAATAACTTACTTTATACTTTAACTATGGTACATTTTAGCAAAAGGAACTGGACGTACAATCACCTATGACATAAGGAACCTTGGGTTTTCTTAAATACGTAATAACTTTATTTAAAATATAATTTTAAGGACCTGAACAAGAAAACGTCTTATGTCACAACACAACAGATGTAGTTTGAGGTTATAAACCAACGTCGTTCATAGAAACCAAATTCATTAGGTAAAACATCATCCAGGTAATTCACTATTAAATAATCAAACACAACTAAATTCGTTCCTTTAGCCTGTCCTTTTCATCCCCCCTCAGGCGAATGGGAGGAGAAGCTTTTAGCTATTCCTTTACTGAATGTTGTTCTCGAAACAGTTCATAACTGTTCCCTAAATTTAATGTTATATTGAGCCGCTTGTCATAAGAAGCTTGAAGGCTTTGTCTTTGTGTCCAAAACTGTTACAATAACATTTTCCATTGAATTATTTTTGGGTTTACGTACTAAACACTGAAAATCAGAATCATTAAAAGATGGCTTTGATGTCCGTCTGTTTATATGTCCTATGTGGTGTGACTTCTTAATGGTATTAAAGCGATATAGCAACAGGACTTAATTAGTTTTGTAATATTGCATGCAAGTGAGACGCAGAGGTGCTCGAGTCCGATTCGCATCTTGACCGTTTTTTTAGTTATAATTATACACCAGTTCACGTTTTCATACACAAATGTTTCTCTTTTACTGTTTAAAAGATAGTGCGTGCATGTGTAGGTATTGCTGACTAGTGGCAGGGTAGGGTGGGGTCCGTGTTTATTGCTACCTACCACTATCTTAGCCTTTACCCTGCCTCTAAACTGCAGTATTCGCATTATTGTTTTCCGGTGTGGGTGTAAGGTGAAATTACTAGTAAAATATCATTTTATCTTGGTCTAAAGGGTTGACCACGCATATGCATTCTTAAGATTTCATACTATGCACATAAACATTTCAGAAGAGATCCTTTAAGATGATAAAATCTTCATCAGAATATAAAACTAAGCGGACAAACCAACAGGCAGAAATAGTGACTGTATTTCATACTATATACTTGATGACGATGGTACGAAAAACACTGTTAAAATACATTCAATATTTTATTAAAGCGATTTAGCATTTTTTTTGCGCTCGAAAAATACGTTTACGCGTACCGTCTAGTCCAGGAAGATCCGAGATGGTTTTGTAGGACTCCAACTGAAAACAGCCGAAATTCTAATACCCAGCAGGGTTCGATCACGAGTAGAGGACATTTGGTCCACTAAATCCTTTTTAGAGGTTATATTAGTGAAAAGAATGAAAATGATGGTACGGGTTCATGACAATTATATTATGGGTTCCACAGAATATCAGACAGATTGACAGGCCGAGACGGACCCAGTTATTTCTTAGAAAGATATACATTTATACGTTTCTGTTCTAAAACGATGAATTTTCAAGCCAGTATCGGCTGGCGGACTGTAACATTAGTCGCAGGTTGCTCATAGCTAATAAAACTTGAAAAACTATAAAACGACATAAACATTTTATATGAAGCTATAATTAAAGAGGAAAATTAATTACTTTTACACGTGTTAAGAATCGAGTCGCTTTATTAGAGAATCCCATCAAGTGTTAAGATAAATCAATGAAGCACTCGAAGGCCGAAAACTGGTTGGCTCTGATTGGTCAGCCCGAAGTAGGTGGTATGGCCAAAGCCGCCGTAAACCCATCAAGTTCTCAAATTACCCAATACGCCCAAACTATGGATCGTGTGACTAATTGGTATTAAAGCTGTTATATCTTAATTAAATTAAACTCGAAGAATTTTATACGTTACAAATTTTGTACAATGGAGCAATTTCTGAGGCGAATGGGAGAACGACTGCGTTAATTAAAGGAGTTAGTTACACGTGGAGTCATGTTTGATACAACTCTGGAGCAATTTCAACACATAAATAACAAAAAACGATCGGCGGTGCACACTAAAAAGGTGAGGTCGTAATTGCCTCAAGAAATTTGGCTCGATTGGATCCTTTTAAGTACCGACGTTAAACGCCTTGCAACAAAATATAATTCGGACTCGAGCAATAAAAGGAGGCTCTAATCTACTCAGGTATTCCCGCAGAAAATAGTTTCACTAAGTTAACCACGAAAATAGAAGGGGAAATAGGAATTTCTCCGTCCATTAAATTTACGACTTGTCTCAAGAAAAGCCTTGTCTTTGCGGGATCTCTTTTTATAATTTATTTGGTTTGTTACGACCACGGGACGTAGCTAACAAGAAACGTACATAATCCTCTGGAACGTAACATTGTAAAAGTTACGGCGCGTGACAACTGTGAGTTGCTTGAGGTACTAATTGCATAGAAGCATTTGTATCAGAATTCTAAATTGCAAGATTTATACAGAATAAAAAAAAACAAGAAAGCTTTGCAGAAAGTAGCTTATTTTATTGCCAGGCTCTCCATAAAGAGGATTGATTGATTGGTGCTTAAAAATTAATCCCCACGAACAACATAATTAAAATCCGCTACTTACTTGATACGAGTTGAGAAATCTTTGTCGTTTTTACGCAGTTCATCGAAAACTTCGTGTTATTTGTTTAAATTAGGCATGATAATATTGGTATCGTTATCAAAACCCCTATCAAGAGGACAAGGGGTTATTACGCGGTCACGTCCCATCTTTTCGGACGGGACTTTGCTCACAGTGTGTAAAATTTATGGAAATTGCATTTCCGTATTATGTCCAATATGAGGGTGAAATGTAAGTCCGGGGGAGTTTCTTTAAAGCAACCGCTGAGGCTGCAAACCTTTCCAACGTCGGCAGACGTAGGGAAGTTTTTTCATTTCCAATCGTTGTTATTAAAAGGAATTGTGCGCTGTTTATTGCTTCGTATAAAATTGTCTTGCAGATATTATAGTCGTACGTGTTTATCGCTATTGATAAATGTGGATATGACATCCATCACTGTATGTGAGTGCAAAAGTATAATTATACAGATAAAAAGACCGGCGTAGGGTTGAACTTGTCAAGTAATTCGTGACAGTAACCGAAGAGATCGAAAATATCTCAATGTCGCGGAAGCTTTCACATTTTTAGATGTCTACATTCGTAAACGTTTATAAAATGCAAGAATAGTGTCAAAAATAGACATCATAAAAGTATACGCAATTGACCTGAATTCTCGTCAGGCTCTCCACAAAGTTTCCGCTAGGTTCGCTATTTTTGGATATTATTATTTGAAAGCATTCTATCTCACATAGTAACAATATATTTAGTTACTAAAACCGGCACAACTGTTAACTGTTTAAAGTTCACTTCCTCATTCCCTAATAATGCTCTTAGTCTATACCAAAAACACAATCGAACGCTTATGCCTAAGTAGGTTGTGCCAAGAAATCAATTTCCAAGAATCGAAAGCATTGAAACTTTATTTTCTAAACATTACATTCTTATGCTCGCAGAACCAGCAAAAAAATCTACACCGGATGTATCGACAAGGAGTACGTATTATAATATATAAAGTTTAAAATAGATAATGGGTCATAACTCATAATACATAATGGTCATAACATAATTATAATGGTTTTATTTCTGAATCCGTAAAAAAATCAGGATTTTTTTAGAAGCCCATCGTATAGAACCCATTAGGTTAGGTTAAGTTTGTTTTATAACAATCCTGAAAAGTTTACTGTTTCAGAAATAAAACCATTATATATTATGAACATTATGTATTATGACCCTTTATGTATTTTGAACTTTATATATTATGATACGTACCCATCTAAAAGTTTCTCGAAAGTAGGTAGGTAATGATAAGAATAAATAAGAAAACTTTCGGCGTGCCATGGGAGAGGCCATTTCCCAGCAGTGTACAGAAATGGGCTGATTGATAATAATGATGATGATGAAGCAGATGATCTTTAATAAAAATAATTCATTAAAAATATTATTATTTTCTGTACAAGGTTAATATTACTTTCATTAATAAGAATACTACGCAGCAATGGATAACATAAGCAGAGAGCATTGAATTGAAAGAATAAAGGTTGTCTTTAACAAAAAAAACCTTCAAATGATACCTACCAAACAAGTACACTATAAAGTTTGGTGAAATATAATAGTACATTGTGTATTAAGGGTGGTAAAGAAAGAATTACAAACGAGAGTCTGTTAGAAGCCCGAAGCCGAAGGCTGAGGGCTTTAATGACTCGAGCTTTGTATTTCCTTTACCACCCGTGTAACATACAATGTTTTTCATCACAATTGCGAGGAAATGAAATAAAATCAGACAAAAGATCATATTTTTAACTTATTAGCGGCAGACTACATCATTGCCTGTGATGACTTACCACAGATTATGTCAAACGTGTTCGGAGTCCGATTCTAGTGACATATGAGATCAATAGTTTATTATGCGAGATTGTTAGGAAATAGTATTCAACTGACATTTCATCTCGAATTAAACTTCATATCGAATGGCACAAGAATTGGGGTCCTGACGTATTGGGATAGTTTGAGTCCACGTATAATATTTAAAAAAAAAGCTATTACGCACTTTAGTTACGTAATGGTAAAAAAAGGCCCGCGGGTATTATTTTGGATTTACGGTCGATTTTTCTAACATGTTAGGACACTATTTACGAGCAAGTGTGATGAAAAAAAAAAAAACAACTCACTTTAATAATTATCTCCATAAGTATAAATCTTGTAAAGATCTAACTTGCCAAAGAAAATGTTCACAAAACTTTCCCAATTCACCTTAAATGAGGGTAATACACTTTCTAATTATCTTTATGTAAATTGTAGGTACCCGCATCTCTGGTCAAACTTTAACACAATAAGCAGCGAACTTCTAATCAAAGTAACGACGTGAGCTCATCGCCTCCTTTGAGACCAGAAACTCTTTTATATCTTCAAAAGGAGTAGAGTAACTCACGAACTTTTGAAATACGAGTTTTTCTTGAGTTTATTTCCAGAAGGTATTTGACCGACAAATATAATGTAACGAAGGTGCGTCGTGTCTACTCAGGGTAACGTGAAATTACATTAGAACGTGAGGTTTAACTTAAAACTTGAATGTTTAGAGAGATAAAAAGTCACCTTGGTGTTTGACCTAGCGAACTATAGTCCGTTCGCGATAAGAATGCAGTGAATCACCAACTGCAACGGCAGGGTACAAGTGTATTAACAGTGGAAATGAAATAAAAACAAATTGTTTTTTAAAAGATTAAGTTTAATTTAAAAAAAACTAATTTTGAGGGGCCCGATTGGTGAGGGGGTGTGTCTAGGAAGGTGGACAATGATGATTTACTAGTCAACAACAGGTTTTTGTTAATGAGTTTCCGTCGGTACTGCATTTCATACAAGAATAGCGAAGGTGAATTTTGGTATTTAGTAAAACAAACTAATTTATAAATAAATCATTAAACGAACAGTACATGCTAGACTATTATGACTTTCTTTAAATAAGGTAAGTACTAAGTACTACTACTTATGCTAATATACCTATATAAAAACTGTTACGGAACTACAATATTTAAACTATGCTATATTAATACCTACGCACTATTGGTCTCGTTAAATCCAAACAATAAGGTTCAAATGGCAAATTGAATAACGTAATGAAATGAAGTTACATTGTTATGAAAGAAACATGCCGCGAGCCGACCGAGACCTCTTGTAATCGCAAAAAATCTGCAAAACTCATTTCGTTGTAAAAATAATAGCATAAAAATTGTTAAATAAGGAAAGATGGCTCTATTCTTGCTCTGGTGTAACAGTTTTCCATCCTCTCAACTGTACATTTCTCGGTACAGAGTAAGGTATAAACACAGAAACGTATAGATCAAATATTTTATTTTATTGGTAAGGTTACTGCTAAAAAAGTCTGTTCGAGTTCATATGAGCTAACATTATTATTAAATTTTTTTTTTGTCAAATTCCAAAAATCCAAAAAAACTTGTTATAGGTACAATTCGAAGTTAAAAACAGGCATATTAGTAACGATTTCATTAATAGGTGCCTAGGTGGTTATACTAGTATAGTATAAGAATAATGTTATTCAAAGCTTTTAATGAAAACTATTTCAGAACTCTCTTAAATATTACAGACATCTAGCTGCATAGCGGGCAGAACGAGAGGAATAAAAAAGCTGAGACTGAAAAAATAAACGAAAGTATGCATTATTATGATGACGATTCTCAACCGGAGTCCTTGGAGATTTCAATTTTACATAAACATTTTGAATTAAGGTGTCATTATGCACTTAAACAACATTAAAAAAGTGAAAGCCAGCATAAAAATGACAGTGTTAGTGTTGTTACGATACGTATCTACTTAATTACCTATATTGCAAAGGAAAAAACCGCCGTGTTGCCGTGTGGCTACTGGCTTAGAATAGTGTCACTCCATGTATTCCTGTGGAAGTCGTAAGAGACGACTGAGGGATTAAAGGCTTGTAGTATTGTTAGGCGATGGGGTTGCAATCTGTCACTTATATACACATGGTAAATATCTTAGCCTGTTGTGCAAAATGTGGTTAAAGGATTAACAACAAGTAGTTAGAGTTGTTGGTAATTCTGTAACTCTGCCTACCCCACTCTGGGATGGAGGCGTGACGGCATGTATGTATGAAAATAAAAACGTCTTTGAAATAACGTGTCTTGCCTGATTGAGAGTGACTTTTGTTGACTTTGACGTTTACGTGAAAACATTCATTATTATTATCTCTATGTTTTGAACGTAAGGGTGTAAAGTTTGTAATAAGTTTTATTCTCATTTTACACTTGTTCTTGTTAGCACTAACTTTATTATTTTTAGAGCTATTTTTGCAACTTTTCTACCTTATCGAAATTAGTCTGATAGCTTTTCTGCTTGAGATATTACTTAACATGAATTTAATTATTTATTAGGCAAACCAACTTCATACAGATTACATTTTAATCATTATGAATGTTTTACAAAATTCGACAGTATACACTCGAATTATAGGCTACCCTCCACAGCTAAAATATGCTGAAAATAAACTTGCCCTTGTCTGCCATTGTGACTTTTGCATCAGTCAGAAAGCATTTTAACTAAGGAGGTAGGTTAATAATCTTGTAATTAAAATAGAACTTCAAAACGGCATACCTTTTATAACGTTGTATAATTTTTGTGCCTTAGACATATCCAGTAATATGTGTTTCAAACGAAAACCAAACTAGAAGAACAAACTAAACTACCAATCAATACAACAGTAGGCAAGTGTAGTTATGTAAGTTCTTTCCACATAAGAAAAGGCACTAAAAGAACACTAGAACACGGCGCGTCGTAATTTTGTTTCGAGACAAGAGAGCTAATTACCAACTAGATACAGACTTGGGCGCTAGGAGTGCAAATTATAAGGGTGATACTGTGGGTTGAAAGGGGATAAAGTATTTAGTTTTATGCATCGCGGAGCATGTGAGTATTAAAACGTTTCTTCAAGTATCATTAAGGTTACTTTTTTTAGAAGAAAGTGTACACGATGTCACGATAGCAGCTATTTACTGCCGAAAACATGTAGATATCATCTTATATTTAACTGAATTCCACTCCAACGTGTAAACACTGTGTATAGAGGATTTTTTCATCGGTCGATTAGTAGAGCACAGATTTAAATGAGACGATCTCTAAAAATGATATTAATTACCTGTACCTCTAGCGTAACATTCCGTTTGTGAACAAAACATCTACTCCTTTTTGCAAAAACCAATTACTTCATAGTAATTATGATTATCAATATTATTAACCACACATTATAAAGCATATTCTTCAACTGTTCATAAATCGACAGTTTATTTCACAAGTTCATCGTTAACCGAAATCCTTATTTTCCAGTCCGTATGTAGTAAACCCTTCAGCGGTATTGCTTCGACAATGCTCGGCTGTCACTACCTCGCCATAAACTGCCGACTACGGATCGCGTCTGTCAACAATATAAACTCCAGATCGTGGCTTGTGTAAAGGATCAAGGACGTTACGTTAGCTTTAGTATTTTATGGATCTGCGAGCACTTTATACCTCTGAGGGATTAAACGGTGGAGAGGTCACTTGGGTTTATGCTCTATAAGGATATTGTCCAGGGATTTGGCAAGATTATTGATATCGTTATTATGGATAATTAAGTTATTAGGTTTAGTATCTTGTAAGTCAACTTTGATTCAAACGAAAGGGTTTTATCGATTTTCACTTTATGCAGCATTTGAAACGTTTTCACGTTATAAATAGATTAGTTTTAACGACGTTAAATTGAAATCGAAGCTAGTGGTCCCAGGTTCGATTCCCGGGTAGGCTTGGATGTTTTCTATGTATTTAAGTAATTTATATCGTTGTTTATAACTCATAGTACAAGCCCAGAGCTTAGTTTGGGACTTTGTGTGAGATTGTCCCCTGATATTAATTTATATATGGTTTATTTTTTATAGTTTCCTAAAGAGATTCGAAATGTGACAGAAAGCTTCGTTGAGTGTGAAACATGAAATTTAGGTACCTGTTTATATATAATTCATTCTGTAAAACTTCTGCAGCAAAACAAAAATAAACCTACTTGTTCCTAAAATTACCGAAGCGTATCGTAATTGTGATATACCTATGAATCGGGTTTCGTCTAGACAAAGTCTAGGAAGAACCCAGGAAGATTAAAGACAGCGGGATGAATAGGACGAGCCTAGAGAAAGAAAACGAAAAATGCCTTTACGTTGGAAGCCTTGTGCGCTGTCACGTACACTGTATTCTTATTTAATCTTTTTGCAGGTTTTGTGAACGGCCATTTGCCTTTAGCAAGTCGCATTTCGAGCTTCTAAGGTTCGTTCTTATTTTCTCTCTCCTCTTTGATAGGACTGTCATAGCGACTGTTCTATCTTCGTGTGTTATATTTTGTGTTTGATTGCGATCTTGTTATAACTCTGTCTGTTACATAAGTGAGGTGTTATCCTAAATGCATTTTATGTTTAAACTAGCGACCCGCCCTCGCTTCGCTTCTGTTTATGTGAGTTTTCTATACATAAAACAAAATTTATTATACACAAAAACCTTCCTCTTGAATCAAGCGGCAAGCGACTTTGTTTTATATGTAGTGATTTTCATATTAACTTATAACACTAAAGAACCCTTCAGTTTCTATTTCTGGTTGTACTTAGGTAATGATATTTTTTAAATTTCTGCACTACCGAATATATAATATCTTTAGTTGTGCCAGAATCTTTTAAAAATATAACGTTGACAGTTTTATTGAAAGATGATTACCTCTGCATAAGTTTGTAAAGCAACGCATCTAAAAACAGTTCTATCTCAGTAGCTGATAGGTTGATATTACGAGGACCCTTTATAATAAATTAATTATAGTTTCATAACGTTAAGTCTTAAATCAGAACCCAGTGAGATATAAAGAATACAAATTAGGAATAAAACGCTGTTTAATACCATATTCATAAAACCCTGCGATAATAAAAAATAGTGTGGATGATGCGGCAGCCATTAATATTATTAATATGGCTTCATGATGCGAGGACCATAAAGTTGAACAAACGAGAGAGGCGGGATATTTTTTACCGCCTGAGCTCCCATAAAAACGCAGGCCCTGAATTAGCTCGATTCTTTGTCACCCCTTTTGAACAACCCTTAAATTTCTACGACCTACCACTGTCTTTGTCTAACAATAACCACTACATTCCTATCCGTTAAACTGCATCAACGAAAAACAACGTAAAACCGCCCGAGATGAAACGAGATAGAATAAAATATATGCACTAGTAGAGACGACAGAGAGAGCAACATACGTAGTAGTAGCCACGGACGTATACTTTGTCCTCAGCGGGAAAGGGACGGCTGAGAACCCTCATGAGCGAGCGAGAGCGGAACAGAAATTAACCAACGGAGGGGAGAGGAACTGAGCTTCTTCAAGCGGGGTGGTTAGTCCGCATTCGACCGCGCTCGCGGCAGCGTCGGTCCTCTGAAAGCACTCTTAGGCGAACGATTCGAGTTGTGAAACATTTTTTTGTGCGTTTATACGTCAAATATTGTGATTAATCAAGTTTTGTTATGGAACTGCGATGGTTAAACATGGACCGTGAATATTGACCAAACCGGAAGAGTCAACTGTTAAATGAACATGTTTTCGTGACAAGAAAAATTGTTGAATTTTTGCAGTTGACATTTGAAAAAAATTTAACACTGTTTTAATTATGCCTGAAACCTTATCCGTTGGATTTACGTGCACGTTATGATAAGCGAGGAGCTTTGACCAAAACTAAAATTGCATATTGCAAGGATACCAAAGATAATGTGTGCCAAAATGTTGTTGTATAGTTTCTCCTTGTTTTCGGCCATATCATGGATTGGAGTGTTAGCTGAAGAGGAGGTGTCCTCACCGTTGCGGGTAGCGCAGTGCAGAGCGACGTGTTTGCAAAAGGTATGTCTAACCCTAAACAAATCCTCGCCTGAATTCCGGTTAGCATTAAAAGTTTGTAACGATTCAGGTATAAATGAAGTACCTAAATGCGACAAAGCCTTAACAAACCTTGTTTAAGGCAAAATAAAGGTTTATGTAAAGTCACCCACATGGCGGTCCTGTAAATTAGAATGGTATCCCGGACCCTTGCTTTGTCCATTTGTCCCTCAATCAATCGCAGTGAAGGCCATCCGTTACCCGTTAGACCCTCGATAATCCGGTGTTCAAGCTGATTAGCTACCTTCCTATTAGGATCGTTACAGATCATAGATCAAAGACGATCCGAGCCCGCCCAGTGATGCGTCGGAAAAGGTTCGGAGGGTTTTTTCTTCACGATATCTGTTCGGAACAGGTAACATATGGCAAAATGTGGATTTACTTATTAATGAGATAATTATGTAGGTGCCTACGTTACGTTCATTAGTTTATAGTTGAAAAAGATACGCACTCTTGTACATCTTACCCAATTAGCGCTGTTCGAAAGAACTTCTCCAAAAAAGATTTTCGTTACGAAACCTAAACAAAACGAATATTTAGTCATTCAGGTTAATAAATCACACCAGTTATTATAATTTATCTCACCTTTCGTACCAAAATATTGAAACTGTCGAGGCAGAGGAGTCTAATTTATCACGTTGTCGAAAACTCGACGGCAGTTTGTTGAAAAATTACTTGTTTGAGTTTCTGAACATAAAGAACCATCAATAATATCACACCTAATAAAATAGCGCGAAACACAATTATGTGAGTTTGGATGTCTATCTTTAGCTCTCTAAAACGATAAGTACGATTTATATCGACCAATATTTACAGATACAATTTATCTAAACTGGTTGCGTTATTTATTTGAACCATTCCGAACAGGTTGCTGGCTGGTTATCTGTATCGAGACCGAGCCCCATAAATGTATTTTGTATCTATCCCTTCGAATTGTAATAAACTTATTTGTTTCAGCTCTCGGTTTCGAGATTGACCAATAAATTATGTTTATTATTAAGTTCCGTATTCAAATTTTAATTAACATATTTGAATTGCGTCGGTATAACTTTACTCTCTCGTCCATTAATTACAGCAAGACATTTTTAATTTGATGTTTTAACATGTAATGAATCAGGGTAGTGGCTAATAAACCTGTAACTGATTGAATATCTAAATACATATACCTAAAGCAATTTTTGGCATCTGTCACAAAGCAATTTCAATTTTAGCTCGACGTCAGGTAGGCATTGCACAAAAAAATCATGATATGGGTCCTGCCAATCTCGCGGATCAAATCGACATATGTTGATAAATCTAAAGTATTTGGGCATGATCACGCTTCGGCCAAATTTTTTGCTCCAATATTTTTTATTATTCTACCTGCGACTAAGCAAAGGACTAAGGTTGCTCACAATAAGCCGCCATTTTAGCTTTTTTCCATTTTGTTTGCAAAGGGATGTGCGTGACGTTTCCAAGGGCGGAAGGATAGTCAGCGAAGGTTTTTATTGTTCAGAAAATTAGAGTAGCCGTATAATCAGGAAGTGAGCCGCTGAAAAAATATAATTGCCCATAATGGAGCAAAATGATACCCGGTGAACCTTTTGATAGTTTAAAATCGCAACTTTTTATTAGTTTGATTGAATGGGATTTGTTGTTGAGTCACTTCACTTGCTTGAATTTTATATACTTCTTTTATTGGCGCCCAACATTCAGCATGTCAAAGTATTTGAACTTATACCTATAGTGGTTTAACTCAATAATTTCGTGACACTCCATTTATTGACAATTCATACCATCAAATCTTAACAAGAAAGGGTACTTATTATTATTGAAATAACTTTGTAAAACGGTTCATAAGTAACTACTTATATAGATTGTACATGCAAATGAGTCCAAGTGACACATTGCTAAAGAGGTAAGTGACTCTACGCCTTCCTAAAATGTTGTCCGGGCCTACCTTTTATCTATTGTGTTCTGCTGAAACACGGTGCTTTGTTAATCGGTGGTCTATGAGTTTTCTACTCTTTTACGTTTTTTAAGGTTGGGAGGTTTTTTGACAAAAGGTTGCCCTTGGTTGCTGACAACGCGAGCTTTAGAAACTCTGTATGAATTTAAATAAGCAATGTTCTTGAACTCTTAAGTTACGAAGATCCGACAGGCTTTTGTTACATGCCTTGTATAAATATTCAAGCACGTTTGGAAATTGTTCCCCAAATTCTTCTAACTCTCTCACCTGCTGCATTCTGAATACTTATTTGTTTATAACGTGAGTTGTTTGGGGTAAATTATTGCCTTGCTTTTTAACCCTGCCCCAATAGCAGTACTTACGTCAACGTAATAAAAAACCTAAAACACCCGTTTCACCTTGAGACCCTAAATAATGCAAAAAGGAACCATAAAGAACCAGTCGGCCGATTGCGAAATAAAATCTCGATTAGAAATTTAGGAGCTCTCCGACCTTCCCTTACGGTCCCTTTTGAAGCGGCCACTTCGGGCTGAGCATTATTATTTTATCGGTGTTCAGCCATGCACAAGAGGTAGAATAAAAATTTTGTTCGACGGAAAATGAAAAAAAAGCGAAGGTTTCGGATGCACGTCCTCGGGCCACGGAGCGCTTAGAAAAAAAACAAGAAAGTCAACGCCGAAATGACCTGCGTTTTTGTTCAAGATTTGTTTTTGTTACGTTTGAGTTCATTTGGAAGTAGCCATGCTGGTTGCTTACTGGATACATTTAAATTGCCTTTGCTTTTTGTGTTATGGGGTGTTGCTTTATTTTGTTTTGAAACCGTAATTTTTAGGTCAGTTGATCGAATAATCAAATTCAGAAGCCCCATTAGGTGAAAAAACAACGATGGATTGGAACTGTTTTGGAATTGCGATCAAGATAAACACTTAACCCTTTAAAGCCCGCATGACCGCATGCATGTACCGTCATAAATCTAAGTTTGAAATTGGAAGTATACCCTTGGCTGCATTTTATTTTACTAATAGTTGGCCGTGCAATATTAGACTTGTGTGCAATTGTAATGGATGTTAGATTCCCAGAAAATGATAATTTATGAAAAAGGTATCCTTCTCATGACTTAAAGTCGCGAGATGGAATTACCTCTACACGACTCGAGAGAAGGGTGCCTTGCCTTATCCGGCACAGTCGTAATAGAGCCGTAGAGGAGAGCAGACGATTAATGATTCATGACCCCTCGTAGCGCAGTGTCATCAATATTATTCTGTTTGTATCCCGCACGTTTGGCCCACCCTCGCCCGCGCCCTGTTCATACATAAATAAGCGCGACACGTCGTCTTCTCTGATTACATCGCACCGATGTAGTGAGAAATAGTGTAGTCAGATGCTGAGCCCGTCTTTTGTTCAATATATATTCCCTAGACGAATAAATAGTTAACACTGTATGCTTAACGTGCAAGTTTACGGTTTCGGGTTTCACTTAAAAGATTGGAGATAGGACGGAATTTATTTGTTTATTGTCAATAAGCTGATGTTACAATCGGGCCAGTGTTGGGCATTGGGTGTCTTTTAACACTGATACTTATCGAGGTGTCGAGACAAATATTTAAAACCGACTTGATATAGTTTTGAGTAAGTAAGTAGGTTGTTAAACAAAACGACTCCCGTCTCATATGTCGTATACAAAATAAGATAAGGAACAAAAATCATCACTGCTCCATAGGGATGTTACGACAAAATGTAAAAGTGAGTTGTGAACGTTGATGAAGTGGAGATTTACAATAAATATGATAATTATTATAAGCACTTTTCAACCGTGGATGAGGCAACATTTAATGGTACAGTGTCAAATGACAGTAAGAGAAACACGTCATTACTGGAAATTACATGATGTTCCGTTACTCCCAAAATTGATGTAGAGTTTCTTGTCACGCGATCCGACGATAAAGCAAGTTCCAGGGTAAATTAAGTAAAAGGTAGACCGTATTCCTTGACAAACGAATAAATATCAGTTTCAAAAAAGTATCAAATGATATACCGGGTTAAACTAATCAGGCGTTTTCGTTTATTGAACATTATGCGACGGGTCATAGAGATTAGTCACTGGAATGTAACTGATTGTATTTTTTTATTTATCTTTAAACCTACACGCTTTTTAAATCCCGCCTTATTAATGCGGCTCGTTCCGGGTGTATGTTTTTCTTACCGATCCCATCTAGCGACATTAAAGCTCGCGGAAGACCGACCTGTTCCACTGATAAATGATGTGCCCGCTACTGCTACACCGCTTCGCTTTTAATCCTCTCGCCACCATTGTGTCGACGTCCGATTTTTGACATCAACCGTTTCCTTCCAAACCACACCCACGCCGTTCAGTAAATAAGAAATTAATGGCCTATCTGTATCTCTGTTTGAAATCAATTGCCTACCTATCTAATGATTTGTCGTTTTAATATATCAGTTAATAGATCTTTATGTCCAGCAAAATGACTATACAAGCGCCATTAGTCTATAACACAGTTAAATGAAAAGCAAAATCAACAGCTAATATTAATTGCAGTCAACACAAAGTTGTTTCAACTCGTAAAAATGATAACTCGTAAACTAGTACCCGTAAGATAAACAGTCAAATCGGTCCGGTTATAAACGTTAAAAACTATGAAACAGTTTATCAGTTTTAATAGTTTTCTGAGCGTGAGCGGCCTTTTGATTACATATTTAATGTTTCAGTAAACTATTTAACATCGTTCCGAAGTTGATTGGGATTCGATTAAAAGCAGCTGCTCTGAAGGCATACACTAGGCCCTGGAGCCACCGATGAAATGGAGATAGTTTTAATGCTCGTAAATTTCGTTTAGAGACTCTGCCGTTCGACCGACTAATCGCTTTCGTCGGGATATTTGCCTAAGTTACAAACTAAATTTTGTGGTTCATTTAATAATATTGCATTTGAAACGTATATTGATACGAGTATAGTTACAGTAAAGGGTTTTGACAAGACTAAAAAGTATCAAATGTAACATTCTACCGTATTTGATTATTCAATCATTGGTAGATTTGTAAACCCAAGAAAGTTTACAAAACTAAAATAAGTGACTTGTTAACTTTGATGTTGGCGGAATTATTGATAATATGAATAGAAGGTAGAACGGTTGTGGAACACAAACATAATTGACGTGAATTGAAAATACATTTTAATATCTATGGCAATCATAATTTTCAAACCTACAGTTCTAAAGTAAATAAAACAAACAACGTTTGTTTATAAAACGCGACGTGACATTATTTTCCCATCAGCTAACTATAATGTTAGTTCGGAGCAAACGTGTGATTACAAATGCTTCATGCGTCGTTGATTTAGTTATTTTAAACAAAGCACAGTAGGATGTCCACGATGGGCGGGGCTTACCGTTTGCACTGCGCGTACGCAACCAAAAGCTCTAACAAGGGGAGGGGTAATGGCGTAAAGAGGGAGACTGTTTCCGAAGTTAATTAAAATGTTATAAGAACTAATATTACATCTAAAATGACATAAAATCACTTACAAAACTTAACTAGCATGGAAATATTTTAATAGGAAGAGGTGTCAGAATTTATTGTCTCCAAATTCGTTCCGTCTACAGCCCCAAATCTCTTTATCTGCGTATTCATCTTTTAAAAGCCATAAAAACGAATCTTTGGATCTTACCAAATATTTTGTACGAAATTGATGGAGGGACCGTCAGTTATCTGGAGCTTGGATCTAAGACGATCAAAATTCCTTTAGGTGTCGATACAAGCTATGAGTATGCTATAGTTGTAAAAGAGCGTAATTTATAACTCGATAGTTTTAGTGAGGTATGTTGTGATGATTTATTCAAAATAATTCAAATTTGGTTTTTGTGAGGAATAACTTTAAAAGGATCAGAATTTTAAATGTACCCAGCTGTGATTCGTCTAAGGAACACAATGGCGTAAAAACTACACCGTCTTAGTTTTAAAATAGCTCGAGTAGTTTTAAATCACTACTGTACTGCCACTTAAAGTGTGAAGCGATCATGGGAGGCTCGCGTGGGCCGCGACACAGTTGGCATTCTTTTAACAAAAAAACAACCGGCACCCCGTTGTTTAAGAGGAAAAAAATAATGAAATATGTCTCTTAGTTTTTTTCGACATTCGAGAAAACGTTGAGAATTTAAAATTGTCGTATTTAAATGAACAACCCACAGCGAAGTGACATTTAGATTCGATTGTGACCCTTTAGAAAAGTTTATATGTAAGTTAGTCACATTGTATTGGGTGTGTTATATTTTGAAACATTATCAGCATATTCACGATGTTTAGACACTTGTGGTGTGGTTTATGGTCTCCTATTGCGTAAATTGTATATTTTGACCATACTTTTGGTCACGATTCCAGTATCATTAGACTTCTTAATAGACGTATGTAATATTTGTGACCGGGGAATCGCTTGATAACAGTGACATGTTCAAAAACAAAACTATTGACATCCTAGACAACTGCATAGATGATTTAAAAGCTGCATCAATTTCTCAAGTTCCTAATTGCGTTTTAAAATCATGAAGCACCTATTTTAGAACCGATTCATCTGAGTAAACACTGACAGTCAACGTAGTACCAAAATACCGATTGGGGTAGATGAGTCTCGTGCGGAGTCGCCTGTCATGGCCAATAACACAGATCAATGTTGCGTGCAGTTGGCCACGCCACTCGAAACACGCTTATTTTGGAATCTAGCAACACAGTGCTATAAATAAGAAAGGAATTGGATTCTATTTAGACGAAGATAAATCGGGAAAGATTATAACGACTAAACAGTCTGGAAATCGGTTGTTGTAAATGTGCAACAAGTTTTTAGAGTTGTTGGTAATTCTGTAGCTCTGCCTACCCCACTCTGGGAGCAATGGCGTGAGTTTATGTATGTATGTATGTGTATGTGTAAATGTGCTTGCGGAAAGCTTATTAATTTCCTTAAATGATTCTGCTTCATTGTAACATTATATGTGTAATATTTTTTTGATGCTGCATTTTAAATGAATCAATATAAACATTACGCTAGATAATTTGTTATATTCCTACCATATTTGGAGTGGAACAAACCCCTGTAATTGGCTATGACAACTAACTTATACAAACAAGAAAGTTTATCTGGATTTTTACTTGAACAACAACACCTAGAAGAATCGAAATATTATGCAGTACCTGCACTTCAAACAAGTAGTATATTATCATTTTTATTGCTTCACCTCGCTACAAATGCGCAGACAATTTTATTACACAACAAGATATTTTAACGAACCGAAAGTGTCTACGTCTAAAATAAAAGAGGCACAAGTCGGAAATATTTTGTTCCTTGGACACGCCATTTAAGTCACAATCGTAAATTTTATTGAAATGTCCCTACAACGATCGCCGCACGAGATGCCTTGTCTTTGGGGACGAATTTATGCGTAATTTCGTAAACAAATTGACGTGTTCAGAAATTTCGTTGAAAGAAGTCGAGTTTGATACTTTGACATGTCTTGTACCTACTTTAATGATTGCGCAAGTAGGAAATCTAACGCTTATCTTTTTAAAAAATTATGCGCCTGTCATCTTCAATCTTCGCAACAATTGATTTTTATGCATTGTGAAAGATTGCAGCGGATATCGCTTGCACTTTAACAACGACACCTCAATGCGTCGTCGGCGCGGACATACGGCTTCGTAAGTCGTAAAATCATATCATATTACACAATAGCGACTATTGTCTTTTTATTAGAATTCATTGTTTTCTTTGGTTCATTACGTTACATTAGCCCTTTGATGTCTGCTATCGATTGGGAATTCTTAGAAGACACAACAATGCATTTAGTTTTGCGAATTAAATTCAAGCTTGATTACACTACAACTTTTAACAAAAGGTTTTAACGATAATTTTACACAATTATACTGTATTTCTACGTTGCTAAAACGTTAATAACACACTAGAATTCAAATTTTATGCAACTAAGAAATCTGAAGTCAAGTTTATGGTATGGAGCAATAAAGTTTTTAATTTGTGGCTAAGTCAATCAATAAGGACAGGCGAAGTGTCGTAAACAGGGCCGTCGCCCGCGGCGCCAGCGTTCTCGGAGTTCTGACAAGGCTTCCTGCTGTTCAGACTTGCCAGATCCAAACAGCTATTAGTACTTTTACGCGACGCACGCCGGGCGTTCCCACGTGTTTATCCTCAACACTCCTAAACATCCTCGTTTTCACTCGTGAATCGTGTTAATCGGACATATTTATTTGACGACACGAAAGCGTACGCCTGACGCTAAATGAGCCGTTCGTATCTACGTCCGAGTATTATATTGGTATATATAGCGATCCGGCTGATACAGATACGTTTCCGCTGCTTGTTAATTAAAGATCTGTGGTCAATCTTTATGGCAGGCAGTTGCAATAGTAGTACTAGTTGGAGCGGCCGTTTGCTCAGGCGTTTAGTTATCAGATGTCGTGAGGAGTATCGGTTATCGGGCAGCGTCAGACATCCGTTCGGTCCCGTTGCTACTTATCAGCTTACTAAATATAAAGGCTTTCCGCCTCGGGTCCGCTCATTCTTCCCCTGACCGAGGGCCCGATTATCGCACGTGACGCGACAATCTTTTATTCCTGACACTTTGTTTCCGCATAAATTACTCTGCTCTTCGGCTACCGAGGATTGCTTCGGTGTCACATCGCTTGTGAGTCGTTATTCAGCTTCGTTTTGCATTCCGCCATCTGTTTGCTCATTGTCTGTCCACTTTAAATTAAAAAAGGTTTTATTTTTATTTGCACAGTCCTCACCCACGACTTATGTGACGTTAAGTTTGGAATGAAGTATTCTTATTGTTGTCCCATGCGGTCTTTACGCAACGTTGCATAAATTATTTAAGGGTTTTATTTTAATTAAAGGGTGAGCATTTTTTATGTAGGCGGCCATTCGGTGTTCCTTTGTATGTTTATCGCGCGATTTATTGAATAATTGGTTGGCTTTATTAAAAGATTGTGATAGTCATTACATCGTTACCTTGTTAAGGATCGTTTTATAATCCTACTGGCTTCAAATACGTAGAAACGGTCGCATAGCCATGACTACGCACCACTCGAATACCACACGATCGAATAACTCACTTGGACTACTAATGAGCAATACAATCGGGCAATCGTGTGTTATTAAAAACCAATAACCATGTTTATTGAGAACTAACGGTTATTACACAGTTATACGAGCCGAATGATTAGAATTTGAACAAAACGATTACAACGAAAGTCAAAGCCGAGGTTTTGGAAGTCAGGGGAGATAAGAAGGTCGTTAACACACATTACGACAAACAGCCGCTAAAGTAACAAGTGCCTAATCTCCGGCGGTCACATCATTGTGTGATGTCGCATGAAAATTAGGTCCTTTAGTGTTCTCCTTCGTAATAAAGGCCGGGGAAGTGCTTCTATAGAAAACTCGTAATAATAAAGGACGAAGATATCATTCAAATAAGGTTTTATTGTAATTTTACTGTGTAGGATTGTAATATTAGGTTCCAATTGAAATTCAAATCATTTATTCAGTAATATCCCACCTCAGGGGTGACACGTCAGTAATGTGGCGTGAATCTACTAGCAATAATATTATGATTTAGTTACACGAATGACTAGGCATTTACTTTCAGTAAAGTAGTTCTTTCATCAAGTCGTCTTCTCATAATCGTGGAGGTGTAATTTTGAAAATAACATCTTAATCTAAATCGTAAATTGTAACTAAGGCAGAATAAATATTAGTTCGGTAGGTATAATATTTTTTAATCTTCAAAATATGTGTAGGAAATTATAACTGAATGTCTCCCGTGCCGAGATAACGGTTGGGCAGTGCATCGACCCCGCCCAGCCTCGATCACGGCTGTAAATGAGCAGTAATAGTTATTTAATATGTATAATAAGCAGTGTCTTGGTAGCCGAGCCATGTCTGCAACGACTTCCTAAGTAGCGAACGTTGCGAACATACTTATTAACATTATTATGCACACATGCGAAGCGTACGATAGATAATAATAATCTAATGGGTGTAAAATGATACCCGATAATTTTGAAATTAACATACGATGCAAGGGACAAGCCTTATTATTATGAAAGTCAGGTGAAACCAGTTTTAAATAGAATCATTTCCATTACACTAGGTGTAGTTGCATAATCCGTAATTGGGTTTCTCACGTAGTTATAACTTATAACCATCTGCTCGTCTCATTATTTCTCGAAAAAAAATGGTACCACATCCGCAATTTGGAGATGTAATAGCCCGTTCTGATTTATACAATACAACAACAGGAAGGAAGACTTCTTCCATCATGAGCGCGCTTTATTGCAACCGCATGAATGGACGCCAGTCAATTCTTTTATGCGTAACTGACATAAATTTGTCTTGAATAACCGTCTTTATAATGGACCTTTGTCACTCCGCGTCTAGGAAAGCGTTTGGCAAACATTCCGTGAACGTTCGAAGCATTCTTTTTATACAGAGCGGAAATCACCGAAATTGAAATTGGCTGCGCTCATAACAATGTCGCCCGAACCCACAAATAAAATCTACCGCCTTCCTATTCAGCTGGCTCGCGTTCTAGGATCATTTCAATAAAAGTTATTGTGAATCGACAATGGCGCGCAGGAAGTGATGTGTCCGTGTATGAAAGCAAGTGGACTGTTTATAATTTGTGCATTGTGGCGGGAGTGCGTTTGGGTTCTATTGTTGGGACGCGCGCCCGATATCCTTCTAATTGGCTTTTTACACGAGCAAAATTGAATCGCGGCTAAACGATTATGGTGACGGTCGAAATGTTTGTTCGCAGTTTATAACTAGTGACACTGATACCCGGATTAATTAAACCGGGCGGCTTTTTGCTATTCGGATCGTGTCGGAGCGACCGGCTTTTATGTATCCGACGGGCATGTATACAATTTGTTCTGCGTTATTTACGGCGGAACTTGTCTTTTATGTATTCTTTCATTAAATGTAATGAGTTTTCTAGGTGAGTGGGTACAACAGGATTAATAGGAATTCGTTTTAGTATACAAAGGGGTCACATCACATGATGGTTAGCAATAAATAAGCGATGTCGTCAACATATATGTACGTTATAAGAATTTGAGTTTGAGGAAGGAGTAGGAAACTACTTTAATAGAAAAAAATGTTACATGGGGTGATAAAGGTACGACTCAATTTAAAATAATCTGTTTACGAATACGTTCTGTTCAGTTTGTTAAAAATAATTTTAAGTAAACCACTTTCTAGAAATATCTACGTTTTCTAAAAGCGTACATTTGACTACTCTCAAGTGCCTACCTAAGTAAACAATAACTCATTAATGGTACCCGCACTTACATTGTAAGCTTTTGTATCTTGAAACGCCTTACTAATCTTAAGTGCTAAGTCACAACATCCTCCCGAGCTACTTAAGGCCTCTTTCATCTCAGCCCGGATTACAATGAGTACCGCAAGAATGCGTGATAAGTAATCGCATTTGTAAGTAATTAATTCCCGGGAATACTAACCGAGATCGACATTATCTTAAGACCGATCTGTATCTGATACCGAAATCGATACGACACAGCGTACGTATGTCAGAGGGATTACTTGATATGTAGTGATCAAATTAGTTCTATGACAGATGGTTGCGTGTCAGAGGTTGTGATAAGAGATAGGGTAAAAACCGGACAAGTCCCAGACGGACTCGTCCACCGAAGATTCCGTACAAATTTGTACCTATACTTATAATAAAGGGGACAGATTTATTTTTCATTCTCCGCCATAAATCGAAATAATTAAACTATACATCATAAAAATAATTAACAATCGGTTTAAGCTTGTGCCAATGAAGCCCTTTCATACGATACCCCACATGACACGGTTAACTCAATATAAAATTTAATTTGAACTGCCGTTCCTTGTATAAAGAACCTGTTTTTTTTGTGATTTAATTAAAAATATAGTTTTTAGATCTTTCCCTATATTTTTAATATTAGATGGTATTACTTGCCAAATTTAATAGTTGTAGGTCAACGGAAAATATTGTATAAATTTTGATTCTGTTGAAAGTGTCGAAATCTACGGTTTTTGTGGCATAAATGGCCGAAATTTCTTTTTAATGTAAACTTAAAAGTTTGATTTTTTCATAGCTTCAAGCAACTGTAGACCTGAGTATAATGAATGATGGTTTTAATTTCATTACGATACCTCCACATTTTCCTGAGTAAAAGGGTCTTGACAGACAGACGAACGGACGAACAACAAAGCGATCCCATAAGGTTTTTCTCATTTGAGGTACGATCCCTAAAAAACTTCCCTGTGACTGACATTTCTGTTGCTTTTTACGCTATGACTTTATAAAAAAAAAGACATGATAAAGAGAAGGCGAACGAGCACACAGGCTACCTGATGGTAAGTGGAATCTGAGACCCATAGACATTGCATCCTCAAGACTTCAATCTTAAGACTGCAATCCTAAAACTACCACGATGCTAAACCTGAGTACTAAGATCTTTATTAAGCTAAAGAATAATCCCTAAGTAGCTCTTTCCTAATAATCCTCCCACAAACTCAAACTTTGCTTCACATCCTAAATGCCAAAGCATACATTAATTCCACAAAAACGTTGGCTGAAGCTTATACCATGACGTCATAGTTAACCATTTGTCAGGCTGAGCAGCGAGTCTTATCTGGGAGAAGGCTGGCTTAGACCCGTATCGTATCACAATAACGGCTCGATACGGCTGCCAGCGCAACAGAAGCGCTGCAAGAATCTATTCTGTGTCGGATACGTTTTTGTATGGAGCTTCCTTGGTGTTATATTAAAGATGGAGAACTTACTGGCGCAAGTTATATATAGGGTGACTGGATATTTGATACAATCCTTTTATGGAGACATAGTAGACTTAATTTGGAGCAAATTTGGCTTACTGAGTGAAAAACAAACACGGGAAAATCTAGTATGGAGAAACAAACTTAATGTGATTACTTGAAAACTCGATTATTAAAGAAATCGGGCACATGCGTTTGAAAACTTCCCTGATTTGCAATGAATGTAATAAAGTAAAATATCACAAAAGAAACTGATTCAAAACATGACATTAAGGATTTTTCGTGACACGGACATTAGAAAAATTACCAAAATTAAAATTAAAATTATGAATAGGTATCTCAGTAACTAATAATTTTTGGCCAGAGTACTAGATTACCTAATTTGCTCCAAATTAAATCGCATCTGTAGAATTATAGTGAACTCATTAACAAATAACAAATGAATTATTAATTATTAATGAATTATTATGAATTTAGAGTTAGGTCAGTGTAGTAATAAATTTATGACTCGAAGTCGAAAGCTGAAATGTTGAATTAGGTCACTATAATAATTCTAAAGCCATTCGGGTTCGGGCACCCGAATGGCTTCTTAAACTGATCAGGTTTAAGAATAACATAAAAATTGATTAAATTATTAGGTAGGTACTCCTTATCCAGTCGTGATGAGTATTCTTCCAACTGAATTATCCAAAGTATTTTTGCATAATCCTTAAAGTAAGACAGAATATTGTCACGAACCGTTTAAAACAAAAACCTGGTCTTTATTTTTACCGTTAAGTGAATGATTAACCTGTAACCGGCGGCGAAAGCTAATATAATTTTCCGTCGAACGTCATCCACTTTGCATTCTCCTGCCCTACCCTAGCTTACTGTGGGATATAAAAAATGGCGATGCATTTTGCAGTAATAATAGCAGCAAATTAAAGAAAATTTTCAAATTTAATTCGTTTTGAATTAAATACATTAAGTACATTAAACGAAGAAATAAAATAAGAAGGAACAAGGATATTATAAGGAATCCAAATCACTTCTATTTCAGAACATTCGTAAAATACCGATTACTAGCATAGAGGCATTCCATCTTAATCCTTAGGATTGGCAACGCATTAGATGTCTTAGAATTGTAGTCTTGAGATTATAATCTCGAGAATTCGTGTCTATGTGTCTCAGATCCCACTTACCATCAGTTGAGTTGAGTCGTGTGCTTTCACCTTGCCATAAAAAAAACATTGTTTTTAAACTTCTGCAAAAAACATCTTCTGACGACTTCTTCGATCGGAACATCGGTGGAAAGGTACTAAATTCCAATAGATTTGAACAGAATTAGCAGTAAATGTTAACACCTTTGCAGTTCACGTTCACACACTTTCGACCCACTTTCAAAACTGCTTCACACATGAAACAACAACAATACGGCGTAAGCTTGAGTACACAGAGCAAAGTGCAATCTTATCTTCTCGTATGAAGGCTTTGCGTTAACTTGTGAACAAAAAAAACTCTGCTTAGGTTCGTATGGGAACTAACTTATTCCCAGATCTTAGATCTTAGTAAATACTATGTTTTACATTTATGTCGAGCTTTATCAAGAGGAATCTGTAATCAATTTATATCTAGTCTACCTGTATTGCCTTGAACTCAGTCTATTGAAACTCAAAGCTTTGATTGGATATTAGAGAATCAAGATTTCAGTTTCAAATTTGCTTTGTCCTTAATTAAGTTAATACCATTAAAGTAGGATGTAAGAAAAAGGACCCTTTACTAATTTAAAACTTGAATATAAACTCATCGACACGTTTTCGTTATCATTCATTGTCTTCCAAAATGAAATGTCTTTTGCAAACTCTGTTCCACATGACATTAGCTCATGTTGCATCGATAACTTTATCATTATCGTTAACGTTATGGCAGATTTTAGTCACTTGATAGTAAAAGCAGACATCAATATGATTGCGATATTCAAGCAAGATGTTCTAAACGTTAGTATAAAGGTCCAAAGTAGAATGCGCGCTACGTTACCAGCGTCATTTTTTTTTACACAAAGTTAAATTCTTCTTAATTTTTTGAACCTAGTATTATATTTAACATGTATCCACTACCCAACTAGACCACATAATTAGCAGGTTACAAAAAAACCGTGAGCTCACTCAAGCATTTAAATTTTAAACGTCAGTTACCTCCCTTTGTTCTTGATGGTCAAAAACAGTAATCTTCAAGCGTAAAGCTAAGCATTTCAGTTGTTTAAGCATCATGCGCTATAACTAATTCACAGCACATTTAACTTAATGCGCAAAGCGTTTTATGTAGCTTAGTTGATAGTTATCCTGACTTGTACACGCTATTTCTTGGTTTTTATGATGTTGTTATGTGTCTAGTAACGTCCTTAGTCTTTCTTCCCTGTATCATAGACATTGTTTAGTTAGTTTATTTGATCTTCGACGTGTTTTTTTTTTAATCTAACTTTCTAGCAATCTGTTTAGTTCACCCAGACTGCTCCTTTAAAAACCGAAGTAATTATGTTATTGTGAAGTGAATCACACAATTTAACCCAAAAGCCCAATTCAATTTTAACCAAATCAGAACCCCACAAAAAGTTAATTTCCGTTCCATTTAAAACCACGACACCAAAAATGCGGTCATACCCATGCACTCATTACCCAAACCAATTTATTTTCAAAGTAATCTCAATAGCCGTACGTTTTTGTCGTTCGTTTTAATTAGAAAGTATACAAATAAGACGCTATTTCGTTCACAAACGGAGTGCTTGATGTGCGCAATCACGTGACAAAGAGGCAGGTAGAGGCACCGGCGGCCTCTTCCGAGTAAATTGGATATCAATCGAGGCGTGACGATTTTATCTCACAAAAAATAGGTAACCCTCTCCTTACGTAACTAATTCTGGGCACACAATACCGACTTTTTGCCTCCGAGATATTTTTATGTAACAGATTCTGTTGATTCATTATGCAGCTAAGTTCATTTGCGTGCTTCAACTTTCACTAACTTTAGATTACGTTTAAATATTTTAGAGCGTTGTTAGAAATATGAACCAAATTCAAAATTCTGCAAAATCTGACTACCGACCTTTTTAAAATGTGCTGTTAATACCCCGCCCGGATAAAAAGGTTAAAGGGTAAATGAAAAGGTAATCCTAGACTGTAGTGAAGAGAGTATTTTCTATTACACAAGAGATTTCAGTGAACGAGCTTTCAGCGGACCATAAAATACTGAATAGAAAATACTGCGATATAAATCCCGGAGGTGTCGGCGCGAGCGAAAGTTAATTCTATTTAATCTGTGCTTTGATATCATTAATATTCCCACAACATGAAAGCTGGCCGCACTTCAAAACAAAATGTAATAGATTCCGCGGTAGAGTTCTGTATTTTAGTGAGACGGGTCCCACCTTGGAGAGTGATTAGCACCTCTATAAAGACGGCTACAAAGCGTGCTGGCCCGAGATTTATCGCAACCCGAGCAGAGCCGGGTGAAACATCACCGTAAATATCCGCCTTACGCTTCCACTTCCTCTGAACTCTCTATTGATTTATAGCCAAGGGTTTTAAAAGCCAACTTTTTATAAGGCAACTCGGCCCAGTTGTTTCCAACTGTCTGCAGCATCTGGCTTCTTTAGCAGTTTTTAGTTGCTGTTTCAGGAACTTTGTCGTTTTAAACTTCGCCTCTGAAATGAGTTTAAGTGACACTTGTGAATCCATAACTCGTATTGGCAAAGGCTTTGTTTTACTTTGCTTTCGCTTGAAGATTGTGTAATAAATTGCATTTAAATTGATTGAAGAACAAATACTACGACAGGAGACAGATGAATGGTAGGATAATGCGCCGTTTTATAGCAAGCCTACCTGAAGCTATTGATATAGTTAAAAGTCCCTATTCTGTTTGAGCAGCCATAAATACTTATTAATCCTCATTTGGAAGTCGATTCAATGAGCAATATTAAAAGACAAGACTACCCGGAGCTATAATTCTTAAGGGCACTTTCCAGCTTGCCGGTTAGCAGCATAAATCAAATAGTCGTGTGCTTGTCATCGGTGCCGCAATAATCAAAGCTGGTTGGTAGATAAACCAGGTTATTTAAACGGTGCGATCGTCGGGAGGCTTTAGCGTTTTGTACGCGCCTACTCAACCCCGCCGCTTGTTCAGCTACAGGCAGTTGCATTACGGTTACTTGTGCTATCTTCGCGTCAGTTTATTTAGCTTAACACCAACTTAATTGGCTATAAATTAGGTGCATGCAAGTTAGCTAGTTACTGGTTTGCGATATCTAAGTGCACTTTCTCGTCTTGTTAGATCTGAATATCGTATTTGCTGCGTTGCATTCTGTACTGTATTTCTTAGATAAAGAACTTGTAATTCGATTATTTTGATCTGTTCCGTTTTTTAATGAGGTTGCTTTATTTGTTTTCTGATGGTTTTATTCTATGTTATTAATTCATAAAAGCGTATTGTAAATCTTAGTAACGTTGTCCGTTTATAACTGTTAATTTATGGGTTGTAAATAAACAAAACAGGGTATAATAAAATAGACATATATTTATGGCAAATAATGCGTCGGCTTAAAATTCAATCTAATACTAACTAAGTGTCATAATCATTACAAAAAATAAAGTAAATGTTCCAGGGGCCTACAATGTTTTCCGTTGGCAAGCAACATTCACTCCCACATCTTCCTAGGTATTGTAGGGGAAGACAAGTGATTGCACAGATATGTCCCTTCCCCTCCGTTGTCGCTCGCTGAGGCAGACCAAAGCAGGTGGAGTCACAATTAGCGACAAGCTAGCACGCACTACGTACGCCCACTTTTACGACGATGGGGCTCCTAGTTTGTTAAGGCGAGACAAGCTTTAGTTATTTCCTTTTTTTACTCTACAACAGACGCATAATAAAAAATCAGATAGAATTAAGTAGTAAAGTATTAGAGCTCATTCGCACTGTTGACTGCTCGCCGGCGATTCGGTCGTACGCCTATGGTTTGGTCGCCGAGAGACCAAGTCTCCAGCGATCAGTCGACTGTGCGTGAAAGCTCTTAACGTCAGGTCATTAAAATGCATTCCATCCGAAGCTTAGTTTTATTGTAACATCTCACTAATCACTATCTCAAATTTATGTTGATGAATGTTATTCCAGATGTTACTTTTACTACTACAGTTCTATTAACGGAATTCAGAAATCCAGTTCCTTGTTGATTTTACTCTAAAGGGGTAAGTAACACTATTCGATAAATTTCGACACTCTTGTAAGTATGCAGATTGCATCTTAACTGGGGAATTTCTAAGTAAGCCATTTGCATTTTGTATCACCGTGCCCGCCTTAAGAGATATAGTGCCCTCTAAAAGGTAGTATAAGACTATGAAGTCTTTGCCCGCTTACTGCCTTACTGCTTTAAACGGCAGTAATAGTGCGTCTGCCAGGGATTACCTCACTTTACGCCGCGCTGCTCTCCTGTTTACCCTTAGGGTAGGAGAGCCCTTTATGGTATTTGTGTCCCGCTCGTGTAATTCTTTCAGCCTGTTTGTCTTGGATTAAACGCATGTCTTTGCTTTTAACGCTACTGTTTGCCCGCCGCCTATATAAATATTCCTAAGAGAATGCGTCTATTTACTTTCACGGTTATGAACCCTTTAATTGCTCTTCTTATTTTATGCTTTTTGAAATACGGCTTTGATAAATTCTTTAAGCTTAGCCGCGCTCGTAAAGTTAATCGTAAAAATGTACGCTTTAGATTACTTTTACTAAAATAAACAGGCGGCTTTTGTTTCATTAAAACAAAAGACGGAGTAAAATGAGTACTTATAACGCGTAATTGGCAAACGATGTAAGTTTTAACTAAGTTATTTAATGGCGGTCTATTATAACAAGAAACTTTCAAGCGTACCATTGAATAAACTACCTCACATAGATTCATTAGAATTAGCATAGTTTACACACACAACAATCATTATAATTGCATGTTCTCATTAAATTCAAATGTACAATCTTAGCACTGGAAAGCCATGATTCTTTCTCACGTTTACTGCCTTTCCTAGGCAATACACTTGCCTACTAAAAAGGTGACCCTTGATATCTGGTTGCGTCTACCGTTTCTCATTATCGGTTCCGATCAAGTGATCGCGAAGTTCACGCAACTGTACTATTGATCCATTGTTCACGTTTCAGATCGATTGGTAATATCACTTTGTAAATAACATCAAGACTTGAATCGTCAAATGTATATGTATAGTACCTAAGGTCGTTTCATGAAGGGCTTCTTTCTCTATCCTGTTCAATTAATATCCTATACTAATTGATATTGTATATTATATATTTATATTGTTTGTTTTCTGATTAATTATCCTTACTTGAATTTTACAATAAATATTACATTGAATTGATATTATTCATGTAAATGTTTTTAAGGATGTTTTAGAAAGTAAAAGATTTGAATTAAATTTAGTTCTCATGAGAGAAACGTAAATAGAATTCGCCACAGGCTAAAATTGTGTTAACTTGATCGTCATCAAATTCATCTTGACATTCTTATTGTCAATCAGGTTACCCCGTTACCTTACAATGATCTCTTGAGTTGAAGTCGTTAACTCTCAACCTTTATAAGTAGCTACTCGTGGGTATCCGCTGTATTCAGAGACATTACGGTTATAGGGTCATTTTTTATTTGTCTATCCATATTACTTGAATATAGTACATGACGTAATTACAGCGAGCGAAGATCGCGTACGTTTTATCTGTCGCTGTTCGGCGCTCGATGAAACCGAATTTGTTTAAGTAGTATCACTTATTAATGCTAAGTAGATTATTGAGAAATAAAAGATTATAAGAACATATTCTTTAGGATGATTTTGCATCCTTAAATATGCTCTGACACATGTCACTAGGCAAATCATTAAATAAATAGGGTAACATAATATATTCCCACATTCGTTTTCCATATGTATTATTATAGTGAGTTATTACATATTTAAATAATCGACAAGCACTTCTTAAGTTTTGCGATCTAGATCTATTTCTGAGACTCTTCCAAAATTGTGTATAAAAAGTCCCCAAGGAACGACTTAACCTACTCAGAGTGCACTATCTAATAATAATATCAAAACTCTTACGTAAAAGATAACATTTCATTATGTGTAAATAAAACCGTCCTATATATTCTATTGTAAGATTCCAAGAATTACCAGGAGCTGCGACCACCCCGAGCTATGGCGCCAACGAACGCGCTGTGTTTGCAACTAGTATCACATTACTGAGACTTCTTGTGTGGCTACAAGGTGTTCTCTTACACAAACCACAAAACGATGACTAGGTACTATCAAAGTCATAACTCACACCATCATTTTCATAATGCTACCGGCAGGCAACAAACGACGTGTCAACTTAAATCAGATACATAGAAACATAACCATTCCTAAACACTTTACGCCCTCGCTGTACTTGCATACAATACGTGAAGGATAATTTTCGCATTGCGCCAATCGGATTCAATAGCGATATCGCGCAGTAACGGTCTTTGCATCGGGTCTGCATTCTACACATTTCCTTAGGTCTTGAATCTCGATTGCGTACACGGCTTGGAATAGACAGCAGTATTGCTAGATAATACTGGGTTTTAATTAATTTACTGCTATTTAAAACCATAGACTGTGTACCGTATTCTTGAACTATTTAGGTCAAGTAGACAATGTGATCGTAGTAATACGATACATAGCGACGAATATTCCTCTTGGTCTTATGCCATGTTGTTATCATATCGCACCTTCGGCAGGACAAGGGCACAATTGCCCCTATAATCATATAGTACATTGTGCCCTTGTTCTACCGAAGGTGCGATATTGTTAACATAATGGTAGCAATAATTCACTGGAAAGCAAAGGCGGCTGTATCGTAAACAGCAGTCTATAGGTTTTAAAAACAAGATGGGATAAAACAAAGTAAAATGTGAAGGATATGTCTGCCATCTAAACATATGTGAAGGCTCTAAATACAATAGAGAAGTAAATGCTATCTAGATTCATAACGGTTAATAATTATTGTTATCATGTTACTTTTTTTTTAACTAAAATGCTACGTCAACTTGTGAAAAAACTACATGTTAAAAACAAACTCCTTCGTCGAAATAAATTTTCTTCCACATCCATATGACATCTCTAAAAATGTAACTACCCATAGCCCTAAACAATTACGATTTCCAAATAATGCTCAGCCATTCATAGCCACACAATCAAATTGATTGATTATCTCAATTTGATCCATGCGTCGTTAGCAACCGAACCCATGCGCACATCTGTCGCATGCTCCGAAGAGCCCGTGATCCTTACAAAAACCGATGAGTTCCGATATGAAAGAGACGGGCTTATTACGAACTACTAGCTAACAGACAAGGACAAAACAAGATCATGAGTAAAATCTTGAAGGATTTTGGAAAAAAAATGGTTGCATCTGGGAATTTAAAAGCTGTCAATGATAATATCGCTACAAAAGCAGTTTGACCACGTCTTATTTTAAAATTGGGTTTGGAATAAGTATTTTTGCCTTTAGTAGCTTTTCCTGTCGAGTTTATTTTTACGTTTCTCCAAAAATATACAAAGGTGTGTTAAATAGGGGTTTCTACGTAGAAGAATGATGTTATAGTGCTTCTTGTAATCCTTTACGTGTGTCGTAAATCGGACTTTGTGTGTGGTAACCTTTCAGGAAATAACGACGTTTGGGATAGGGTGATTTTACGGCGGGATCTAAAATAGCTCTGATGAAATCTTCAACTTAAATCACGCCAGTTTTTTTGGTTGAACTAATAACTTAACAATAAAGTGGAAGAAAAAACAAACCCAACACTACGCGATGCATCGCTTTAACTTGAATTAATCAAATAACAGTATTATTTGTCATCAATGAGGTACAGTTAACGATTTATATACAGAACTTCCAATATGACCGGCAAACAAATAAATTAGGTATTTTATTCCAGTTACAAAATATTGTTTTTGAATGTTACACATTCTAAAAGGTTTTACTGTACCATAAAACTGCCCGTTTTATTTTACATAAAGTATTTAAATTTATAGCCGTTGTTCTGTGACAGTGCGGGTATAAAATCAGTTTCCAAAGTTTCGGAGTTCAGACAAATAATAATCATTAATATTCATGGTATTAATGTCATTTAATAAATATAAATAAATTGTATCGTAAAACTTTAATGGTATTGCTGTGTCTATTGGCATTTTAATAACATAATCGGTACGATAGCACGATAGTCGGCAACGAGCGAAATGTAATGCAGTACCATAACTGCTTAACATACAGAGCCAGTTTTCTTGTTGGAAACGTATGCTATTGTCTCTGGTTAGATATAAAATACCGATATGACCCTACGTCTTCGTTGCAAGAAATATTCAAGGGATACGGCCCACACTTTTAATGGCGGTTACATCATTTCCACACAATGAGAGCGCCGTAACGTCCACACCCATTCTCTGTCCGTATGATTTGAAATTATAGCACCATTTTATTCGCTCTTAGCGCATTTATATGCGGTCGCCGAGCAGACAATGTGCCACAATATTATATGTTAAAGCTAAGGCCTGTCTGCCCGAATTCCGGTCATCATAATAAGGCCGAAATATTACATGGGGAATAACTTCTGGCCACAGCTGAACGTGCCATCGTGTAGCACATTTTCAATGACTATAATAGAAAGACTAGTTGCTGTCGTATTTGTCCATGAGTCTTCTTGAGCTCTATTTAGTTTAGTTGGTACCTTTTTCAGGGATCAATCTATAGTAACTTGTTAAATCGTACGTTCTATTCTATTATGGTTAAGCCCATATTGCATCTATACCGTTACCATAATATTGCACATCACTCGATAACGACTTGACGTCTTATTCACTTGACATCTCCCAAAAACAACAACACTATGATTACTATATTCAACCAAGACAGGATTAAACCAAATGGAATAATTAAAGGTCCAAAACTATTTTATTCTACTGTTTTTTACGCTGACAATTAACCATGTTTAAAATTATATCCTGACTACATTGCCGCTAAGCTTTCTCACAATACTCTCATCATATTGAGTGCCAGACTTTTATAAAAACTCTACCCTATATTAAGTTCTGGGCACAGAATGTGTCAAGACCTACATACCAGTGCCCAACGCCTGCAGAGTGTCGCACACGTGTCGCCAACCGTGCGTGGGGGGCATAATGAACCGTAATTTAATCCCTGATTGTGTTCCTATTAAATTTATTCGCCGCATGATCAAATTTGGTACGTGTTTGTGACCATTTATAACATTGTTAGTAAGTGCCAGAGTGATTTATTTCGACTTCACATGGCAAGTTTTAAGCTAAAGGTACTAGAACGAGGCAACCTTTTCAGCAGTCATTTAGGTGCTTTGTTGATGGCCTGAAATGGAATAACTATAGTACCCATGTTTCAAAAGGTATGATAAATAAGTTTCATGCAGTGCTGGATAGTTAGAACTCTACACAATCAGTGCCTTGGAACAAGTAGAGAGTAGAGAATGTTTGCCAAAATCATTATAAATGGCTTCAATTTTATGTAATGGTTATTCCGCCGTATAATTTTAGCGCTAACTAACATGAGATCATCTCTCAACTAATTAATGAAATATGGTAGCGTGATTGATGTATCAATATTATTATTTTCAATGTTAATTGACGCTTCGCTAGAGTTGATTAGCGGTTAGTAGAATTTAATTCAAAACTAGTTTTAAAAGTCATTTGCTTACTACCAGATAGTACTTACCTACATTTAATATTTAAATTGACTTCTTATTTATAACATCGTAGGTACCTATTAAGCAATTTTGCTAGTAATACCTATTATCCTTATTGGAACAGATTTGAGACCTTTGTAGTATAATTTAAAAAATAGTTTAAGGACCATAGTCTCGATCCTCATTATAATTATAGGCGGTCTGCCAGAAAGACCACGGGCATAAAAAGTTAATGATCCTATAATACAACATCAATAAAGTAAATTGGCAGGATACGTTCATAATAAGTAAACGGTTCCACACGTTGCATCGTCTACGTCTTAAACGGACACTGTTTTATTACCTAATATATGTTATTTGGATGCTATAAAATTAAATAAACGACAAAGCTTTGGGATTGAACGACTATTCTCGAAAAAATGTGTAACCAGTTTGAAAACGTTTGATAAAATTGTCCACACCAGTCAAACGCTCGCAAAAACTCGAACAATGTAAACAATCGATGGATACAATAATACAGATGCCTCGGAATGTAGCTTGTCGCAATAACGTGCGCTATAAGAGTCCATATTTCATGAAAAATTCATATCATGGTAGGCACCTAATGATGCCGATGCCATCTTTTATTGCCACAGAGTTTTATTTTTCATTAATCGTCGTACCAAGCACGCTCATTACGAGACATATTTCAGGTTGTAAATTAAACTCAATATCCAACTATTTGAAAGAACATTCTTTAATAATTCTGACCTCAAACCATTCGCCTCTCAGTCACAGTTCATTTATTTCCTTTCCTCCACTATCGGGTAACATTTTTCACTAAGAAAAGGGGACTGAAATCGAATTTCTACTTGTAAAAACGGGCCGGTAATAGAGTTTACCTACTGCAGATCAAATAAAATAACAACTGACGTTGGAGCCTCGTGGAACACATTTCCCGTGCAGCGTGCCACTATGTGCTCTTAGATATTTATGTTGTTGGGACAACTGGTCGGGTGGATTAAAAGCTTGAAGGCTTGTTGTACGAACGCACTGAAAAAGAATTGCAAGTACGTTATAATAGTTACTCTAAATGGGAAGCGGTTTCTCATTCGCGTTTTTCTTTTGTGTGATGTAACTCAAGTTTTTTTACTTTTCATGCAATATTTAGGGATTAATCAATTTAGTGATGATATTTTTCTTGTTGTGAGCCGCTAAGAAAACAAATCACGTGTTGTCAAGAGAATATTTTCTTCATTACCCACATATTTCTTGCCTCGCTCCTCAAACTGCGGTCTGTCTCCCAAGAAATTACGTTTTTTCGCTACCATTTGGCGCTTGCTTAGATTGTATTTTATCTTTATGCGAAATCATAATTCATGCTGTTTTTCTTCCTTTTTCCCATGGAAGTTTTTAGGTGTTTAATGTTTTTCGTTTTCTATCTGTGTTGCATGTAAATGTCGCTCTTACTATTTGTTTATTGCGAACGATAAGGACATGAAATACAGGATGTAGTCCGTGAACGAACTCAGTAACCTCTAAGTTATCAGCATGACCTCAAATTTGCAACTCTAAATTGGGATTGTTCATATTTTTACACTTACTCCAATTCGAAAACCATGTCAAGGAAAATGGTTTGAAAGCCGTTCTGCATTATCAAGTTTTTGAAATATTTATCTATTTTGAATATATCGAAAAAATTATATTTAACCTCTGTTTGAGTTTCGTTTTCGGCTTGAAGCTTTCCTAGGTGTATCTTACGGTTAGGCGAAAACCTCTTGAAATAGTATGTTTTAATACACTATTACAATCACTTTTTTCATTAGATAGCATTTAATTGCCGTAATTTATTAGAAAATGCCATCCCAAATTTAAAATAATCATGTCATCCATAAAAAGTCTGGTAAAAAAATTAAGATATTTAAACAAAACTATTGGGTCAAATACAAAATTAATGAAATTGGTGTCTTAAAACTTCCTATTCCTTCGAATTAGAAAGTAAAAACCGTGAGTTATTTTTTTTGGTCAATCCCAATTGTTTTAAGGACCCCAAACTACAAACACAGGTAGGAACCAAAAAAACTTATTTACATATCACGGAGTCGTGACGTCCCGCCGTTGATTCTGTACGGCACTTGCTTTGACCCCCAAGAGCGTCCGGTCACTACCCACAAAACAAAATGATAAATGAAGATCATCTGTAGTTACGCGTTACATAAACGCTGATGGATTGATTGTAAACGACCGTGTGTGCCCATCGATCGATTAGCTGCCCAGGCGCAGCCGCGGGCCCGACTTATGGCCGATTATCTTTAATGGATTTCGTAAACTTTTAAGTGTCGGGATCCTGGGTCGCTTTGGAAAAAATGTAATCCATCTCGAACCCTAATTTTCGATTCAGGCTATTAACGGATGACTTAGAATAATAACTTCGGGGATCGCGCTGGTAATATTCAACAGCTACTCCGGACACCAGCTTGACGTCGTTTTTACTGATTGCATCGGTTTTATTTTACAAATATACACAGCATGTTTCTTTTTATAACAAAACGTTTCTATGTGTTGTGGGTTATCGTAACTAACCAAAAAGTAAAGCATTTTTATAATTCTAATCAATACTTGAACGGTTGCAACATTAATTTCGAAATCGAATTCATTAATCAATGCGTATAAAAACTAGCTTTCGATATCACTTTGAGCTCATTTCTCATCCTTACTTTCTATTCAACGTCCAAGTCAAACACGAAAGATTAATTAAATAATATTCAATAAACGTTGTTTGATTAAGAAAAGGGTAATCTGTGGCGGCATCTAACATAAATACGAGGGCACTCGCGGAGCGGTTTTCAATCGCCTTTCATTATTCACTCACTTCCCTTTGCAGTTGCCGAAGTATATTTCCTTTTTGTTTTGTTTAACTTTCATATCGAGCTCAAGAAGGCAAAGCCGCGCAATACAATACTGGCAATAATTGAATTGGTTGAATTTTTAGGCGGCATTTTTCGAGGTGAAAGTTGACAGGGCCTTTAAATTTGTTTTGATTTCTCGTTTATGTGCTGTCAAGTATAAATAGCTATCTCGGTCATGGTTGAGAATAAACAAAGTGACTGAGAGCATAGGTATAGCTTTTATATATGTATTTTTACCGTTGATAGCATAAGATTAAAATAGCTTTGCTAATACAATGTATTGCTGTGACAAATATAAAAGTTTCTCGAACCAACCAAAAGAAAAAAGCAGTATAAGCGCATGAAGTACATGAGCATACAGCCTTTTTGCTTTGAACTGAAGTGTAGAAGTTGATCCATATGTACTTTTTTTGTCGTCATTAGTAGATGAGAGATAGTATCGTGGTCAAAAAAAGAAATTGTGTGAAAAATTTCGATGATTACATCTAATAACTCTGGCTGACGGAGGCGCTTGATGGCCTCTGTCCGAGATTGGCATCATTAACCACAATGATAGTGGCCTAAATATGTATCATTTGTTTTCTTTGCTACTGACTTCATCCAACAACCTGATTTCTAATGTGATATACTGAGTCTGTACCAAAGTATCATTATAAATCAGAATTAAATATGGTGCCTGATTCCAAGATCAAAAAGAGCTTGGGAATTAAAAAAAAAACATCAGCCACGTGTCACTTCGGTACAGTGTCGCATATTCTTGTACTGGTTATAAATTGTAGTTGGATGACATCATGTCAAGACCAAGTCCTTAGAGAAACCTGACATTAATACTTACAGCTGTTATAGTTGATATTAAAACCACTTTAGTTAACAGGTTTTATGCCTAAGTAGAACATTTATAACGAGAAGTTTTTGTGTAGATACTGTAGCTAAATGCTAACCGCGATTCCTGACATAAATAGCCTCACTTTAAAACGTTTTTAAAAACTAAAGGCAACTATTGTAGTTGGACAAATTTGAACCGTGTCTAAGTTTAAATCAACATGGAGGAACCGGAGACCGGAGTAACCCACACAAATATAAAGCAAAACCCTAAACAACCGGCCTTAATGCTAACAATAATGGCGGAGTAAATCGTCTCGTCAGTCGAAGCTGATCAGCGGTAGCTAGATTTACTGACGAGTTCAAATGTTACAGGGACAGAACGTGAGTGAACGGATCAACTTTCGCGCTACCACTTTTTAACCGGTAGAGAAAGCTCTGCCTGGATATATTTACTTAGGTCCGCTTAGAGCTTTTATTTGACTAACAAAGGATTACTTTTTGAGCAAATATTTATGTTTATCGTCATTTTCATTCATATCTATGTATTCCTTTGTGAAGTTAAAAAATATTGTATCAAATGACTGTTCTGGCAAGAATGTGTTGATATTCTGAATAAGAAGCTAGTAAGCAGTAATTAAAGGACCGGCCATCTTTATCAGAATATTGGTGGTGACAAAGCTGTATAAAAATCATAATAGGTAATAACTAGGCAAGACACAATAAAGAAAGGTAATGGCGCAAAGTTACTTTAATCAATACTCTGTGAAGAGCCTATAGACACTGCTATTTTTACTACCTATCTTTATAATCCAATGAGAAAATCAGCCTGATGAGCATTTTTCCAGACCGTCACATCGAATATAAAATCAATAGAACCGACGGCCAACCTCTAGCACGAAATTAAAAAGACTTTCTCAAGCTTGAGATCGATATCAATGATGGATCACATTGTTTTAATTGATATCAAGTAGCGTCTCACAGATGGATAAACATGGGATTATGATACATCGTGGCTGTAACCTTTATAGCATCTTTAGCAGTTCTGTGCCCGGCCCCCTGATCTTTAGGGAATTCGGACCCGTTGTGGAGTCCCTGGTACGGGCAGTGTTAAAAGTTGGCATACGCGACATCTCAGAGAACCGTAAAGCTGCGTCCATAAATACGTCAGTTTTTGCTTTATTACTTTTATTAGGGAGCAGTTTAACGTCAATTCTTGATTATAGAGGACTGTAGTTTATTGGCACGAGTAATGGAAGACTAGTAATTATTTATAATTGAAGCAATTTACGTCTAAAATGACGTCTTGTTCTGTTTATTCAGTTTATAAAAAGAATACGTGTCGTTGTAACTTTTTAAATTCCATCGGTGGTACTATGCCACGGCGTCTGTGGCCGCGTCCCTTCGCCGGCGTATCAGGCAATTAAAAAGACCGACCGACGGTAAGCAGATGCCTGTCACTTTTATCAAATACATTAAACTCGCTGCTCGATTCGAACATTCATTTTTTTCTTCGTTTTTTCGCTCGGGTATTAAACTCTGCCTCTCCGATAAAGAGTAATGTATTAGCTCTCTGGCGAATAATTAAACGTCCCCCTTTATATTAACGTGCGAATCTACAAATGTTTTAACTTTATCAGTGTTAGGGCAACGTTTAATTTTCTCTTTATTACTTTCTACAGCCGCCGTATTTTGATAAAATATTTGAATATTGTAAGACAACTCTTGGTAATGATAAATTTTATCATAAGGTTATCTTATCACTCATCAAATGGATTTACTGTTGCAATTATGTTTGTCTTTTTTCAATGTGTAGAATATTATTTTAACAAATATTTCGTTTCCTTGCTCACAGTTTGCCACGCCACGTCCCGGTGGGGAGTCTTCATGTTTACAAGGCCCAGATTGCTTTATGGTGAGTACTCATTTCACATAGAATGATTTAATTCTGCTCGGCAACTTGTGTTCTTTGGCATATTGACTTGGTGTAAATTTGATGAAGTGTACGATGGCTTGATAATGTACAAAATAACTCTTGAGTTTTTTTTACTTAAGTATTGTGCACGAGAATTTATGCGACGGTAGGTGTCTACTATATCTATCTACAAGTGAATCTTAGTAGCGACGTGCGCCAAACTCAAAGACAAACACAACCATGTAGTTTACTCGCACTTACAGGTCAAAATTTGGTGGTCGGTGAGTTTGTCCACCCAACCACATTTTTTGTTATTAATGGAATAATGTTTAGTTTGATCTATTGATTTTTTGCAGAAAATAGAATAAAGTTCCTTTATTTTAACATGGTAAAAGGAATATCATAAATAAATTATTCCCTTCCCATAAGGATAACCTCTAACTAATAAATATTTAGCATTCGCTTATTTGTTAACTAAGGGTTATTCGCACAAGCAACGATTACTTTGGATTCACTAGATCCATTTTATTTTGACCCTTGAACACGCAGCACATGTGTTAACTGGAGGATCAATGTTTTGTGGTACCTAAGTTTGAGAATAATAGTTCTAAACTATTCGTCATTTCCTAAGCCTTGTAATGAAATCCAATCGTAAACATTGATGGCTGAGGGACTTAAAGTAATAGTAAAAGTTCTCACTAATTATTATGAGAAACTTAAGGCTTTTTAGCAATTTTACTGATGCGTGGTTTAACTGCACCTTTTGCAAATATGCAACTTAAAGGAAATATTGTACTTAACGTAAACACATTTGTGACGAGTGCCAGTAAAGTTTTCCGTAAATATAATATGAAAATGGACAGATTGTAGACAATACGATTGACTTGCCTACGAAGCAAGCAGTTCCGGGTTCGACTCCCAGAAAGGTCAAATATTTGTGTGATGAGCGCGAATAGGTATTTCTTTTTGATTCTTAGATGTTTTCTATTTACAAGTTTTTATGTCTACTGGGTACTATACAAGCCTAGAGCTCGGTTTGGGATTAGGTCAGTTTATGGAAGAGATTGTCTTCTAATGTTTATAAAAAATGGTCTCACGATTATGTCGGAAACGGTCCGACATATTTCAAATTCATTGAGAGGCCTTCATTGAGGAATGAAGTACGTATGGCGATGCGATGGTTTTTATTAATCGCTTTTTTTCATTGTAACTAATCTATTATTATAATGGCTTGTAAGTTTAAATTATATCAAATTATATGATTAATTAATTCATTTATTTTATTAAATCTTTATTGCACAAAAGTACAAATTTGAGTACTATACATACATTAAATCATGCCTGTTTCCCAGAGGGGTAGGCAGAAACCACTTCTTTTCACCTGGTACGATCCTGACAAATCTCTTTCCCTTTTTCCACAAGGAAGTTAATCAAAATCAGAATTTTACCGTGAGCGGTGCTATATTGTATGAACGATACCATCGACAATACATATTATAATCATATCCACATGATTGTTCAAAATTGAAAAGGAAAATATTGTAATGAATAAATTGTGTCTACAATAGATGATTAAATTCTAACCGCGGCGTCTTTCAATAGTAAAAATCCACCGGCATAGTTACAATTGAAGCGATTTTATCTGCAGCCTTCTGCCCAAAGTAACTTAGCAATTAATTCTGTTACTCAGTAATTAAAATACGAAAATTCAAGCTTTAAATTTCATCCTCGAAATTGGAGCGACAGAACGTTTTGTCAATACCAGCAATTAATATCAGCGTTGGTTCTTATAATTATTAAAGCTTACCGAGGCGAAAGCTGGCGTCAAGTTAACGTCAACTCCAACTAATGAGTGTTTCCAATGACAAATGCTGCATTCGACTCGGCCACCGTTGTGAAATTTGGCTAGATACGAGCGTCAATTACGCCATCCCTTAATTGGAGAGTTGTACGTTTGGTGTTTATAATTCCTGTGGGAACGTATGCAAAGTTCTCCTTCTGTTTCGTTTGTTTTAATGCTTTGAGTGTTTAAAATTGGTTTGTTGAATTTTGGTGTTAAGCCAGTTTAATAGTTTCTCTACATAGTGTAAAACAAAATCGCCTTTTTTGTCTGTCTGTCCGCTAACTCCTTCTGAACCACGCCTTTGATGCGGTTATCACCATCAGTTACATATTTTTTCACGGATGGTTTTTTAAATGTAATAAGTTGTTGCTTATGCACAGTAGTTACAAAAAACTCATATAAACCAAAGCGAAGCCATTGCGAGGCGCTTGTATATAGTAAATTTGGACAAGATTTCTTCCCTTAGTCCGTTTGAATCGATTTTTTTTCGGAAACTTTAAAAAAAACCGTGGTAAAAATTATCCTAAGTTCTCTGGAGCTCGTGCTTTCAGCGGTGTAAAGACATAATCGACGAACAAACTCGTTTTCGTATTTTTTAGCATTCATTGAAATATTAGTACAACATTGTTCAAAAGTCTTATCATCAGTAAAGTATGTTTTGGTACCTTAATTAGTGAAATGTTTTGTTGAATTGATATTTTAATTTAGCCAAAATTATGCACTGAAAATCAATAAAATTTAATTTGCCAGTAGTTTGTGCAGTAATTATAGTTTCCAAATATACTACGTCTAAATAATTACAGGACGAAATTAATTTTCTATAATTACAGTTTCAGTGCTCAAAATTATTCTTTCAAAGAAAACTATTATTTTAACAATCTACTCTGAGTGGAAATTATATTTGTGCTAACGAGCACCACTTAGAAATGAAATAACAAACGACCGTAGGTACACGCCAACCAGTTGATAACAATTTCGTGGCATAATTATTCAAAACGTTCCTCGCGAGTACTAATTCACCTTACTGGGCAAACACAACGATACTAATTTCGGTGGTAAAATTAGTATACACCACGTTTATTTTAACAGAAGATAAAAAGGCAGTAGTAAAAGATTTTTATAAATTGCCTAAAGTTGCTTAATGTTTTTTTTATTGTTGCAGTGCTGGGAGAACTGCGAATTACTACAGTCTAACTACCAAATATGGGGAGCTGTCTGCGAAGAAAAAGATATCTGCGTAAGTACCATGTGCTATCAATTAATGTTATTGTTATTTATATCTAGCACCAATCCAGATGTAGTCACTTGTAGACGGGAGTCATGACTCTGTACTAACTAAAAGACGTCCTTGTTAATAATGACAAAACGCACGCAAACGGTAGGAATGTGGTTGTGACTTAAACAAATAGCACGAACCCTTTTGATCTATGAATTCTTAGCCGCAATAGTTGTTTTATCCTTATCTCCGCGTTGATTCATACCAGGTTTAAATTTGACATTGCCACTTAGAAAACATGTGAAAGTTTTGAAGGAACCAAAGTTATCCGCATTCGAATACTGGTAGCGAGAATTTTTAAATATTCAGTCATTTTCATTTGTAGCTGTGTCAGAGTTTTATAAATGTTTTTTTCTCTTGCAGTTCCCCGGGTGCAAAGTGGCTTGTGAGTTCCATTCGGAAGCTGCGCGGGCGTCGCAGACCCAGCCCGTGATCCACACCAAGGGCGAGGGGGTCATGCGAGTGAGCGGGGCCCTCGCACGTTGGCCCCCTCCCGCGCCCCGCGCTACCTCTCGCCCTACCCCGTTCGTCTACGTAGTCATGAGACGCGCCGCCGAAGGCCCTTGGAGGCAAATCATTCAAACCCAGTCACTCGCCACCAGAGTACCCTCCAACAATGAGGGAGCTCTTTTACGTGTCCTGGTTGTAGACCCCTTAGGGCTCGTCACCATCTACAGCCCTGACGAAACCTGGGTCGCTCATGACACCAACACATCCAACCATGACCAACATAAATGGACCTTGAAGGGAATATCTTTGATTCACCAGAAGGTCCTCGTCATCGGTGAGATCGCATGGGAACCCAGAATAGCTCGGGGTGTGTATCTTGTGACTTGGGAAGTTGACGGTGGAGGCCTAAAAGGCAATCTATTCACTGACTCTACTCGTGTGACGCTTTCTTTGTGGCCTGATACTATATACCATATCCAAGTAGAACTTGTTTCCAGAACTCCGGGTGTAGATAACGAAAGATCAGAAACAATGACTATCGACACGAGCAGGGCTCAGCGCGTATCGACTGAAAGCGTTCAAGACGTGCAAGTCAGCGAAGGTGATCGTCTTATGTCTGTCCTTGTCAGTTCGATGAGAGGGGAACGCGTGCCCAAGCGATCGCCGGACTCCGAATTAGTTTTAGGTTGTCTATCAGCCATGATTGCTTTTGGACTGGCTGTGCTAGCGGCTATCCTGTGGAGGCGGAGACGACGAGGTACATTTCCGGGGACCAACGTTTACGTCGGGTCCTCCTCTGTTCTCAAACGAAAACTAGTTGAGGACTTCACGCCGGCAGCTCATTGTTTCCAACCTGTGATAGCTCCACAGACTCCGAACACCGAGGCTGCTTCGCGGGACGTTGTTGTGTGACGTCACAGCTTTGACATGCTGTCGTTAGATGGCCGCGCCTTCAGTTCCTAAACTTGTGGACGTTATTTTCGCTAACGCTTAAAGTTGCGGACAAGGAACCAGTAGAGTTTCATATGTGATAAAACATCAAAAATTTGGACTCGTGGAAGCATAAGTGTTGGTGTGAGAACCCTTGACGCATTTTGTGATTTACGTTTTAATATTTCGCTACGATGAACTTTTTAGAAGTCACCTTGTAAATGCTATTGTAATAAATTATCTTATGTGAAAACTCTTCTATGTAGTTATAGGCGATTGTAAATTAAAAAATATACCTTTAAATGTATTTATGAATCACAGTAAGGTTAACACCAGAAAATTAGCGTTGTAAATAAGTTAAGAACAAATATTAAATAAATAAAAATAGTAATATTCTAAATATTGAATTGGTTTGTACTGCTTGTAAATAAAGTAGGGAACTACGGTAGATACTTGTAATACAGAATAATTAAATGTTGGACGTCTATTTGTTTCAAATACTTTCAGATTTCTCGGTATAAAGGCATCATATAGTATTATCAGTAAAATTTAGAGCTATTTCTACAACTAGTCCTTATTATTGTTTAGTTAAATATAGAATTAGATATATTTTACTAAAATACTTTTGATGATGATGTTCTTCATCAATTTAGTGAACTTACGATGTCTTCTTCAGCAATAAATAGTTACATGTTTAATTGTAAATAAAGAATAAGGAAAACAAGATATTGTAAAAAATGACAGAGAAGTTATTTTTGTTGTCAGTCGACAGAAATATTTAGATGTTAATGTAAATAAAGGGATGCATATTCTATATGTTACTTTGCTAAACGGTATAACATTTCCTACAGATGAAACAAAGGAAATTATAATATGTACGACTTTCTAACTCAGATTTTCTACATAGATAATTACTGTGTAATTTATCATAGTAAACAAGCAAATCTCAATTTGTAGTCTATTTGTTTAAAGTTGATGTTAGCTCTAAACATTGTACTTAAATAACTTAAGTTGATCATAATAGTAAAATTTCAAAACTGTGAGAATGTTAAAAAGCCAAATATTTTTGATCAGGTCACAATTTTTAGTAACAACCAAATTCTGAATAGTTTACGCTAAGTGCTTAATTAAAGTTATTTATTTGTGATTAATTTTGTACCTTTACTCGAATTTGTAAATAAATATTATGTGCTATTTGACGAAGCTGAACTTTAACGAGTATAAATAAATATGTCTGCCAAATTATACTTTTAGTTTCATTTCGATTACAATTCTGTGCCTCCTGTGACAAGTGATACAACTTGAGTTGTAGCAGTTAACGTGTTCTTTCATGAAACAACTTAAAAAAAAATAACGCATCGTTTGCTCCAACTCCCGTGTTTCTAGGCCTTCTAGTTTCCAAGATACTTTCGTGTAAAATGATACAATTGACCCTTTTTTTCCATTTTCCGTGTTTAATGATATTTCTCTAGTTAAAGCACTTCAAAAAACCATAACTATATATTTTTTTTCGTGCCTCATGATATATCTAAAAATATATTATTAATCACGGTTTTTATGCCTTTAAAAATGTCTGTGTCTTTTGATATAACTCGAGTTATATCATTTGTCACCAGAGTTTTGCGTATTTTGAAAGATACAACTTGAGTTAGATCAAAAATTAAACCTATATTTGCTTCACTTGGTATGTGTTAATTGATACAACTCGAGTTATATCAAATGTCTTCAAATATTTCCTAATCTTTGCAAATGTATAAGTCAGTTGTATCAAAAATGTGAGAATATTACGACCATTTAGAACCTATAAAGTTTGGTGCACAGTGATACAATTACTATAAAATAATAAAATAAGCATACGGGGACAATCTCACACCAACTGACCTAGTCCCAAACTAAGCTCTAGGCTTATACTTTGGGTACTAGACATCGATATATTAATACTTAAATAGAGAAATATATCTTAAATATATATCTAAACAATTTTATTGATACTTACCATAGAACCGTGTCATAAAAAAGTGTAATATGTAAATCGTAAGGTCTTCATAATATTACTTTGTTGTGACAGAGTGTTATAAAGGTTAAGAATAAAATAGTTTATCTTTAATAGTTATGCAAAAAGAGACCAATAATAAATATCCGGTTTCGAGATATAGCCGTTGTTAGGTAAAAATAATAATTTATTACTTTCTAGTATGTTTTCTTAAACATAAATAACCCAAATTGATAGAACATAGTATGATGTACTTTATTAAGCACATTTTATACAAATTAACTGGAGTATTCGTAGGTTTTAAAAAAAAACAATGTAGTAGGACGTTTTCTATGCAACTAATATTTGCTATATTGCTGTCGATCGTAATTCAATGAAAGCGACCATTTTTATGCTGATTTATGCTGATTACAATATTGCATTCTTTTGGTTTTTGGAGTACCTATTCGTAGGCTATAGAACTAATATTTGATATTCTGCTTTCGATCGTAATTCAATGAAAGCGACCATTTTTTTGCTGACTTATGCTGATTACAAAATCGCATTCTTGTTTTTTGGAGTATAAATAGGTTTTTTAAAAAAACAATGTTGTTGGACGTTTTATATAGAACTAATATTTGCTATCCTACTTTCGATCGTAATTTTAATGAAAGCGACCATTTCTTTAACCGACTTAACTGATTACAATATTGCATTCTAGTATTTTTATAAAGAGAGCCATATGCTATTACTCTAGTTGTCTCATGCTCATTATAAATACAAGATGGTAGTATTTATTTAGAAAGAGCTATATGCTGATTGTAATAAGTAAAACACTAATTTAAATTCTTTTTATTTTATCAATGGTTATAAAAACATCACTGCGAGAACTACCAAACATGAGGTAGAACGAAAAACAAAAATTGCTCAATGCGACTATCTGCCTAGTCGTTGTAAGTAGATTACTTACGTAAATGTGCTCACTTGACATTTGTTTGTATTCCGACTAATCGACTAATAGTAGATTGGCTGTGTTCTGCAGATTAAAAATATCATCTTTTAACGGAGAAAATAAACTAAATCAAGTACTTTGGCGGCTTTCGACATTATAGAACTCACATATCGTAATTGGCGGTTTTATACATAATGGTATAAATTCAATGAATTGACGTGGTAAAATAAGTCACTTTCAACATAACTAAGGTTAAAAATTCTAATTTACGATGGCATAGCTAACTCATTTTCCGGAAAAAATAGTCTGGTCTCTTTCTACATAACTATGGTCATAGTGTCTCTACGTCATCGAGGGTGGGAGCGCACGCTCGCTGTGTCGCCATGAACCGACGCGTAAGTATGATTTCTATTGTAGGTAACTTAATGTTAATATCCTTTTATGGTTGCGATATAATTATTATGATCTACATGTGTGCCGCTAACTAGTTATTTGTGTAAAATATTATGACAGAAGATAAAAACGGTAAAAATCTCTCGACGGAGAGAAATAGGTATTTACCAACCAACGTGTTTTATTTTGTGAAGTGGCAGGTTAGTAAATGCTACTGTTCTGTGGTGACTTAAATTATTGTATCAAATTCAGTATGAAATTCAGGTGGACCATGCGTTATGTCACTTAACTCCCTACTCGTACTTCCTACTTCGACTGACGGCGAGCTTAATTTAAATTACTTTATTTCTAACCTAGCTGTGGTTTATTTATCATTATTTTCATGTTTTGTAGGTGATTATTGTGAATTATTATTAATTTGATTTGTTGTGTAGGTCTATATAGTTTTTATTTTGAATGACAATATGCACAGTTTAATTTACCTACTGTATGGTTGCAACATCGTAATGTTGCTTTGAAATTAAAGAATGTAAGTTAATTTGTTTACTCAGTGATTTAATGTCATCATGTTTAGTACAAAGATATCATGATTGTTATTATTTGTTTTAATCAATTACTTACTTGTATTATTTGACACAAGTTTATTCGTAATCAGACCTAAGAATAACTCGATATGTAACATTAGTCACGGTTTAAATTACGTTTTTATTTTGTGATAAATGATGCAACTCACTAAAATTCCTTATATTATGTCCGTTTGTTTTAAGAAATATTACTAATTCAATTCCCTACAACTTGTGTATACAGGTTAAGCCTCTAACTCAAGAAATAAGAGAAAAATGTAGGTTTCAAAAAAAAGTTGTATCAGTCATCACCAGAGCTCCTTGATTACACTTTTTTGTGTTAAATAATACAATTCGAGTTGTATCATCTTACACGGGTTAAATAAATCAATCTGAAATGTAAAATGATACATTATGGACGTTTCTTTGAATATCTCAAAATCTATAACTTGTATCATTATTTTTGTCAAACCAGTTAATAAAGTGATATTATATGTTATCAAAATCGGTAGCAATGTTCAAAAAAATCTTTTCGTTTAGAAGCAGTAATTTTTTTAAACTTGTTTTCGCTCTCCTGAAAAATCGTGTTTTTCGAGTTGTATCACTTGTCACAGGAGGCACAGAATTATATTATTACCAGATGCAATCAGAGCCGATGCACAGTGGCTTCTATAAGCACGACCTGAATGCGCGACTCCTAACAAAAACGTGGCCATGTGGGTAATGCAGATAATTTACAACGCTTCTATGGAATGCGTCCTAACGAACGGTTGTCACACCTTAAGAGAGATTATCAAACTTTTTCGTCCCGTTTAAAATCTTCCTCCGCGGCCCCTTATAAACGAATATCCAGACGATTCTCCTTTTTATTAGATAATTCTTCAACGTAAATCGATGTTTGTTTTTTTTCGAACCACGGAACGCCGGATTAAATCTTTCAAAGTTTCTTTGTTCATCCAAAACAATTTAAAAGCTTGTTTCGAAAATACTTGCTCGGCTAAACTTCCATCGATTTGACGCTTCAATGAATTTCACTAAAAGCAATAATTTCAACGAAATCCTTTAAATAAATATTAACTTGTAGGTTTAACATTGTTTAAAAGGGATACCGTTGGTTGGGCCATCATTTCGCTCTCTGGAATAGAACAGCGCCATTGTCTGAGGATTAACGTCAACGAATTTGTTGTCAACAAACGCCTGATCAAACAAAAAGATTTGTGCGTCACAGAGCCCTAAGGAACCCTTCATTTTGATCATTGTTGTAAGCTCGAGCGTGCGGGCTTAAGTACTTTAAACCAGAATATTATAAAAATAACGGTCCCCGAGTTCTACCTCGACAATACATATTCGGATAAAAGCTGATCTGAAAAAACTTAGTGGTCAAAGAAGAGACGCCAACAAAAAATAAAAGTTACAAATCGTAAATTTGGTCCTATCTTTTTAAAAGCCAATTACCAAGTTTGGACTTCATTAAATTGAGAAATCCATTAGGCTAATCGCTAAGTTGGAAGCCACCAACGTGACGATTATGAAAAGGTTATTCTGACATGCAAATTAGAAGGCGTCTTAATGTAAATTACGTGTAAATGGAAGACAGAACTAACATTTCGAGGTTATTCGAGCTTCTAGCTTTTGACAACAGGTTGGTCGTGGCCAAATAAATCACCTAAGATTAGATAAGCGAAATGCTTTTTGTTTGTGTGATAACATCGCATTAACAAAATGGCTGTTTTACTGGCTTCTCTAGTCGTCTCATTTCAGCTCACGTCTAACTTCTTGTCTTATCTTATCCTACTTCAAAGAAACCGCCTTCATTAGCATTTTATCTAACAATTTTAATAAATTTCTATCCTTTGATGAGGCTATTATGCAAAGAATGGTCGGATTTAAGTCGATTCCAAGATTAGGTAGGTCCTTTTCAAATCGATTATAAAGCTTGTTTGGTTTGTCAGCCCGCTATCATGGGAACATAGTTCCATTTATTTTAGTTACCCATTTTATTCTTGGCTCGCGGTTCTAGCATAAAGCATAGGCCCATAAATAACAGGGAAAATAGAAGGTGAACGCTTCCACGAGTATCCTTTTGGGAGCGGCCAAAGCATTCTTTTAAGATTTATTACAGAACTTGAGCACATTACTTATTCCTTATGTGCCTTCGAATCGGGATAGTCCCTTAAATGTAGACATTTTTTCGGCTGGATTTCGTTTGGTTTAATTCTGATTATTAATGACTTCGATTTATTACTTGGCAAAGCCGTATTAAGTTAGCAGCGTACTGATTACTGGTACAACTGCTGTATCGGCATATTATATGAACTTTTTTAGCAACAATAAATGAGATTTATGAGACATAATTCACTGTATCTTTAATCTGTTTCGTCGGGCTTATTTTAAACATGTGGTATTATAATTTTGTCTATTTTTAGTGTTCACTCTGTTCTGTAGTTTATGAAGTCGCACCTGTAATTAATCTTTAGAACGTACTACGCTTTTTTACAGTACACATCCAAAAAGAGAGTGTGATCTTTTTAGGGCTTTTATTTTTTCAGAATGTAAACAGTTATGTTTATTACTTGTCATACATTATGTTCGTATACAAGAACATCAGCTGACGCAACTGCCTTTAATGACAAGTTACGGAGCAAATCTCATAACTTCTAACATTATGGATTCATAAGTTGGAATAGAAGATACGTAATACGACTGCTGATTCTCTATAACGCACACGTTTATCGGTCGTGAATGGGATTACGAGTCCCTATCGCACCACACAGATAACAACAGTATGTAAATACTAAAGTACACAACAGCAGAGCAATTTTGCGATACCGTTAATGTAAGCGCCTTAATGGGCTTAAAAGGAATGTTGTAGGCGTGTACATGAATGAAACAACTGGCAATAATCTGTGTGCTTTTATTCCGTTTCGTTGCGATATTGAGCTGAGATATTTGAAGTTGATTCTATCTTAACTGCCTATGTAGATGTAATACGGACGTGTGGAGCCGTTCTTGTAAACGCTTTTGAGATTGCGTTGTATTCGTATTTGTTTTAAAAGCTTTTAGGTTCGCGGCATTTACGTTTGCTCTCGTCTGAGTGAAACCAATCAATATGTTGACATAAGCAGTTGGTGAATATTTTACAATTCAAGTAGGTACCTACTCACTTGCAACCTCAAATCCTTTAGAAGGGTTGTTATTGACAGCGATGATCAGCAATGGAAGCCATAATCTCTCCTAAAAATTTGCTTTGCTCTTGTCTAAAGTAGTATGGTTATGGTATCTCTCTTTCGACCATGGACATGAATGATGTCAAATTCTTTATTTTGTAGGAATTTCAATGCCAAGGTTCATGTTGGTTTGACTTTACTGTCCTTTATATTATCACATTCAATCACTGGCGAGGATTATTTTTAATGGACTGCTTCTTAGTGTTGTCCTGCTCTGTACAGTAAATATGTTCAACTATACCTATGATCTATTCGATTACAAACGAATCGGTTACCTCGAAAGGTCGCGGAAGTCAGTTGTAATGGAGTGGCAAGAAACCTTTTACTGTGGTGAACCTTGCGTCCTAGTAGTAAACGTTTTTATGGTAATATGGTGATCATAAGGATCAAATTTCGCAACTGATATTAATGTCTCGTATTTTATTTACTTACTTCTCTATTTTAACAGCTTACCGATAGGTAATAGAAGTAAATTAAATTGGTAGTCTGTATTGTTCCTATGTCTTGAACCTTATGTTGTAGAAACTCGGCAATACTCGATAGTAAAATAACTGTTTTCATACATAACAGATCCAGACAAGCAAGAGGCGTGAGAAGGAATAGGCGTATACCCAACTGTGGGCGGTCGTGGGCTTAAATACATGTGATGGATGGGATTGTACAATTGCTACGCCTTATTGGTTAAATTACAAAGCTCATAGACAAACCGGATATTTAGATATCCGGTCGGCGTAAATTGATGCCAAGTCATTTCAATATATTGAGACACTATATATTTTACTTCTTTTCATAGTATTGTGTAGTATCATAGTATGGAACAAAGACGCTTTACGCATCTGTCTTGTCTGTCTTTCTCTCTTACTACCTGTATATCCGCTAACTCCTCCTAAACCACGCAACCGAGTTCGATGGGGGTTTCAACATTGGTAGATAATTTTTCTCGGAAGGTTTTTTGTATAGTAAATTCTGATTTATGGACGGTTGATGCAGAAAAGTAACATAAACCGAAGCAAAGCGAGGGCAGGTCGCTAGTTTGATATAAAATTGTTACAGTCTGTTTTCGACGACAATCTTTTCGGCTTACAAGACAATGATTATTATGATTTACGGTAACATAAGAAACAATTTTCCCAGAGTTGTTTTCTCATTAGTAGTTTACTTAAGAAACATTAATCTAAGGCCTTTTAAAGAACTAAATACCTTCTTACCATTATACTGCACAATTCAAAAAGTCATAATTATTATCCAGGCCCTTTGAACTTACAAACTTTTTCCAATCAAACGGTGATGTGTCTTCTTTTACACGGCAGCGCAGCATTCCTATAACGAATCATTTAATATAACTTTTAACACGGAAATAATCGCAGTTTACTAGCAATGACTGGTTAGCAATAATTGAATGTTCCAACTTCCTATTCCAAGTTGTTTCTCGGCCTGTTGCCTCAGGGAGCCGGCCGCAATGGGTGCCTGTCAGCAATCTGCGTGGGCGCATGAGATCTCCTACAACATGGTAAATATTTGTCTTCAGTATAATTACGGTAATTGTTAACCTGTGCGAGACCTGCTCATTATCAAATGAAGTATAATTAAAACCAATGGGCAGGACATGTTAAAAGTTGTTACTCTGACTGTAAACAGAGCTTAACGACTTGATTATTGTGAATTGTTGACGTGCGTTTTTTTACTCTTGCGTTTACGTAGGTACGTATAGGTAGCTATTCATATACTTCACTATTCGTTCCTTTTTTATGACATAACGAACCACATAAAGAGGCCACACAGGCCACCTGATAGTAAGTGGCATCTGTGACCCAAAGGCATGAGCATTCTTAAGACTACAACCTTAAGACTGCAATACTAAGACGCAAATGCGTTGCCAACTCTGAGGACTTGGAATGCCTATATGCTAGTAATTCTACTGGTTGTCTTACCCTGACACCGGTACCACACAATGCGAACACGTTACTGCTGCTTGGTAAGTTAAAGGATAAGATGGTGGTAGCCATCCGGACGGACCTTGGACTTACCACCACTAAAATATTCTAATCGCAGTGATTCGGTTACATTTAGGTATAAATTGTCAATTGCCACTTACGTAATTACTTCATTAATTTCCCGGCGTCCTCAGAGACATTTGAGAGACAAATTAACTCGTTCCTTTTTCAAACTGGTTTTAGAAAATTCGTCAACAAAGAAAATCTTAATCGTCATTAACTGACTCTGAGTGCGGCCGTAAATGTGACAAATTTTAATTTGAAGTAATCTAGGGAAAATGGAAGGTACGAAATTAATCGTGACGGTCACTCGAAATAGTCAAGGTAAGAATAGGTTCTTCACTTTTGGACCATAAAAGTGTTAAAATAGAGTCGAAAAGTTACGAACCTTTTCTTGCCGTTACTATACAGTAGTTACCTAGTATATGGAAAAGGTAAAAGAGCTCACATGCCACCTGATTGTAAGTGGATCAATGAAATGCATAAGATATTGTTAGACCTACCATAAAGTATTCAACAAACAAATTAAGTTCAAAGTCCAGTTAGTCCATTATTAATTTAATTCATGATAAAAATGCTTATCATGTTTGTATAAACCTTAAAAAAAAAGAAATTACAAACCTCTTTGCAACGGATACTTTGTACTATCGAATTATCCAAGTTTTAAAAAGACTGACCATTTCAAAGCCAGTTTTAGCTGCACTTTAATGCTGCTTTGCTATAATTTGCGGAAGGAAAGCATTAGCCTATGATGCCCATAACCGGTACAGAATTACATAGGAGATACTAAATGGACAGGCTAAGTACCGTTTTGTACCAATTTGGGACAGCATTCAGTACACTGCAGTAACAATGAGAAATTATTATAGGCAAGTACTTGGTAGTGCATATTTATATTTAGACCTTTATTGTTAACAACCAATTGGGATTGTTCATATTTTTACAATAACTCCAATTCGAAAACCATTTCGAGGAATAGGGTTTTAAAGCCGTTCTGCATTATTCAGTTTTTGAAATATTTATCTATTTTGGATATTTCGACAAAAGTATATTTAACCTTTGTTTGACTTTCGTTTTCGACTTGAAGCCGTCCTAGGTGTATCTTACGGGTTAGGCGAAATCATTTTGAAATAGTATGTTTTAATACACTATTACAATCACTTTTTTTCATTGGATATCATTTAATTGTGGTAATTTATTATAAAATGCCATCCCAAATTTAAAATACTCATGTCATCCATAAAATGTCTGCTAAATAAATAAACATAATAATATTTAAACAAAACTATTGGGTCAAATACAACATTAATGAAATTGGTGTCTTAAAAATAACTATTCTTTCGAATTAGGAAGTAAAAGCCGTGAGCTATTTTATCTGGTCATATTCATTTTATGAATGAAGGTATTTATTTAATTTGGCGTTCTTTATTTTCTATTGATAATAAAGCGTCTAGAGTTATCACATGTATTCAAAAAATCAAAAATCAAAATCATATTTTGTATAATTACACGATAAACATAAAATGGGTTGGGAGCTCTTCTTTTAAGTTACTTAAATAAACCTGTGATAGAAGAGTCCCCTATATACTGTGGTTTGTTTGTTATTTCAAAGTATTTTTTTTATCGTAAATAATCATAAGGTTTTTAACTAACAATAAGACAATCAACATTCTCAACATAATAGCAATAGAGGATCTGCCAGTGTGTGTGTGTGTGTGTGTGTGTTTGCTGCGCGTATTTGGGTGTGCTAGTGTGTTCGATAATGTTTGCGTGAGCTTGTTTTAAAATGCAATTGTGCATAAATAAGAGTGCTTTTTGTTGTTTTAATCATTTATTTGTTATAACACTAATTTACTAAAAGGGCTTCTGTTTGTTGATAGGTTTTAGCTTTTAGCCAGTTAGTGGTTTGTTTTATTAGTAGTAGGTAGTTGTATTAGTAGTAGGTAGAGCTTCGGTGATCCTCCTGCGTATAGGGAGTAGTAGGCTCGTGATCGTAAGGTGGTCAGTTCGAACCCCAGCGGTTGCCATGTTACCAAGGAGTGTTCCTAACTAAAGTAAGTATTATAATTCAAAGCTTTTACATAGCATTTTCAGTGTTAGAGAGGCAACAGCACAAAAGATCCTGCAGGATTGAATTAAGTATATATTATGAGAGTTACATCATAAACATGCATTTTATCAAAGTTATTCTGGCTTAAAAAAACAAAAATAAATACTTTTTACTAAAACATCTGTAATTTTAACAATTTATTTATCTAACTTACGCAACTATTATAAACGTTATTTTCAATTGCGTGCAACAGGTGGCGCCACCGTCGGCTAATTACGAGCAACAAACAACCGGTTATAATAATTAGTGGGGGGCGGGGTGGGCGTGCGCACGTCCTCGTATCTTAGGCGGGGCCGCTTTCGTCGCACGCGACTATGAAGCCAGACAGACCTTTTTTCGGCATTAATTAAGTATGATGTCGAAAAAAAAGTGTCACTAAAGGTTCCGTACATAAATAGCTTTTTTCTTGGAATGGTGCGCGAGGTGGACGTGACTTTCAAAGTCAAAGTCAGCAGTTCCGGTTCAGGAAATCTGTTAAACTTGCATAAGGCTGCGGCTCCACTGAGGCGGAGATGAGCGGAGCTGTGCCAATATTAACCAATAGAATCTTAAATAACGTGCGCAAGGCGCGCTCGACGTGACCGCATGCGCCTTCTATTGGTTAATATTGGCACAGCTCCGCTCCGCTCCGCTCCGCTCCGCTCCGCTCCGCTCATCTCCGCCTCAGTGGAGCCGCACCCTAAGAGTGTGTGACAGAGACTGAGCGTGAATTCCGCACTCGGATGTGGTTTTTAAAGCTATTCAACTGTATTATACTTCAAATTCAAATGTCACAATGACAGATAAGGACAAAACATTGTAAGTATACCTATACCACCGTTACTCAACGTTTATTAGTAAGGGGGTTTGCAGAAGAATATCAAGACTAAAATACTAAGACTGCAAATGCGTTGTCATTTTACCGTTTTAGTCATCGGGGACCATTGGCATTTCTTCGATGAGGAACCCTGAAATGCTGCCAGTATTTTAAGGCAACTATAATGAAGACAAATAAAATAATAAAGAAAACGAATATGGTAATGACCAAAATTGAAAGTAGAGTGACTCTTTTACCGGCTAAGTTGTGTTTTACTGAATAATATGAATATCTTTTGCAATGTGCTACTTCATTTAATATTTTAAATAGATGTAGTTTTTGTCTCCATTTGTAGTTGCTTAGGATTCTTTACCGCGATTACCTAAAGGAGAGCCTTATTATTGAGTTTTTGACTATTTAGGTAGGTACCTATTTCTTTAAAATACGTAGTACCTATAAGAAAATCTAGGTATTAAAGTATTTTAAACTATCCTTCCTTGGCTGCCAAAATTCATTAAAATCAGTAAGTTGGCTTTGCCGTGGAAGCGTAATGGACGAATACACATAGTTTCGCATTTATAATATTATCATTTTTTGCTATGTAGAAGGCATACGAGTGCACAGGCCACCTGATGGTAAAGTAAGTTCGATCTGTGACCCATAGACTGAAGACTACAATCTTAAGACTGTGATCCTAAGACCGCATATGCGTTACCAACCCTAAGGGCATAGATGAAATTCCTATAATAATATGCTAGTTATTTCACCGGTTGTCTTATCCCCACACCAGAACACAACAATGCGAACAGTGCTGCTTGTCCCCAGATGTGTAGGTATTATTAACATGTACTTACTTTAAAATGCCTACCTAAAAGTTACAAAGTTATTTTTATTCCCAACATTTCGAAATACCACACAGCGAACCGCTTTTATTTCCCAAATAAACTTAAAACTGAAATCACGAATAAAATACAAATTACGTAGTTACACAGGAATACAATTCATTTAAGTTGCCATGCGCGTACGCCGGTCGTGCTCACTGTGCGTGATCACACAACTGCCCTCCAAAACCTGAACAGCACATCTAATAAACAAACAAATAGTACAATGTAATTTTATTCATACGACGATAAGGTGGACTCCGCTTTGGCTGCCAAATTGTACATGCGTCGTTTTGGCCTCGAAGCGCAAACAACTCTAAAGCGGCCTAGCACTTTAATCCCAAATTCAAAGTTAAGGTGGTCCTCTCTCGTTCTTTACATCCTGTCGTGGCTAAAGAGGAAGGGAGGCAGAATAAGGAAAATTTAAATTATTTGATTTAGACTAACTGACATCAAAAGTAGCGCTTGAATTGTTCTAGGAATATATTAAATAAATTTATTTTTCTATGAAAGTGTCACGTCTCATTTGTGACGTGTCAAGAATCGTAAGATACATATGGTAACAATTTTGTTACCTATTTAATTTACCTATACTATCATATTCCAGTGAAAAAAATAATCGTGACTCATTGTTAATATTGCCACATTGACAAGCCTTACAAAATAACAAAAAATTCCTAAGCCCTTTAAAAGTATAAATTGCAGTATATGTATGATTAAGTGAAAAACCAAAGCACATTCCTATCACACAACGCCCCATTGGCTCACTAAAGATCCATAATATCCTAATTCCCTTGCAGGTCGGGCAGCCAAGTTTTTGTGGCCACCGTTCGAAGACCTCCTTTTATTGCGGACGTGACGAGTTCTTAGACGGCTCGCAGAGATCCTCATAAAACCGACAAGATTTTCCATACAAAATAATAACCGCCTTTGATTGAAGAATTGCTCAAAAACCATAATCCTTTACCATAGACGCTTTACAACTACGATAGCCAGTTAGTTCTTTATCGTCGTCAATGTGTGAGTGTACGAATTTAGTGTGAATAAGTAAAAGCCGACTAAGGGAATAAAGGCGTGTACTTAGTACTGTTAGGCGATGGGCTTGCAACCTGTCACTAATTAACTGGTAAACATCTTAGCCTAAGTGTGCAAAATGTGGTTACATAATTATCAACAAGTTTTTAGAGTTGTTGGAAATTTTGTAGCTCTGCATACCCCACTCTGGGAATTAAGGTGTGAGTTTGTGTATGTATGTATGTAAATCATTTTAAGGCGCTAGGATTATCACTTTTCATAAACCAGTTTGTAGTTATTTTACTATAAAAATCCATTACAAGTGCATCAATATTTCAGTCATAAATACCAACAGTGATTATTCCAGCAAATAGAATGGTTATTTGAATGCAATTACAACCAATAAATACAAGATAATCACATTACAAGACAACTCTTGTCGCAGTAATGCAAGAGTAATAAATTATTTAGTTACCCTACCGCTGATTTTCATTATATAAACAAATTGCCACGGAGCCGGCGGACACTAACTCATGGTTACCAGTTTTCTAGAAACACTGAATCAATTACCATTAGTCTTAAAAGAGAAACGGGAACAGATAAAGCATATAACTGAATCGCAACATGCACTAGCGCTGCCTACACATTTTTCACTAGCGCTAGTCGTAGATGGTATCAATAATTGGCATATCTGTGGACTGGCACACGGTAGATCATTTAATTTTCTTAATAATTTTCTATCGGAGCCCGCCGCGGGCTGCGCGGCCGCCTGCCTCGCGTTTTGTACTTTTTAGTAATACAGTATAATCAATCTCGGTCTACGGGTGCTTAGTTCTTGTGCAGTATATCGGAAATACACAGAGATTTAACTCTTTTACTCTTAATTTCCGCCATTGTAATTAAACATACATTTTAAATCACTTATCAACATGTACCGCAACTTGCAAAACGAAAAACGTGAATAAAGTACCCTCAGCAAATTTAAATATACATACTCGTAACATGCTTTTATGACCATTCATTAATATGAAATAAACTGTCAGCAACCAGTTTCATAACGTTTTATTTGGTTAAAAGGCATGCAGAAGCAGAACATTGGTCGCACAGTAAACGCACCGGCAGAGTAATGCACCACAATTAAACCGAAAATAATTTCGAACAGGGCGCTAGTGGCAGGCATCCTGCGAGCATCTCCGCTGGCAGTTTACTGCGTCAGTAATCTGAATCGGTTGCGGACTCGGTGATTTATAGCACGTGGGCATCGTCCTAACATTCCGCCTTGTCTCACGGCCCGTAATAAAGGCAATTTCCAGCGACGGGGGTGTACTGGATGTTCACAATATACTTCTATTAGTTGTAAAATGGTCCTATAATGGGTGTCACTGTGGATGTCGTTTTAAGTGAGATTTATGCGCGTAATAGTTAACTGAGCTTGACGTTAACTTGTGGTTCTTATGTGGTCGTAAAATTTAAGAGAATTTGGTTTGGTGAAAGTAATCGCTTTACAAAGCCATTTGTTACCAACCTCTTTTTATTTGTGGTCGAATAGGTTCTCAGACATATGTTTATGGTGCGACTAATTATTTCACCAAGACTGCTTAATCTCTCTCTACCCGTGGGTAGTTTAAGTTTACAATTAACATTTCATATTACATACAAACAACTTAGCTGTTATGAAGAGCTTACTGGTTGCATAAACTTGACATCATTAAGTTGTCAGAGTGAAATAAATCCCAGTTAAAATGCACTCTAAGTAATTGCTTATTTTACACATTCCAATTATATTAATTAATTTCCTGACTCCCACAAGCATTTGTCAAATGTTAAATATATTAAAAATAACAATTAAACCATCCATCAAGTTCCACGTATAAACCCATACTCCGGGCGGATTAACGAAATTTGAATTGCTTATGAACCTGATTGAAATACATAATCTCATACATAAAACTTTAATTGAATCAGAGTTATAAATGTTTAGCTGCGTTATGAATTTATACCGGGGACTCGAGGTAATCAGTGGGATCTAATCTAGATCGGGTGGGATTGACGGGTGCACGCTGCCTACTTACAGCTCTCTAATTTATTCCACTTGCTCAGTTTCGCATTGCCTTAGCCTGAGAACGTTCGGAGAATGTCACTAAAACCCAGTTAAAATATATATCACAGTAACAATGACCGAGAAGCTCGTTAAAATTATGATCGCATCTATAATGGCCGTTGCACTGTTTGCATACCAGCAATTATAGTAGGTTATGGGCCCATTCTTTTAGTGACTCTGTGATTTAATTTAGCTCTACTTTATATATTTATCTTCATAAAATATATAATTTATTTAAGTTAACAATGATTGATAGCACGCTTAAACTTTGACGATTGGAAGACAGTATCCAATATGAACAAGACAATGAATTAAATACGGAGAAAGCTAGCCTACCTTCGCTTGTAAGAGAGGACAAAAGGGTGTCAGTAAATTAATGTTTTAGTTCAAAAGGAACGTTTCGAACAGTTTAATGCCTGTAGGTATAGTCACGGGTTCGTCACTTTTGGACCTTAATCGTGTTGAAATAGAGTCGAAAAGTGACGAACCTTTTCTTACCGTGACTGTACAATATAATTTTGGCCTTTGTACTAGATTCAATAGCTACACTAGCTTCGGCCATTGCAAATCGTCATCAAGAATTCCAATATTCAGAACAAGCCAGTGCGACGGACCAAGCTTCATGCTTGACAGAATATAGTGGTAACGAGAAGCAGAAATGCTCGTCGAATAGAAACTATTGGTATTGGCAGACGATTGTATATTATTTGCGATACTGTTGTTTATTAACTGACTGTTAAATTGAATAAGGTTCACCGCTAATGGTTACTAAGTTAAGTTAATTAATTAAAGTTGAAATTGATAAATATATCCATCTATCCAATCAACCTGTATCCATATCCACTCACTGGGTTCACTTTGGGTAAAAGACTGTTGGGTATTTGTACACCTGTATTAAATTTTAGTTTTTCTTGTCAAAGCAAAGCAACGGATTAATGTTGTTTTTAACAGATATATTCGTGACTTTTTTTCACCTCTTCAATAAAAGGTGACTCAAGTAACAAACCGTTAAGATTTTTTTTTTTTTTAATGGTTGCAAAAATAACCAAGATAAGCCAACAAAGATTTGTTCCTATGCCTTTCAAGGAAAACAGAATTTGGCATGGAGTTTATATGGCCGACCTGTTACATGAAATCACAGTGCATATCTGATCTCTCCGTCTAATCCCTACCTAATTATCAGTGAACAATGCTTGTATCATCCGTATTTCTTGTCAAAATTTAATTTTAAAACCACTTTTGGTGACCTCTTTTACGGTATCTTCATAATATTTTGTTGAGAAGTATGATTTAAAAAATCCAGGCATGTTCCCTAAAGGATAGGTCCTTCCAATCCGAACAAAAGGATACTTCCGATGCTGGATAACCATGTCGTTCCCCAGTATGCCAACGCGAGCGAAATAGGGAGAAAACTAGTTAAAAACCTATCACAAATTTGATATTGAACTATGCACAAATCAAAAAAATATTTTTGTAGTAAATCACACACTAAATTCTGCGTACGAGTTAGATTGACATCGTTGCGCATTGATTCAATTTTTAATCTGCCAACTACGCCATTGTCCCAGAAAAGTTGTCCAAATGGAATTAAGCCAATCTAGCTAGCAGACTATATTGTAACACACGGGATTGCAATTGTTTTGGATCCTGCAGCGGATTGGGGTCGGTCGGGCAGAGTTAGTGCGGATTTCTGCCTAAAAGCGCTCTCTGGCTTGATTGCAAGCTTTTGAAGCTTTTATCGTATGTGCTTTAACTTAATATTCGGCAAATATCTGCGCTCTACTTATTTCTCTTGCGCTATTTGTATATATTTTATGTAACGGGCGTATAGTCGTCATAATTGAAGAATGTATGATGCGAGTCAGTAAAACTTTAATATTAGTCACCTGTCAAATTAAGCTCTTTGCATGACTTGACTCAGGCACAAATCATTCTAATGTATCTATGTAATAGCAATCATTATCTTTAGGACTAGTGCTCACAAAGCTCTTTAACAGCATACATACATAATATCTTTACAGTAATTTACCTTGCGCGGGGAACCAATGGAGGAGAACAGCGAGTAGAGTAGTTATCGTAGAAGTACCTAGTAGAGAGAGTAGTGAGTAGCACAATAGCAACCGTATCGTGAATATCGGGCGGTTGGATGATAGCTCACATGATATTTATGATCATAATGATACACATGGCTTCAGTACAATTTGTGCACATAACTGCCAGATTATACGAGTCCAAAGTGAAACATTCTGCATTTTTTTAAATCTGCTGTCTGCTTTATTCATCTTAAATATTAGCACAATATTACAGTGATACATTGTCTTATTTACTACATCCATTAATTTGATCAAGCTGTTAAAAAATTTCGTCATACAATTTCAACAAAAAAATAAAATAAAGGGTAATAATAGTTCAATAAGAAAATATTCGTTCCTTAAATCAAGTAGCCAAAATACCAGGCTTCCAATCAGCTTATAATTTTGATTCAAGTGTTAGCCTTTCAAATGTAATGGAATCGTTGGAAAAGGACGACTCATCTGCCGTCGGCACGTGACGGGGCGACAAAAGATGTCCGACAGAGGCAGGTATCCGGTGAGCTCGAAATTGGATAGTAATCGATGCGTGAAACTCTACTTACGCCTGCGACATACTGTTGGTTAGTCTACAGAACCTTAAGGAACCACTCCTTTTGAAAAAAAAAAAATAAATAAATAAGGAAGACTATAAATATTTAAAAATATTGATCACTGTAGATCTTCAAAATGAGGTAAGCTTGGTTTACCTAGTTTTGAAAGGCAAGCAAGCATGCAAGGGGTTTAGCGAGCATGTTTAAACAAATAATTAAATAATGCCACCTTTAAATGAAAAGTAATTTTTTTTACTTTTTAGACTATTTACAAAGAATAACATGAAAAGGGTTAAATGATGTCGAACTTTTGGTTATACTGCATCATATATTGCAACATACTGAAATTTGCGTTAAATTACTTCCTTTTGTTATATTCTAGCCCATAAGTTTAATGATCCAGAGAATAGGCTGGACAGTCTTAGTAAGTATATAAAAAAAGTCTGTATCAAAACAAGCATATTTCTTGCAAGAAACCAAAAGATAAAAAAACACGTATAAACGAAATGCTGCCAAAACTCAACGACCATATTCCTCGCAAAGCAATAAGAAGCCAATGCCTCGGACGCGCTTTTATGCACAATTGAAGGTCATGGAGGATATTCAATTTACCATTGCACTGATTCAGAAACATGTGCATCCTGTAAGTTTTAAACCTTAATTTACTTTTAAAAAACGGGAACCTGCCGTTTGGCAGAAATATGTTTGCCAAATGTATCTTTTGTATGTACCTATGTAAACACTTTATTGTACAAACAAGAGATAACAATTATAAAATAGACAAAAATATAACAGGGATGTACGGTCGCGATCGTTATGGGACCCATTTCAAGAAAAATATGCTTGAAGTCGTCAATGTCATTAGAGATATCACGTCATTTGTATCTTTTAGGAAACTCAACCTTATTGTAGTAGAATGTCAGATTGACTTTTGACCTAAGGTGGGTACCAAATTAAAGATCGTGACTGTACAAAGGCGAACCCATTTTTTTTCCTGTAACTAAATATTTCAGGATTTTTTTCAGCACCATCGTGTAGAACCCGATAGGTTAGAAAAGGTTAGTTTTTATAGAATCCTGAAATATTTACGGCTACAGAAAACAAAGCGGGTTAGCAAACGATACATTTGGCAAACAAAGTTGTATCGTTAATACGTCGGGTCATATGGCACACTTATTTCATCTGGCATAACAGTTAGCCAATGCAAAGAAACTGATTCCGGGCTCGTTTTATGCATTAATAACACCTGGTACCTAAAGACAATATATTATGAAAACAATATCATAAATTCATTTAATATTCTAACATAACGAGCACAAAAACGGAACGCGTGTGTGGCAAATAACGACATCACGTCACCAAAGTAAAAATAATCCATAACACTTTTAAAATATTTTGTAGAGCACGTAAAATATAGCATTATAAAACCGACCATCCTAAAACGATGCATAATAAACAAGGAAACGGAATTTAATTTAAAATTGACAAGTCACATAAGCAGGTTCTAGACGTGAATGACATCAACGCAAGTCCGAAGTCAGACTCGTTGTCATTTAGCATAAATTGCCTTATTTTACGGCATAACCAGCATATAAAACACTCCAGTTTTGCCGTTTGGCTAATTTTAATTGCCTTTCGGTTTTTACGCCGTGCGCTCAATCGGGACCCTATAATTCACATACAATTTATTGTTTTTAAACGCGCGCGTAATAATTTAGCTACAATATACAAGGGATTCAATGCTGGCCGTAAATAAACAGAGGTTTAATGCAAATCCACATTGCCGTTTGATTTCGTTTTATTTAATGCAGTCCCATTCAATTTAAAGTTTATTAACCGGTGTATTAAATGCTTGGTGATCCAATATGTTTGGCCATAATCAAAAGTTTTTTCCCAAAACAATATCGAAGAGGATGTTTTTAAATAAATATATTCCAAAAACTTTTGTACATTTTAATTTTAACCATTTGCCAAACGTAAGTTCAATGGCAATTGTTTCACTTACTTTCACATTCAGCATGCACCTAATAACTAATTAACACTTAAGTATACTTTGTTGATTTTGCTCAGTCAAACACGTGGTATAGATGAATTAGCGAGAGCGTGGAATTGTATATGTAGTGGTACTGTGTATGTATAGGTACGAGAAAAAGAGAGAGAAATACTTAAGTAATTCATTTATACCAACAATAGGTTATAAGTATCTGACCGCACATGTCTATACGGTAATTATGCTTTAGTTGTTTCTATTAATAATGCTAAAGTTAATTGCGTCTTTGGTTATGAATCTCAAGTTTGACAAAGCACGAATAATATAGATGATCATCGGGGATGATTTGATTATACTCGCTGCATTCACCCCCGTTCAGAATACATCTGTTTATGATGAGCTGTCAGGAGCATTACATTTGGAATATGGAAATGGAAATGCTTAATTTTTTTTAATAAAAGGTATAACGGAAATTGGAGTACTCTGTATTTTTAAAAAACAACTCTTTATTGTGACTGACCTGACAGTGCCTGCTAAAGAAATAGTATCATCTGCAAATAATTTAACTAGACATACAAATTGTTACCCGGTGAAATTGTGCGTTCGTTAAAACACCATTCTATAAAAAAAATATAAGACAATGATTGTTAAGTCACTAAATCTCAAACCGTACTGTAAACTGTCATACAAACTTAATCTTTAAGGCGCTCGAGAGCAATGACCAAAATCATTGGAATATGACAAATTCGAAGAGTCAGCCTCATATTTTATGCATTAGGCACGTCCGATATGCGCTTGCTTCGTGTCGAATGCGACGGTTATGCTAGAAATAATTCAGTGTCGAGCTATATGCGAGTCGACAGAATTTGCATTGCTGAGGTGTACTAATATACAGCCGTCGACACAGTTGCCGTTAGAGATGTATGCCATACTAAAACTAGCAAATTGGACGGTCGAGAATTATTTATTGTTGTTCCTTTATCTAAATGAACAATAAAACATTTTTTTCTTATAACACTGTACAAAAACTTAAGTCACAATCTACCAGCACTTCTCTAGACAAGAAAAAATACAATAAGAAACTGGTATCGCTTTTAACGGAAAAAATACGTTTTATTATAAATATTCTTCGACCACAAGTATATCAATACCAGAGATCACAGTTCTAACGCAAAGGTAGCAGAAGTAATAACATCGCATTTTTTATACAACGATAATATTAAGAATGAAGTGCGGAGTGGATTCTTATTACAGTTACGGCGATTTTTCCTTGTATCTCTTTTTAAATAGCCATTACCCGCGACCCCGAATGCGCAGAAAAATATAACATAGCCTATGTTCATTAGAGGTAATGTAGAATTCTAATGGTGAAAGAATTTTTCAAATCGTTTCAATAGTTTAGGTTTCTATCAATTCAAACAAACAAAAAATCAAATCTTTCCTCTTTATAATATTATATTATATTATTAGTGTAGATAATAACACAGAGCCGAGAATGAGACCTGATAGAAAATAATATTTGGGATGAAAAGTCATAAGAGAAGTTTTAGTTCCCTGTCAAAGATTGAACACCATTCTGTCTATCCGAATTTCAAAACGCGCATGCAAAAATGGTTTTACTATGCAAGAGGCGAGCTTCACTACATAGTATAAAACAAAGTAGCTTCCCGCTGTCTGTCTGTCTGTCCCTATGTAGGTATGCTGAGATCTTTAAAACTACGCAACGGATTTTGATGCGTTTTTTTTAAATAGATAGAGTGATTCAAGAGGATGGTTTATATGTATAATAAACTCTGTTTTGTGTACGGGTGTTAGAGAAAACTCACATAAACCGAAGCGAAGCGAGGGCAGGTCGCTAGTTATAAATAAGACGAGGTTAAAGTAAACAGAATCATCAGTACAATTCTAAGCATTCGTTTTGGTAAAATATTTATTTTCGTAAATCCAACGTATTCAAAAGGGTTGCTGATAAAACGTGATATATTATATTTTCAAGCGCTTTTAGCCTTTTCATGTGCTACTTGTCTAGAAAACCGTTTATCAAGTGGTTATTGTTGGCAGTCGATCTTATTGGGGTAAGTATTAAGCTTTATAGCAAGATGTATTTGTATGTTTGCATTTTAGAAAGTTACAGTATGTAAAACAAATCTATCTTACTCATTCCTGAATCGGTCATAATTTCTATCATTGCCCTAATTAGAAATTAGTTTTATACTATAGGTACGTATTTTGTGTTTGCCTTTATTAATAAAGTTTCACTTTTCTGTGTATTTTGTGTTTGCCTTTATTAATAAAGTTTCACTTTTCTGTGTTTTCAATTTTGAGGTGTAAAACAAAGACTTTTTTGTATTGTAATTTTATAGTAAACTAGTAAATAACAAGTTAAACATGTCCAAACTCTCTGTATTTTAAATGTACTTTATTTATCCATTAAAAAAAAACGATGGAAGTTACCTTAGGTAACTATGTATTACGCACATAGAACATCATAGTTGAGTAACATCATATTTAGTTTATGTATATAATCCTGGCCGAGTGCAAAAGTCTTTAAGTCCCCTATTTATTTTGCACTAACATCAAATATTAAATACATTAAGATTATTCGAACATAATTTCGCTTCATTTGTGAGCAATAAGTAGTAATAAGGTCCCACTCACGTAGGGCTCCGGCGGCGAAAGGCACGTATTTTTCGCATTATCGGCTAAATTATTATAAAAGGAAAAGACGTGTGGCAGCCAGTAATTCTAGGGAAACTGGAACTGTTGCGGACTGAACAATTGTTGGGGAAATAACACGCCGCAATCGAAACTTGGGGGCTACAATAGGTAAGTAGTTTTGTGGTTAGTGTTAAATATAGACTCTTATGTTTCCATGGCGTATTAGCGGACTAGGCTTGAAAAGAACGCAAAAACAGCTGATAAAACAATGGGCAACTTTGTAATTTCATTTTTACTGAATGGTCGTTAATTAATATGGCGAGTGTTACTACCTAACAGGTGTGTGTTTATCATAAAAGACGTTAAAGTTAAAATTGTTTATTACTAGAGGACACCCGCTTAGAATATTTAGTTTCCCGCCATTCCCCTTATTTTTTCCCGTTGAGGGTAGATTTTCGGAAAAACCCTTCACCCTTAGGGTAGTCCATCCAAATTGCAATTTTCTAGGTCCGTGGTTATGGCTGTGCGTTGATCAATAGATAAATTAATATATAGATAAAAAGATGTTCTGTTATAACAATAAAATGGTGTGGAAAGTTTAACGTGAGTGAGTTTCAAAAATAGGTATCTACTCGTGGGTACTTTAATATATTCACTTGTCAGAGATCGTGAACAAGGCAAAGGTTGTATCATTCAGACATCAAACACTTGTAGGAATGATTGTACTATACGAACAATAAAACAATTTCCATATCGTAACATCACTGTGACAAGATTGAATTAATATTTTATGTTAGTGTCATGCAGCAGACGGACCGACTGACATCTCCAAAACATCGGATGAGGTCATCGAACAATCGCTTTTGACATTCTCAGTACCTATTTACCTACGTACGTAAGGCTTTTAAATAAAGCCTTCAGTAATCTTATTCTAATTCCACGGCGAATAAAATGTTGTTCTTTTTTCAAATGTCTCAGCTAAGTTATAAATATTGGAACAGTATTAAGTGAATGTTTTACACCTCAAAGGGCCACGAGTCCCACTAATTTCGCCCTCTTGTTTCTTCCGCCAGCAACCGGCTCAAACAACACCCTCATTAGAATTCTATCGCACTTTAAATTTCAGATTTAAAACCGCTTTATCAAAAGCAATATCGTCCATGTATTAAACATTAGGTTTGTTCTAAATGCGGACGAAGACATTTTCTTTAAAACTTTGGAAAGAGGAAAGGAGAGATTCCCGGAATTTTTGAGACTAATAAGTGTCGTAGCCAGACCTGCATACTAAGGAGATTCGTGCATGGTAATAAGAGAACGTAGAATGAATATAAAAATGTCAAGTCTACCGAATCATTTTAAGTCTCCGGGGTTTGAGATACGAGGAAGTGATATATCAAGACGTTTCTTAGATTACACGTCGCGCCAAGGCTCATTTTGCAAAAATACGACTTTGTCAACCCGGTCTTAGAAGGATTTTATCCTCTCTTTAAAATAACACGAGGTGCGAGAAACAATATGATCACGTAGCATATAATGTCCTGTCATAAATATTATAAGTTCCGGTGTGAGTGGATTGTATGCAAAATGCATTGTCGTGCTTTCCTCGAGTACTTTTTTCTTGCAATGATGAATATCTTTTTAGCATTATCTGTTGTAGCTTCGATTCCTTTTTGCACCGTATTAAACTTTTATTCTGGAAGCTAATTTATAACTCTGGTATATACTGTGCCTCCTGTGACAAGTGATACAACTCGAAAAACACGATTTTTCAGGAGAGCGAAAACAAGTTTAAAAAAATACTGCTTCTAAACGAATAGATTTTTTTGAACATTGCTACCGATTTTGATAACATATAATATCACTTTATTAACTGGTTTGACAAAAATATTGATACTGGTTATAGATTTTGAGATATTCAAAGAAACGTCCATAATGTATCATTTTACATTTCAGATTGATTTATTTAACCCGTGTAAGATGATACAACTCGAATTGTATTATTTAACACAAAAAAGTGTAATCAAGGAGCTCTGGTGATGACTGATACAACTTTTTTTTTGAAACCTAAATTTTTCTCTTATTTCTTGAGTTAGAGGCCTACCCTGTATACACAAGTTGTAGGGAATTGAATTAGTAATATTTCTTAAAACAAACGGACATAATATAAGGATTTTTAGTGAGTTGCATCATTTATCACAAAATAAAAACGTAATTTAAACCGTGACTAATGTTACATATCGAGTTATTCTTGGGTCTGATTACGAATAAACTTGTGTCAAATAATACAAGTAAGTAATTGATTAAAACAAATAATAGCAATCATGATATCTTTGTACTTAACATGATGATATTAAATCACTGAGTAAACAAATTAACTTACACTCTTTAATTTCAAAGCAACATTACGATGTTGCAACCATACAGTAGGTAAATTAAACTGTGCATATTGTCATTCAAAACAAAAACTGTATAGACCTACACAACAAATCAAATAATAATTCTCAATAATCACCTACAAAACATGAAAATAATGATAACTAAACCTCAGCTAGGTAAGAAATAAAGTAATTTAAATTAAGCTCGCCGTCAGTCGAAGTAGGAAGTACGAGTAAGTATGTAGTTAAGTGACATAACGCATGGTCCACCTGAATTTCATACTGAATTTGATACAATAATTTAAGTCACCACAGAACAGTAGCATTTACTAACCTGCCACTTCACAAAATAAAACACGTTGGTTGGTAAATACCAATTTCTCTCCGTCGAGAGATTTTTACCGTTTTTATCTTCTGTCATAATATTTAACACAAATAACTAGTTAGCGGCACACATGTAGATCATAATATATCGCAACCATAAAAGGATATTAACATTAAGTTACCTACAATAGAAATCATACTTACGCGTCGGTTCATGGCGACACAGCGAGCGTGCGCTCCCACCCTCGATGACGTAGATACACTTTGACCATAGTTATGTAGAAAGAGACCAGACTATTTTTTTCGGAAAATGAGTTAGCTATGCCATCGTAAATTAGAATTTTTAACCTTAGTTATGTTGAAAGTGTCTTATTTTACCACGTCAATTCATTGAATTTATACCATTATGTATAAAACCGCCAATTACGATATGTGGGTTCTATAATGTCGAAAGCCGCCAAAGTACTTGATTTAGTCTATTTTGTCCGTTAACAGATGATATTTTTAATCTGCAGAACACAGCCAATCTACTATTAGTCGATTAGTCGGAATACAAACAAATGTACTTATCAAGTGAGCACATTTATGTAAGTAATCTACTTACAACGATAGGCAGATAGTCGCTTTGGGCAATTTTTGTTTTTCGTTCTACCTCATGTTTGGTAGTTTTCGCAGTGATGTTTTAATAACCTTTGATAAAATAAAAAGAATTTAAATGAGTGTTTTACTTATTACAAGCAGCATATAGCTCTTTCTAAATAAATACTACAATCTTGTATTTATAATGAGCATGAGACAACTAGAGTAATAGCATATAGCTCTCTTTATAAAAATACAAGAATACAATATTGTAATCAGTTAAGTCGGTTAAAGAAATGGTCGCTTTCATTAAAATTACGATCGAAAGCAGGATAGCAAATATTAGTTCTATATAAAACGTCCAACTACATTGTTTTTTTTAAAAAACCTATGAATACTCCAAAAAACAAGAATGCAATTTCGTAATCAGCATAAGTCAGCTAAAAAAATTGTCGCATTCATTGAATTACGATCGAAAGCAGGATATCAAATATTAGTTCTATAGCCTACGAATAGGTAACCGAAAAACCAAAAGAATGCAATATTGTTATCAGCATTAACCAGCGTAAAAATGGTCGCTTTCATTGAATTACGATCGACAGCAATATAGCAAATATTAGTTGCATAGAAAACGTCCTACTACATTGTTTTTTTTTTAAACCTACGAATACTCCAGTTAATTTGTATAAAATGTGCTTAATAAAGTACATCATACAATGTTCTATCAATTTGGGTTATTTATGTTTCAGAAAACATATTAGAAAGTAATAAATTATTATTTTTACCTAACAACGGCTATATCTCGAAACCGGATATTTACTATTGGTCTCTTTTTGCATAACTATTAAATATAAACTATATTATTCTTAACCTTTACAACACTCTGTCACAACAAAGTAATATTAGTAGACCTTACGATTTACATACCTATTACACTTTTTTATGACACAGTTCTATGGTAAGTATCAATAAATTTGTTTAGATATATATTTAAGATATACTTCTCCATTTAATTATTTAATATATCGTTATCTAGTACCCAAAGTATAAGCCTAGAGCTTAGTTTGGGACTAGGTCAGTTGGTGTGAGATTGTCCCCGTATGCTTATTTTATTATTTTATAGTAATTGTATCACTGTGCACCAAACTTTATAGGTTCTAAATGGTCGTAATATTGTCACATTTTTGATACAACTGACTTATACATTTGCAAAGATTAGGAAATATTTGAAGACATTTGATATAACTCGAGTTGTATCAATTAACACGTACCAAGTGAAGCAAATATAGGTTTAATTTTTGATCTAACTCAAGTTGTATCTTTCAAAATACGCTAACTCTGGTGATAAATGATATAACTCGAGTTATATCAAAAGACACAGACATTTTTAAAGGCATAAAAACCGTGATTAATAATACATTTTTAGATATATCATGAGGCACGAAAAAAAAAATATAGTTATAGTTTTTTGAAGTGTTTTAACTAGAAAAATATCATTAAACACGGAAAATGGTAAAAAAAAGGGTCAATTGTATCATTTTACACGAAAGTATCTTGGAAACTAGAAGGCCTAGGAACACGGGAGTTGGAGCAAACGATGCGTTATTTTTTTTTAAGTTGTTTCATGAAAGAACACGTTAACTGCTACAACTCAAGTTGTATCACTTGTCACAGGAGGCACAGATATATTTTTGTGCTGCTTCAAATGTCATGAATCTAAAATTAAATTTTCTGCAAATTAAAATAACGTATAATCAAGTCTTCTAATCACCAAATTTGAAAAATCACCAAGTAACGTTAATATAAAAACAAAATTACAATTTTATTTCACAAGTATAATTGGAACGGCATTGTGAAGCCAAAAGTCATTTGGTGACAAAGGTGACTTTCAAAATTCGATTTAAATTATCCTAATTTAGTTCCAAGAAAGGTTTTATGAAACAACATCCTGCGGGTTCTTATCATCGTGTTGATTACAGGTTGGCTCACACGACACGGGATACTATTAAAATGTCGTTAGAGACTCGGTGTCATCTGGGAGTCCGTTCGGCAAGACTTTTTTACTGCAGTTTTGGTTCTTATTCTGGGATCGTTTTCCGTGAAGTCGTTTTGATGATATTAATATCAGAATCTCGAAAGGTAATAAAAGTCAAAAGAGAAAGAGAAATTAAGTGATGAATAAGTCTAGCAGAATCATTAATGATGAAAATAGCATTAATAGTGATGGTCCTGAATGTGATATAGATTAATTATTTTTAATTTTTTAGCATAATTTTACGAAACTGCTTACCTTAATTAAAATACTTAATACAATTTCACATTATATTCATATCTAAAGATATACAACATCTGTCAGTATCTTTCCGTGGATGTCGTAAAAGCCGACTAAGGTAATAAAGGCGTGTAATACTGTTAGGCGATGGGCTTGCAACCTGTCACTAATACACTGGTAAACATCTTCGCCTAAGTGTGCAAAACGTGGTTACAGAATTATCAAAAAGTTTTTATAGTTGTTGGAAATTCTGTAGCTCTGCCTACCCCTCTGGGAATAAAGGCGTGAGTATATGTACTTATGTATGTATGTATACAACATTTTTACCAAACCGAAAATACAAACAAATGCGCTAGATATATTAAACAAACCTTAAGCTAATTTGTCCCATCATGCAATTGTTAAGACACATTCCAATTCAAAAAGTAATTCAAAGCAATTTGGTTTTTGCCGAAACAGGATTAACCACAGAAAAGGCGCTGGAGTTCCGTTAATGACATTTGATGTAATTTGATGTAATTTGATGTAAATTGACTGCCGCCCAACGGGTGCGGCCACGCAACATGTCAACTATGAAATTGTTCCCTAACTATACTTTAATTTACCTATGATTGATGCCTGGGATAGAAGAATTCGTGAGCAATGTGAACCCAATTTATTTTTAAACTTAAGAAATGGAAACAGCTGTTGGGAAATCACGAATTTGATAAACAAAGATTGTTTTACAAAAAAATGGATGAAAATGATATAAAACCAAACCATTAAAGTCGTATGAAGTGTTTTGATATCTATCAAGTTCGCAAAATTGGATCATAAAAAGTAAAAACATTACTTACACATTCATAGGTTAATAAAAAATATGAAATATTTATTTGCCATGTTATCATGTCCACTTATACTTTGAGAAAACTGGAATATCCACAAAACTAATAAGGAAATAATGACAAGATAGTGTTCTTATCTGACGTGTAAAATTGAAGCAAGTTGCAGATACCAGAACTTCAACTCAACTTAAACCGCAACACATCAGGAAAAGTAATATCACGGTAGAATCTTCAATTTGTGGCAGAATGCGCTCTTAGGCTGGTCGAACGGTAAATTTTTATGATGACTGTCACGCCGATTCCGCGGTCAGAAATTATCGCTGGAAATTACAAATTACTGCCCCGTTGCGTAATGGCCGATGTGACCGCGATATCTTAATAAGTGGTTCTTGATCAAGTTCTTAGGGCCCGGGGCTGAGCATAATTGTTAACTCCAGCATCGCTTCTGATGCGATGTTTAGCAGTTATCAAACTTGAATCATGACTCGTGAAATTGCTTTAATGTTGAAGAAGATTCACATTCAGCGTTTTTTGACGAACATCTACAACCAAACGACCATTTTATCATTTCTGACTAGCAACCCTAACATTTTAATCATTAAAACACTTTGTTCCTGGATTTCTTAGTTACGTATTATTCGTACATGTTGTTAGAAAGCATTGTGTTTCCACAAAAGAATAAATTAAAATAGCCTTTATATACACATTTCCATTCTACTTAAAGATACGATTGTGTTCTAAAGTTGGTCCCGAAGTGATTTGAATTTCAGAATTTCAATTGCAAACCTCTACCGTACAATTGTATGGACTGCGCCTAAATATCCAAGCTCCAATTCTAACTTAGTTTTGTACGAGAGGCGAGGTAGGCATCGAAGATTTATTAAACCTGAGACCAAATACAACGTTAAAATCGTGATATAGCCTGTACGGTCCATCGCTTTTGTATTTACGACAATGAGATGAGCACCATCGATATTTATTATCGATTCGGTAAAAGCAAACAAACGAACGCAATTTTATTGAGCCAATAAAAAATGTTAATTTCGATTTACTGAAACATCGAATGAGAGCAATTTCAAACAAAAGTTATTATCTTTAGCGCAATAAGAAGATTTTGCGTTGAACATCGGACTTTTTGCTTATTAACTGGTATCGGAGGCGATAGATGCAGCCGAATCGCTAAAAAATGAAATAGATCGCATGAAATACATTATAATAATGACGATGAACAAAGAGTAGGAGCCGCTGTCTGATCATTAATGTCAGTAGAGGCGAACTAAAAAGTTATTCGATTTCGTCCGGCCGGCGCATCTGTGGTTATTACACATAACTTGTTTTTGTGAGCTTATTACGTGATGCAAAAACCTGTGTAATTTTGATTGTTTATATTTTTATTATAAATAATGCAGTTGCTGAGGTTCCCAGTTTTTATCCGAATGATTGATAGCTTAAGCATCTTAAATCCCATTTCACTCAAGCGAAATAAATTTATTTCCGACAAAAAATATTAATTTTCATAATGCGACTTCTTATTCCACTTTGATGAGTTGTAACTTGTAAACCACGAGGGATTACATCATTCAAACGTACTCTACTTTAAATTGATTTAGATCATTCTCCGTTACTAGATAAATTAATAATTCGCTTATTTCGTATCAGAACTTGGTTCCTAATGACAGCCATTTGGTGAGGCCGGGAGGTTTTTACAAACAAGGTAGCCGCAATGCAGTTGCTCTAATATTGTTATTACCCGTTTAAATAACAGATACTTGTGAGGCTGTAACGTTTCCCTGGCATCGTTAGACCGTGGCCATATCTCGTAAATCTAAAATTTATTGTGCTACCCGCGGAGCTAGATTGTCCTGTTTTTGCATATTCGTTTCCAATCGTTGTATGCGACATCTGATGGTGTTAAGTTTCTTGAATAAATGTAACATTAGATGGTATTTGTAATATCGTTGGTGTCTAGGGACATAAAAGTAAATAAGTTTCTACAGTTATGCAGTATAAGTAAGCTGTAATTTCTAAACCGAATGGTTATTTGCTCTCATGCTTATCATAGGCATGACATCAGCTGTATCAAGTCCGCTAACGGTATCTTCTTTTGTTTACAAAGCTTTTCAAGCTTATAGAGGTGACAACAAACCCTTTTATCAAATAGATCGTAAAAGAACACGTGGCACGAGGACGTTCAGTATCGTCCTTGGTCACAAAAGGGTGACACTGATACACCCCACTGTTTCTTTATGTCTGGCGTCATAAGCCCGAAATGGGTTCCTCTGAATCGAATCAGTACAGGTCTTTTCATTGTAAAGCAAATGATAATGGTAATGGCCAGACACCATGTTGTGCTTTGTTGTGATATTTGGTGAAATAGAGACTGGAAGGGGATTGTGATTTAGCTACGGTGGCAGCAATAAAATTGGTTATTATGACCAGTGTTTTGTATGGGTACAAAAATAGAAGAGAGAAAATCATATGTTGCGTTTTGAGTCTTCAGTCACACCCAACATAGTTTACAATTATTTTCTAACATAGAAACGGATTTTCCTACAGTGAATGCTTTACTTAACCCTTAATTTGGCAAAAATAAAAAAGGTCGGGAATTCAAAAAAATAAAAACACAATCCAAACAAAAAAAGCGGTATTTATGGTATGTTCGCTGTGATGAACATTGCCAAATTATGGGTCCCGATCTTGTTTTTGGTGCTTTTTTGACCACGATTCTTACCTTTCTGACCACTGGATAAGTGTGTGTACTACTAACTATTTTTATTTCTATTTTTTTTCAATTAACTCACCGGTCATTGAAACATTTTTATTCCCAAAACTCATACGTCATCATAAGGCTTAAGGTAACATTTAGGCCGTGTGGTTTTTTTTGCCACGTGGAAACATGACATAATGAGCGTAAAGTCTAACTAACTCATACCTACTTTTAATTAAACTAAAAAAAAACATGGATACAACACTATGAAGTAGGGTCGAAAAACAAACTGAGCTGGGTATTATGGCATTAAATGGCATGTACTTTATTATGTCCTTACTATATGTTCAATTCCATTGTTGGAAAATGTGCGTGAGATTCTTCAAGTGCAACCTTACTTTACATATACAATATTTAATGACCGTTGGTTCTTGGACCATTTTGACGCAGTACTTTTGAACCTAGTCACATCTAGTAAGTTATTTCTATTACACCCTTGGTCCCTGTAGTGCTTTAACGGTTGAGATAAGGGGTGGGCTGTGATGTCGATAATTTACTATGGAAATGTCTAAATAAACAGAGATATGGAGGATAAAACGGCTCTGTAGCGCTTAGATTGCAGGATTTGCGCCATTGTTCTTGTACAAATAATTATGTTTTAGCGTTTAGATATGAATAACAGTGTGTTCTGCTTTTATTAGACTTACATGCATATTGCATGCATTGCTTGTATGTTGCTGCATGTTGTAATTGTCTGGGATAATGTTACAGGATTAGGTTTATTGCGAGATGGTGTTGTTAGGAACTACTAAATCAGAAGTTGGAATGCTTTGAGTGACATGAGGTCAGTAGCTTGAGTTTTCAATAATTTTGTTTTTGACTTTTTAGTCATTAGTATAAGACAAATATTAATAGCAAACATGTAAATATCTAAGGCCCGTACTAATAAACTAATCTAAACTCTAATGCTCGTCTCGAGATGTGTCAAAAATGACAGTGTTCTATGGTTTGACGTTTACTTTGACGTATCTTGTGACGCGCATCTCAGCCAATATGAGTTTATTAATACGGGCCTTAGTTAGCCGGAGTACATGGATGTTTTTCTCTTTTTGATGAATAATTTTATCAATTTCAAAAAATAAATATGAATATAATTATTTATAATTTGATCCCTGATTTCCTTGGTCACGCCATAACTCGAGAATGGGTCTGTGTTCGTAATTATCAGGACAAGGTTTGCGTTGAAAAAATGCTTCATCCAGGTGGCGCCAGGCACGGACAGCTGGATTCTAAAACTGATAATCTTCAGGTTATTGGTAAAAAAAAATATAAAAAAAACGCTACCTAAATAAATAACTATTTAAAAAAAATACAATGATGCTTGGTGCGATTCACTGATTACATCAACTATTTTCAGTTTAAAAGTTTCTGATATTTTAGAGAATAAAAACCTTGACAGACGGACCTACAAAATCAAACTCACCCTATAGCTAATAATATTTAGTGATGTGACTGACAGTGCTGTCATTAGTGAGGCCCTAAGGCATGTCTGCCGCAGGTCGCGGCGTTGCGGCCATGCGGGCTATATGAGGATGCCGATGTACTCCACCGCAAAGCGGAAAGCCGCTGACAATTTCCATTAGGAAATTACTGTTGTTCCCAGCAACGGAAAGTATTAAGTATGCGCATATGAAAAGTATCTTGCAACTTTATAACCAGCCAATTATATTATAACTAGTTGGAATGCGGTACTCTGAAAATTTCAATGACATTAATACTACAGACGATAAAAAAATAATTATTGGGCCAATTTGCATCAAAATATTAAAACCTTTATTTGTATACGTACGTCAAGTTTATTCTTGTGTTTCTACCGATCAGAGGATCTAATCGATCCGAGTGTACATTTAGGTTTATTGATATTATTTAGAAAATACTGTGATCTGAATTGGCGTTATAATTTAAAAAGTAATCGTTAGTTTAGAGAGGTTTTCTTTTATAAAACAGTTCTGAGCATACTTATATTAACGACAGATAGGAATAACAGTAAGTCCTTATGTAATTTAACTAACATTTAAGTATCTAACATCTTGTTAGGATCGTTTGGAATCAAGACGCTTATATAGAGCTTAATTGTAAGTGGGAAACTACGAAATGTTTTTGAGTGAGTAGCCTTCTTCGAATTACTTAGTAACAAATCATTATTTATGCTTTCTGTTAATTAACATTAAAATATTACGCTCCTTTATTAAAATTAAATGTTTAACTTTTGCCGTGGCGTGTTGTTGGAAAACCGTCTTAGAAGCTCTACGCAACGAGAAACAGTTTCGTAGAAATAGCTAAGACAACAATTACGATACCGTTAACGAATACCAGAAAATTATGCAAAGTATTTACTGTTCTAATAATACCAACTAATTTACTACCTTATACAGAAGCTAGAATTGTTAGATCGTTGACAGATCGCGTGGCTGTGACAGTCGGTGGAATTCATTATGTTCCACAATTACATAGAGAATTGGTTCACTAACCAGTTTACTAAAACACCTTAGCGATCCTTATAGCATAAGAACAAGAGTTGACTTTTCTATAAATGTTCTTAGCAGTATCTTGTAAAACTACAATCCTTTGATACGGTAAATCCGAAGATACGGGCTGTAAACCGTACCATTCGCATGCCTTTAATATTAGGAAAATCGCGTAATTATTTGAAAATTGCGGATACGAAACTTATACTTGGAATATTGTCGTTAATAACGTCTTGGAATAACGTTTTTACATTAATGAGCAGTCATTATTATTGTGGATTCATCAACCGTACGGTGAATTCCCCGAAGCATATTCAGTGAAATGATGTCAATTTCGTAAGGCCTACAATTTGGACTCAAAACTCGAAACAAAGTATCAGATAGTGTACTCACTATCTGATACTGAAATCAGATAGTGTTATGTGGTAGGATCTTTACATTTAAGTTTTTTATGTATTTTTTTTTACGAAATATACGTTTTGTGTTTTGCATCTAGTAAATTATTTCAGCAGGACAACCTATTTTAATGTGGTTTGGTTTCAATTTTTAACCCCTGACGCAAAAAAAAAGGGTGTTATAAGTTTGACGTGTGTGTGTGTGTGTCAGTGTGAGGCACCGTAGGTCTTAAACGGATGAACCGATTTGTACGCGGTTTTTTTTTAACTAAAGTAGCAAACAAACGATGGTCCAAAAAAATCAAGAAATAAAATACAGAAACAATTGAATCTCATGGATGCAGATCGAACTCATTTCGCACGTTAAATACTATTTGAACAGTGACATTATTGCAGTTATAAATAAGTAACCTTTGTCTGAGTTCCTTTTTTCATAGTGCCACTGTTGGAATTAACGTGCGAATTATACACTTACAAAAATATTTAATTATAATATGTAACGTTCAAATATTAAATCGCGTGAAAACAGTGCCAAGCAAAGTTTCTCGGAATGGGCTCGTATAGTTCTTGGCTGTGGATGAAGTTATTCCCCCGAGAACACCGCGCTGATAGAATTCCCTGCTCCGTTTTATCACTGAATGAAAACTTCAAGAATATGTGGAGGTGTAAATTATTATGAATATGTAGTTAGGAATTTTGTACGGAATATTTGCTATATTTTGTGGTATGGAGAATGGGAGAAGGCCAACGGGGATACACTTGAAGGTACCTATTACACTGGCTCTTTTCGGGGTCGAGAAATTCTCGAACCGGTATGTAGTAGATGTTTTTGACATTCACCTATATGTTAGTAATTTTGGCCGTTTACGTTTGAGCCACGTAATTGTTATCTCGTGACGTGACGAGGTCATATTGACAGGGTTCTAAAACGCCTCATTAATTAAAGTTGCTAACTGTACTACATTCTTATTATTCATTGAACTTTTTTTCTGTCTTTGTTACAAAACTATGTCAGTATAACTAGCAAAATCTTCAATATCCTAACCTAATGTTTTTTTTATGGCATGGACACAGCAGAGGCAAAATGATGGCGCGTGGGATCTGCGACCCATAGATATTTACAATTTCTCAAGAGTACAATCTTAAGTCTGCAATTCTAAGGTCACAAATACCTTACCTACCTTACCTTAAGGACTAAGACGAAATGCCTTTATACTAGTAGGTAATTTCACTGAATGTCTTATCCCTAGCCCGGAACGCAACACGAACACTGCTTCTTGGCGGTAGGATAAAGGTAAGATGGTGGTAGAAACCCAGAACCTATCACAACTAAAACCATAATACACTATAATCATAATTTTGCAAGTTATATTAGTGATAGTGTGTGACTGTTCTTGATACAACGCAAAATTAACCATAACAAACAGATCCGGTCGTTTCCGTAAGTTTGAATTAGGTACTGATCGAATCCGTAACTGAAATCAAATTACTCCCTTAATACCCAAAACCAATTGCATCTCCCGTCACATCCCACGCACTCCACCTACAGATACACGACCCGAAATCGCACACGGATGCACGTCAGTTGCGGCTAGCCACGCCGACGTGGTGTCACGTGCAAGGCTAGTGCGTGAAATCCTCTAATAGTGCAAGTATAGGTATGGAGCTAGAATCAACTGAGATGCACGGTTGACGTTCAATGTAATCCAGGGCATGGTAGATTTGATTCGGAAGTGGGAAATGTTCTATGTAGGGTTTGATTGAAACTTAAGCGTTAAGTTTTAATCAAAATATTATGTTAATAACTGGAAAAATCATTTAAATAAAAATACTAAGAATAAGGGTTCCAAATAAAGATACCTTGATGACTTTATTGAGACACTGTTGTAATGAGAATCAGTCATGTGTATTGCAGACATATTAACATTGGGAGAAAGGTTTTTTTTCATCGCATTATTATCAAACTTAATTTAAAAACTCAAACGGAAATAAAATATATTACTTGTATATTACAAAATGTTCAATTTGCTTTGAAGCAAAAAAAAACCTGTGATCCCAAATCCTTTAAAAAATAAGAAGCAAAGTTAGTAGATTGTAGAAGGTTCTTGGAAACAGACTTTGTATAATTAATTTAAAGCTAATGCTTTGATGTTAGATAGCTACTTACATGGGATTCTTAATACGTAACGAATATAAACCGGCAAGGATGGCCACCAGTACTGGATAGCACACATAATTAATTTATTCATTTTTAACGGACTTCAAAAAAGGAAAGAAAGTATCTTCAAAGAAGGAAGGGAAGTTCTCTATGTTCCATTGTATGTATTTTTTTTATGTAGGTACGAGTATGTTCACTGATTTCTCCGTCAGTCCGCAAATTATGGACTGATTATAAGAATTATTTTTTGGTTTGACAGATTATGCTTTTGAAGTAGTCCCATTGTCACCAAATCTGAATCTCATGAGGGAACCCGTGAGGAATTGAGGGAACTCCTCAAATATTATAGGCATACACCTTTTACGATTTTAGTATTTTTAGTAACAGATCTAGCAAGCATTTGCATTCAGAAAGTATTATTTGGTGAAGTGAAACTAATGATGAAGACCACAGATGCCCAACGGAACTCCTCGACGGCACCTATTTCAAGGGTGGCGGTTAATTGAGCGACTATAACGTAGAAGGTAATTGTTTAAATATTACTGTAACTTTCCCGCAGCGTTGCTTGCGGTGAGCTTAAAATGTTTTAAATTTTCATATCAACTAAGAAGTGGGCCTGCATTACAGCGTATTATGATCACTTAAAGTAACGCTACGCAAAAAATAACTTCTTTTAAAATATTTGGTATCAGTTCAACTGAAGTCGTTGATTCACAATATTTTTAACCTTAGTCCGACACTTTCGGCGGTTTTTTGTTTTTAAAACATTTATTTTTTATTTCATAAATTGCCCTTGGGATTATGTTTGTTGGTTACAAACAGGTACGTTGGGGCATTTAAAAATACTAGCGCTCTATTCCACTTGATAAAACCATATTGCTTAGGCGTTATAGTATTGTCAACGTTATAATAGCTCATTTTACTTGACAATAATTATAGCAGTTCGATACCATGCCAAGAGCAATATGAATTAACTGTATAGAGTTCTTGTTCTTTTTTGGTCTAATCAAAGCGCCTCACCGGAAACATCAACGGTCATTAAAAATTAAAAATATATTTTTTTTTGTGTCATTTCTAACATTAGTTCCCAGTACACTTACTAACGGTGATAAACAAACTACTTCAATATCACTTAATCAAATGAAGGCAGCTTTAGACAGGGTCAATTACTGACTTCAAATTCGAGGCAAGTCAGTGCTGACCCGATACTGACATAGTGTATATTGATTTGGAGTCAATACAGCCCTGAAGTCACCGATGCTACTGATACTGATTATTTTCACGTGACACGGAAATTACTTTGGTGAGTGTTGTATTTCACGTGGACCAAAATCAGTCGGTTTTAGAAAAGTAAAGCGTGTGCTAACTTCTATACAATGCATTGTTACAGAATTGGTTTTAAATTGTTGCGTTTCATGCATGATCCGTAAAAGTAGTTTAGTTAAAATGTACCCTCCTATTAAAAATAATTTTCTAGTTCAAAAAGTAAAAACGTTTTCCGAAAACAATACCGCTTTAGTTCAGCTCAATATTACTCATACCAAGCTAATGGACATTACAAAATCCTTAATCAGTCCCAACATATTCCCGCGGCGTGGCCACCGAGTTCACCTTTGCATGTCAGGATGACGTTATTGGCTCCTGAATGATAACGTTAATGGAGTCCCAGTTTTAATGATCGTTTAGCTCTCGGATCGACTATAAAAGAGATACGAACCTAATTTATGACCATTGAGACGTTACCTTTAGTCGGTTGTCTCGGTTGATCCCACGCAAATCGGAAACTGATAATGGATGCATTTTTTGAAACGAGAGGTGGACTATCATCGATGGATCTTTATTTTAAATGGTTTTTGAACAGTTAGCAATAAATATCGAAAATCAGGGGGCGATCTGTCAAGAATTGACGTCTTAAATTAAGCTATATGTACCTATGTATGTATATACAACGAGAATTATAGAGAAATAAATGTTCGGGTTTACACAAATATACCTATGATCTTACCGGGAATCAAATCCAGCACCACAATCTTCGTAGGCACTGTAGGCAGGGTCACTACCAACTAAGTAAACCACGTCGTCGTAAAACGAATTTGTAAATTTCAATTTCTAGTCATAAGAAATTTTGAAAAGAAATAATATTTACAGTTGAAATTGCAGAATATTCTGGTATGCCAAGCGCTCGTAAAAACAACGTGTAAATTTAAACATGTAAAATTTTCACCAGTCGTCGCCGCACTTAATTTTGCCGCTCTAAGATCCAGTAAAATAAATAACCGCAAAATTCAATTCAACAAACCGTTATAAAATAAGCTGGAGGCAACAAAGTCAAATCGTTTTGCGCGGTTAACCACAGCACTCTGTCAGGTAAGCGTGGATTTGAAAGTTTATGCTTAGAGTTGTCGGTTTCAATCCACCAATATTTCAAACATCACCGGGGTGAACATTCTTAACTTATATTTGCATACCTGTTGATCGTAAGCGAAGAATCCTCGCATTTTGTCTCGAAAATGTGCAATAAATTGTGAATTTATTGTGTGAACTGAGCCCAGACTGATCCTAAGTGGGTTCTAGAGGCAAGTGTTTCACACGCCTTGCATCTGTTAGTGATATTGTAAAATACTTAAAAGAATAAAAATCTAAATCTAATTGGAGCACCGATAGTAGTAACAAAATGTTAGCTGGGTTTGTGATCTTAATTCTATGATTACAACATTTTATACGAGATACAGAAACCCCGCTAAAGTAGCTTATTTACGAAACTAATTTAGTGACATTAGACACTGAGAAGTCTAGGGAAGGGCATCCAGGAGCCACTCCAGACTTGGGAAATAAAACACGTCTTATTGCCAGCCGATCATGTATTAGAAGACTGGAAGTTGGAACTACCTGACATACTAATTATAATAAATCTACCCCCATCTACATATATTACAGACACCAGTTTTTATTTTGCTTTATAGGTGCACGTTGCATTTATGTTAAGAATTGTTAGCATTCTGTTAGTTTTTAGCATTTCTTATTAGCTTATTTACGAAAGTAATGTAGGTTTTGTCATATTTTACCTTTTAAAAGCCCTTTAGATAACACTTTAAAAAAAATCCCTCCAATACAAATTTAAAGTAATCAATAACTATTACTATGTTATTGTTAACAATCATAATCACTTTAGCTGCATATCTTGTAGTTTTGCAAATGAGCAAGAATAAATCGTAGTGCATTTCACTTCTCGACGGACCGTAACTATGCTTGCTCAGTAGACGTCTGTAATCTAGTCTGGACGCTTGATTTATGTGTATCATTCAAGACCTAAGGTGCTTCGCTACAAGGCGAAATATTCCACTGTATTCATATCATGAAATTGAAGTGAAATATTTATTAACCCACGTTTTAATTGCATATAAGTACTAGAAATACTCGAACTGTTGACCGGCCAAAAACTGTCACGAAGTTATGTCAAATCATAAGAAAAATAATACTTATCAATACCTGACAGGAGCTGCAGGTGGAGCTAATCCTATATGCTTCTAATTAGTCATCAAGAGTAAATACTCTTTAACCGAAAAGGAAACTTTATTGTCCTCACGTGTGATATCCATGGACTTGTGTCTTTAATAAGTCCACGGTGATTGTCTTAATTCGGTATTGGTGAAAAACACCTTGTTAACAAGGAGTAAGAGAGTAATTAAAAAAGAAATAAACGTACTTGTTTGCCATATTCAGCATGATTCTGGAGTGACTCAACGATTTAAGTCTGTAACCATACGTAAATTTTCTACGACTTTATTAGTCATAGCCCTAAACTGGTAGTTATTAAATTACGTCCTTCTGATATAGCCAAGTTGTTCGTTTAGCAAAATCACTCGAGCTATACGGTCTCAGGGTGTTGTGGTTGAGCCAACACGACGGTTTAAAACAAAATGGTCGCCCACACGTCATAGTTGTCATGTATTTGTGCATGCTTACACACACGTGTGCAATTGCAAAGCTAAAGCGTTTAAGCTACGTATTCTCAGTCGTAGGTAACAATCAAACAGCTTACGTTCGCCGCCTCCATTGTGCTTACTGTTTTCATTCAATCGTCTCTGTAGATTTTATCTGACTCAACGGGCTGTCGCCCTCTGACAAAAAAGTTACTTTAAATTATTGCCACGCTATACGTTTCTGTGTGAGTCTTGAAAAAGTCCCCCGGCTGTCCCTAATACCCGACGAAACCAATTTGAATTCAATTTAGGTTTTTTTTCGAGCAAGCTTTTGTTGGCTCTCAGTTGTGTTTACCTTATTCGATTTCTGTAATTTCATTCATAACAAACTGGATTTGGGGTTCGAAAAGCCCATCGGGGTTAACAGGGGCGTTTGAAATAATATTCTCTTTGATAAGAGCCGGTTTGGTGCCATAAGTGGTGGGGTCCGTGTTATCGCCATGGATTCAAATGGGATTTGTCGATGTGAAGTGACAAAAACTAATTATGCTCCACGCGGATTTGCGTAGGGAAGGGGTAGACTTCGATCGATTGCAGCTCGCCGGCTGTCGAAAGCAGATGCTGTTGAGAATACCTCCCTGTTTACGTCAATCGATGCCTAAGGTATAAATAAAAACACTGCACAACACGCGCCATGCTTTTATTCCTTGTTACTACACCAGTTCATTCAACTTATTGCAAAAACAATAATGATGCAAATGTATGCGTTTCTGTTAATCTCTTAACTTCGCGTTGACTCGCCTCGTTTATTTGTTCTTTTATCGGCAAAATGTAAATTGTCACTTAAGCATTAATGTTTTTGCAATGTAAATTGGCTAACGTTTTTAAATCTCCATTTTTATTGCGACACAAACGACGTTGTCTTCTATCGGATTTGCCAGTTGGAAGCAAGTCTTTTTTTGAAAAATTAAATTTTGCGTAGCACGTAGTAGTTTGTGTAAAATTCAAATAAAATTATACATTTCTTTTTCTTTTTTTACTTCAATATTTGGCTGGTCAGCTTGGTTATCGTAAGGTGGAACAAGCCTAAACGTCTTTTTTGCGTATTTAAAGAAAAATATTGCTGTCTTGCGATTGTGACAACACACCAAATGATTAACAACTGTAAAACGGCAATTTTATTACTAATAAATAAATAATATTGAGCAAACCGACACTAACATCATGTACAAAATCAATCATTCCTCAAAATTTATTTATAAATTCCCCACCAGACATCTTCAATAATTATTTCACAATCGCCCAAGCTGTTATTCTTGCCACCATTTGCATTTTGAACGCCATTAAATTTATAAAGAGCCGATTATAAATCTATATCTTTTTAAATGCGCATGATTATATTCATCAATTTGTCCGAAGTGTACGAGGACGTCGGGGCCCCGCTGCGTCGTGGGACAAGACAAACAATAACACGGCTCCCCGTGGCTACTTATTGTCTCACGACCGCATCGATTATAATCTCATCCCGGTGTTAATAGACCATTGACAAACAACTCTTTAGCCTTAATCGGAAATGGATAGTGTTATACCGACAAACAAGCCTACCCCACCTATATCCATTCCTCGCGAATTCGGTTTATCTAACAATCGAATCGACAGCTTCGGAATATGTTTAGGCGAATTAGATTTTCAGGTAAGAATATGTGTTGTCTGCACGCTTTCTTTAGAAAAAAATACTCAAGGGATAGGAATAATTGAAGAAATAAATGTCAGACATATCACACGAATTGAGCTAGTCTCAGAAGACCACGATAAACATAATAAATTACATAGTGAAATAGATACATACAAAATATCCAAGACAGGGCCAAAAAAGTCTCATCCCACGTATATTTGACACTAACCGAAAACTTAAGCTAGGACCGTTAGTTACGTAGACCGGGTCTAGTAGAATACTAGCATCACGGCTCCTTTATACCAGTTTAATGCTGAATTTGTTTTTTTTTACCTTCTAGGCTAACCGGATCCTCAAACAGACGGAATCTCGTCTAATTTGTACTGACGAATGAAATTTATAATGAACCGGAATACAAAATGGATGTTACAACAATGAGATATAAATCTGAAACAACGATAACCAGAACAAACCAACGCAATCTCATTAGTAATGGCTGCTGTAACATATTGGTGATTAGCAGGAATAATAACGTCAAGTTCGACATGCCCCGAGAAAAGCCGCAGGCCCTCTCTTGTTTGTCATTATAACACATAATACATGAAACGTTTTTGCTCCACCCACGGCGATGCCTTTTCTGTACCGTTCGGATGTACTTCGCAAATTGGTTTTTTAATTATGCCGGAGGATTCTTTTATTCTTTTCATTCATCTAATTCAGGGCTAATCCGGGGTCTTTTGGACCCCGTGCCTGGGGCACCGTTTGCCCTTCACTATTATACGGTTTATTATTAAAATGTACCCTGAGACGCAATTTGTCGGGCGTCTTAGACCTGACTTGCAAGGGTTTAGTACACGGTTAATGCCTCTACTCTGTCACTTCACTACTATTAATGTGCACGTCTTTGTATCCGTCTCTTTGAATAAAGCGGTGATTGCGAGAACTACTGGATTTATTATTCAGTTAGTAGTATAAGATTTATAATTGTGAACGTCTCATACTAATTATTTATTAACATGAATTCGGTATTCTAATTATCACTTATTTCTACATTATATTTTGACATCAACTACTGTATGATTGATAAAAATAAATGGTAAGCGAAAATTGTTTATTTATATGAACTTCTGATAATTAACTTTTTAAAGTACCATACTGACCCTAGTTCTACCTAACAGTTTTTCATGGTACACAGCCGTTATGATAGTTGCGGCTTGATCAAAGGAAGAACATCGTTTTTAATTCCATATTCATTTCTCATATGCGAATTCATTTGATTTTTAAACGTAGAAAAAAACTGCCAGTAAATTACTCTGCGCATTCTATACAAACAAAATATTATCATATTTTTCCTCAGTTATTAAAAACAAACACTATAAATCAAATCAAAATAATCGAGCTTTGTTTCGCCTTGGGTCATTGTAATCAACTTAAGAGGTTTTTTGTCGAAGCTCAAATGTATTACGAAAGTTCCGCTCATTCTTTTAATAAAGTTGACTTTTCTTAATGTTTAGTCGAGGTTTGCTTTTTATTTTTTAAAAGATCTCTCATTGTGACTCCGTTCATTAGTTTTTGTATTTACCGCTACATTCTTTGAATTTTAAGGAGTATTTTGTTCATTTGTTAAACCATATTTCGTGCCTTATAATATAAGGCATGCAGTTATGTAGTAAATCTAACTAAAGTCCCTTTTTCCAGTGGAGTGTTTTTCATGTTCTCGAAAATACACATTAAAACATTCGACTATCGCAACAATTAATGCCTTACTGGTGATTTTTCTGTGAAGGGTTTTAAACACAATTATATACTTATTACCTTTTATTACAAATAGGATTATGATATTTACCAGATATAAACTCAGAGTGTCTCAAGACGAAAGTCTTTGCTCAGTGTGTGTTGCCAGTGATGACTGAGAATGAGACGTGGTCGTATACAAATGGGCCTCATAAGAAAGCTCAAGGGTCTATGCTCGGAGTATCGACATAGCCCGAAGAATTGCCAAACTGGAGTGGCAGTGGGTGGGGCACATTACTCGTGGAACTGATGGCCGATGGGGCCACACGCTTCTTGAATGGCGACCACGTGTCGGAACACGTAGCAGAGGTAGACCTCCCACGAGATGGTCGGACGACCTCATGAAGGTTGCGGGAACGCGGTGGATGCAGGTAGCACGTGACCGGTCGTTGTGGCAGTGCACGTCATTTGAATGAAATGATGGAACTCAGAGTTTGTTGTAAAATGTCATAATCCTATTTGTGCCATTATTCTGAAATCAGACAAAACATAATTAGCTTCATCCTGTAGTATTCTCAATGTTTTGTTCCAGTGCGTGGTAAGATAACTATTGAAATGACTAGTATAGAAATATTCCATCTGTCCTCAGGGTTGACAACGCATTTGCAGTCTTTAGATTTTCATCCTAAGATTGAAAATTTCCATGGGGTTCAGTCCACTAACATATATACCCGCCTTTCTTCTCCATGTCGTAAACAAACCTAAAAAAAAACTTATCCATCCATATTCTATAGCCAATTTTAGCCTTCTGATTTGAAATAATATCACTCCATCATAAACTAATAACAATTTGAGCACGCACGCCCCGAGCAACAATGTTTAAGAAAACACTATAAAATCAACAAACCGATCACAAATAGCCGTGGGACAAACTATCGAACGGTCCGTGGTGTAACAATTAATAAACACGTTAATTAATTTCAGACTAGGTAATACAGTCCATCAGATAACCGTTATCGGACCGATCTCTGCCAAGTCACAAGATCCGATATTAAGATTGTTAATGCTATGTAACAAGAATGCTCAAGCTAGTGAGGAGCATGAAGTAAGTTCTTGAACTTAACGAAGATTTTGTCAATCAGTAAGAAGATAATTTGCTGCCAATTAATTAGTTGACTAACGCGTACCTAATAACAGAGTAGACGATTTATTACTATTTTTATACAACTCATAGAAGTCAGTGAGGAGACTGTTATACTCTTATACTGTTTTAAGTCGTAAAAGGAAGTTTTTTAAGTCATACTTAGAAAATAATTAATTTTGAAAGTTTCCCGTTTACTAGTGACGAAATCACTTTATTTTGTGAAAGAGTATAGTGATGAAAAGGTTAAACTATATTTGTTGTATTTAATTATTTTACGTTTTGATATACTTAAGTAGCAATTTTTATTGTATTTCGCTCTTTATTATTTTCCTCTCTCTCTATTTCCATCTCGTTACTATTAATTTTATACTTGATGATTTTATTGTGATTACGACATTGTGACAGAATAATGTAGGTAGTTTTAAAAATGAAATAATGCCTACCAAAAAAGTTATTCGAAACGTTGATCATTAACCGACTAATTACTTGATCTTATATTACAAATAAAAAAGTGTTCCGATTTTTTCCATCAACAAGTTTAACTTTATCGTTACTATAAACAATTACTTTTATGGATTTACCTTCAAATAAAATCAAGATAAACATAAAGTACAAGACGGGTTGCTCTCTCTTATCTCTTTATGTTAATGGAAAATTTAAATAATTATTAAAGAAGGATCATTACAAGATATAACCGTAATATAAATTTTATCATTTGCGGATACTGAACCGTAAGTAAAATTATCGTTTTATGCAAATAATTTAAATGAGGCTAGTACTAGTTGTCTGTAGCATGCCTTTGAAGTACCGACAAACAGGTGTTTGCGATGTTATAAGCTATATCGTATGTCATACTTAATGAGAAACACGGTTTTTAATGTTATAATTTACACAAATAATTATTGTACACTGCTAATTTTATCTCTCAGTTCAAATATTTCATTGCATATTTCAAAAAAAAATACACTTAAAAAAATTACGCTTCTAACAAGATGGCGATTGTTTTATATAGGCATTTTGATTCTATACGAACCTAACAAGACGGTAGATTCATCAACTAAGATGTTACTTTTTTTCTCGATCTGCACCGTGTTTTATCTTGTTTTATAATAAACAACAATATTTTATTCAAACAATGAGAAATGCAAAAATAAAATAGAATGCAAATGCAATCACTGCTAGTTCGATTCAATATAAAGCAGTTTAATTTTAAATCACAATCTAGAGAATTCCTACAACTTTGTTTGCGTATAGGATTAGGTTTGCGCATTTACTATTATTTCGTCTTCTAGAAAAAAAATGCGTTTATCATTATTGCAGAAGTAGGAACTCTCTTAAATCCCAAAAGAAAATGCATAGTCATTTATTTAAATTATATTTCTTTACAAAATATTGTTATTTGTAAGTTTTTAGAGTTGTTGGTAAATGTGGCTCTCCTACCCCACTCTGGAAATAAAGGCGTGAGTTTATGTACCTACCTAAAATGTGTTATGCTGGAGCTATCCTATCCTCCTAATACTATTAAACGAGCAACATTTGTGTATATGTATATACATAAAATATGTTGGTAATCATGTTCTCGAAACTGGCTTTAACGATTTTGATGAAATTTGAAATATAGCGGTTCACGAGGGCGAAAAATCGATCCGTCATCCGAAAAAATCGTTTTCGACCCGACTTTTACTCGGTCTTCCAGGTTCTTTAATATTAAATGCTTAATTTAAGTTTTATTATGTAGGGCAGGTTAGGTTAGAACTATAAAGTAAGGTGATAAGGTTTTTATTTAAAAACTTCAGCATTTTGTCTCTTTAGAATTATGCAGGTAGTATATCCCTGCAGGAGTATGTGTAAATAAATTTCGAAGTTCACGTTTCTCAGTTCTGTGATATTGCCTGCCACTGGACATTTTTATGAGTAGGTACCACAGGCAATACAGTCTTTAATAAAGACCAACTTATAAAAATAGATACAGTGTCACAAATAACACTTTGTAACCAATGACACAGGTAGGTCAAAATGTATTTATAAACTTTATTTAGGTACTAATTTCACATTAGGTCAACATTGTTCGCGTTTGAAACATGTTACGTGTTAGAAACAAACTTTATAACTGTTGAGGTCTAAACGTGTCGGAAACCCAAAGTTTTCCTGTTAGGTTTCCAAAATACAATAACTCTTAATTTAGGCTTTATTTATGTAGGGTGCGTGTGTACTAAGTACGTTGAGAGCGCCCTAAACTTTTCCTTGGAATTTGTTGTTTTAGAAAATGTGCGATTATTAATGATATAAATCAATTGTAAAGCCTTATTTGCTTTTTCTTTTTCTTTATTACTGGGTACCAAAAAATTATAAAATAGTTGAGCTTGTGACACTATATCTACAAAAACCTATTTATAGTTATTAATAACATAATTTTAGGCATGAAGTGGCCAAGTAGCAAAATACATGTATTATCGAAATACAATATAATGGCCAGTCGCAACATATAATATTAATAGGTATGATTAAATAATAAGGCAAAAATAATATAAATATTGTTATTAAAATTCTCATATTTCCAGATATTTACAAAATCAATAAGTATTTTGATATTACAAAGCCGTAATTTTTAAAATAAAGTAAGTTCTTAAAAGTATTTGGATCACCAACATAAAAACACCTTTCAAATACCTTAAAGTTACCTTGTTTTTATTAAAACACTAAAAGTGAAAATGGGAAATCGTTGCCTTGCCCCAAACCACGAAAGTGTTAAACTTCATTATTTTATTCAAGTCAAACTTCTCATTGACTTTTTTAAAAAGTAAACACTGGAGTTCATTTTGTTAAGGGCAAGCTCTTTGTGACACTTTATTTAACTTAACACTAAGTTAATTGGCCATAAATTAAGTTCTGACTTAAAGGCTCGCTACCCACCTTGTTCGCTCACTTACTGTACATTCGAGTTAGTTTAAAGGACAACATTTTCTGCTCTAATTACGTCCGTACCGGTTCTCGTGTTATTTTGTTTTGTAAACTGAAAGCCCGAATTTATTTCTGGTATTGCGATGAGTTTTTTATTTGCAATGCTTTAAAAGGAAGAACGTACGACGCTTACTTTCTTAGACGATGTCGTATTTCCAAAATAATTTAGAGAAATCGACAATCTTGTCATTTTTCAGACTTAATTGATATATATATAAGTACTGTCACACTTCAGGCATTATTCAGGATATCAAATTTAAGGTATGAAAGTAAAGACGAGATTTAGTTTCGTTGGATTTAAGCTGCTTCAGCAAAAAGTTAGATAAAGAAAATATGGGTGCGTATCTACTCACATAACTTTTTAAGTCCTATTTTTGGAAGTCCGAAAATGTTTCTCATACCATTTTACATCATACTGGTCACTCTTCATACTCTTCATATTTTTTTTTAATACTAAAGATCGGAACTCATAATCATCTGAATTCATAACGCCATTATTCATGGAACAGTACACTTTTCAAAATTTCTTAAATATCTTACGTGTAGAAAAGGTTAGGTTAGGTTAGGTTAGATTTATAAAAATCCTCAAAAAGTAACAGTTTCTTAAAGAAATGCATTATGAGTTGCGATAATTATGACTTCAAAAGTATGAACAAAAAAGTATGAGGAATAAAATTATGAAGAGGGATTATTATGAATACAAATCGGTAGTAAAACTAAAAATAGGAATAAGAATTTTATGTGAGCCAATATGGACCCAGAAAATATCAACAACACAGCATAGTATTAAACTAGTAGGTATACACCACGTCAATGAGCGAGCGTGTGCTCATGTGGACTAACATTGTAGAATTGTACGTCGCACATGTAACAAAGTGATTTACAACTATAAATTGCCTCGAAGTCCAAAGTAACAAGAGACTAGCTTCGGGTACAAATTCACAATTAACAGAAGCAGGGCTAAGCTTCCCTGTGACACGGCAATGCGTCTTCTTCCTCACTATCTGCTCGACGCACCTGCCGCTAAGTCCGGACTTTGTTTGCGGCATGGTTCCTCTAATTAGCCTCTCTGATGACTTGCCAGAGTTCATTAATTATAACCCAAACCGCGGTTTGATGCGGACAAACAACGTAAAAAACTTTGATAACCTCTCCCAAAGCTTTGAAGAACATCTGTCGCCTCGGAGCGGGGGGATTTTTGTACGTGCCGAAAAGGAGGCTGGTTCTAGTTTGTTTTTAACTCCTTTGAGACGGAGAACTCTCAAGTACCTATCTAATTACATTGTGCAAAGTGGTCTCGAGAATTTGATTTCGATTCTCTTGTTGGCGAGTTTAATTGACTGCAAACGCAACGAACACAATGTGATGAAGATTGGGTTGTAATAAAAGAAGGTTTGTGTCTCGTCTCAAAAGGTAAGCTCATCCAAAAGTTTGATCATTGAGCATTTCATAGTTGAATTATTTCGTAATTAAAACTGACGTATCAATACAAAACATGCTTCATTAAATTGAAGCAGAGTTCCGAAGAGCCACCGATCTCACCGTGACTCAGCCGGAACGCGTTCCGTTTTTTACCTAATAAAATTAAGTCGATCTTTCCGTCGGGATCATCGGCAAAACAACTCGAGTCATCCACTTTATTAATTACGTTACGAACTTTATTAATCACAATTTGTCCAAAGTTAATTTCAACAAGACATTTTGTTTGTTTATGAATTTTGTAAATAACATTATTCCACCGTTATTACAGCCTGTTTTCTCTCGTAATGTTTTACTTTGGCATGAAATGTAGGAAAAAATTGTTTCAATGTGTACAATTCTTTACGCTTCGTGATTTACGCCTTAAACGGAATCTCTCCCATGAAATATGAGTTCTTTTACACGGCGACAGCTGCTAACAATACAGCTTTCTCTTTGTCTCATATTGTAGGCGGCTTATTAAACTGATAGTCCTTCATGACAAAATTAAACTCTTCTTTTTATATGTAGAATAAATTAACATTAACGTGGAACATCAATTAGGATCTTCGGAATTAATCTTAAATGATCTGAAACGTGCGCCGTTTTAAAATGACTCTGTCCCTAATGCGATATTAATCACGATCACATTTATTTTACATCTAAACGCGGACGTAATCTGGTGCGATCGAAGGCGCAGTGACACGTCGCGCTTGACGTTCCGACTTCAAAACAATAATAAGCCGAGGTTCTTTATTTTTTCTTAATAAATTATTCATATCATAATCCGAGTGATGGAAGCGATCGTAAGGCTGCGTTCCGCCGACTCATCCGACAGGTCTAATTTAATGCTTGCATTTATTATTGGTAATGGAATTAACCGCGCCCGATTATCATATAATTTGATGGACTCACTATCTCCCGATCGCGGCAATGCCGCCACTGCACTTATAAAAAACCAACCCGAGCCACGGAGGACGTGATCATTACGCCTAATTATTGTTATCTTTATGGTAGCAATCGGTCTGCCATGTTCGTTTAGAGCCGACTCTCGATAAGACGCCGGCATAATGCGAAACTTTTGTCATTTTACGTCCCCTTAAAAAAAATATGACGTTTTTTACGTCGATTCTGGTGAATTAAGCTTTTTTGTAGGTAATAATATGAGTCGGGTTTACTTTACCTTCATTAAATGCAATGATAAGGATATTCCATCTCTTTTTGATTAAAATTTCTCAACAAGTTGCCGCGTGAGTGCGTTATATTTTATTCTCGTAATGGAATTTTGTCTCGCCGCTTTTATTTTCAATTTACCTTCGCTGTTGTAAAAATCAGGACGTGATTACTTTGACACATATAGGTTTACGTTCAATGTATTTGAACGAGGCCATTTCACATTCAAGTCATACAAAGTAGTCCGTTTCTGCAAATCCATCGTTTAAATTAGAGGTTCAAGCGTGCTTAGTCACGTACCCTGCGTTCTAGACCATTTGCGCTCGCGTTAAGGGACAAGCGAAAAGCGGGCCAGGCAGTGCATTATTTTTTATGTAAGGCAAATAGCTTTATTGATTATTGGTCCCCACGGTGAAGTAAGACTTACGACTAGTATACTCTCCACGTTTTTGGAGCCGAAAATAAGAAAACGACATGCTATTATTCACTCGTACTTTGTCCGTGCTCTGTATATCTTGCACTGTGATGATTAGTTTACTAACCGGAGCTGGTAGACCGACGGACCCTCGATTTGGATACAACCATACCACGCAGCTGCTTCGGACGTGACCACAAAACCGAGCAGGTTAATGACTGGGCATTAAAAATATTCGGCAGGATGTAACTCCGTTTCGTTTCTTGCATTACTTTTCGAAGTATCAATTTCAGTTTATTGACTTTCGATAATCAAAGAGTTCCGAAAAACAATAACGCTACCCTGGAAAACGTTAAATGATTGAAACGATTAACATACAAATTGAAACCACAAATGCTCATTAACATTTAAAATGTGAATCAGTTCCAGCCGGTTTTGTCATTCTTAATTTAAAACTAAAAACAACTGGCTAGAAAAATATTCGGCGCGTATAAATTCTTTTTTCGAAGACGTACCTAAGTGTGAAGTGATTAATCGGCGAAGCGGCTGGGACACATGCGACGGGGTGTTATTTCGGAAAGAATGCCGAGAACGTGCTTCCAGGCTGACCCCCAGCGAGTAACAAATGCCCCGCGCGACGCAACGGATATCGTCCATTCGTTATGTACGATCGCTCATTTGAATTTGGATTTGTGTCTCAATTTCGTACGGTCCAATACAACGTAAATATACGACCAATCCTTATCAAGACCGCTTTGCATGCAATTTGTTTTTACCTTTTAGGAATTCGCTTAAATTATTATGTTGTTTACTTCGTGGCAGGCAGGCAGGCATCATTAAATTTATTGCAATGCGTCTCAAACTGCCTTTCCGCCATGACAATTTTCTGCACTCTTTCTTATGGCTTTAAAGTAAAAATAATCACCCGACAATTATCGCAGAACGGACGCAAATCGTTGCGCAACTAGAGCAGTCGTTATTGTTTTTAGGAAAAGGTGTATTTTGCATGGGGGATTTAAATTTTCGTCGCGAGCCAGCATTGTGAGGTCGGAGGAAGCCGGAAACCATTATGGCGCCACATGCTCGGGGTGTCACACGAGTTTCGGCGATGGCTCTCAAAGGTTTCCCACATAAAGCCGCAGATAATATTTTCTGGGCGCTTATGTTGCAAGAATTTAATCTCAAACTTAAAAGCTACTTTTGCTAACGATTATGATATCTTTTGACACGCAAACTCGCAATCTGAAGGAACTGGAAGAAAATGATTATTTTCCTCATCAGATATATAGTTTACCAAAATAAAAACGGTGCTAACGTTTCTGTTTCATATCACCTAGAATTGTAGCGGTCGTCGTTATCTATCAACAGCTTACGTAAAATAATCACGTTGATTTTTTTGTCGATTTTCGAAAATCTCTAACTTGATTAGGCTCCAAGGTTTTGCATACTTCAAAAGTCGACGGTGAAATAGTTAGACTTATTTTAAAAGCCTTTAATCGTTTGTCGCGATGTCGGCTGTCTAATGAATTTGTCACAAAAAAGGCACTAAATAAATCCTGTCATCGCGTCAGATGTTTTAAAAAAGCAAGGCTTAGCGAGACGTCGTCAGTCCATAAAATTTACTGTTTTGATAGGTTTAGGTGACTTGATTTGTAACAATTTTAGCACCTCTACATATTTAGTGTTTAAACTTGTTAATGTGCACGATAGCAATCTTAATGCTCTGCTTTAAATGGATATGTTCAAATTATAAGAATGATTCGGCATACTAAGCCGAATTTATTACTCATGTGACTTTTTACGACGTTTTTTCCAATTAACTTAAATTCATTGTGTCGTTTTTTTCTTAACTATGGAAACTAAAATGTTATTATAAAATACATCATTTGATTTGATTTATTTTTATTTAAGTATATAACGTAGTATTATCCCGACGTCTATTTAATATTAAACTTGTCAGGAAGATATTAATTAAATATGGCCATATGTTATAAAACCTTATGTTACGATGCGATGTAAAATCTTATTACTTATTTACTTGTATTATTAAAAATATGAATAGGTACTTACTGCTTTAATATATTTTCACGATGAATTTCGATTTTTTTTCGTAATTTACCTAAAAAATCGTTTGAAAACATGTATTTTATGCACTTTGTAATGGGCGTATCCGGATACCGATTAGCGATAATAAAATTACGCATGAAAGGGTGGCAACAGCTGTCTGAATGTAATCCTTCTCGTTTCCACCATCGATAGCATCTAATAACGCATTGTGTCACTTAATAGTCACTGATGGTATCTTGACATACCTTTTTGCGTATATTTTATAAACAATATGCTAGTTTTTAGAGTTCCCTTCTCTAACCTTTAACTCGGGGTGAGATAAAATGAATATATTTTTGTTTTTTTTTTGTTGTAGAGGTGTCATTTATAAAAACAAAATTAACATTAAATTGACTTTATCTACGTCAGGTAACTGGTACAACCAGATTTTTTTTGAGGTAATTATAATCCTTTATTTGTTGGTCTACCGCTGCATTTTCTCTGCATGTTATTTTAATGGATTAAGGTGCAAAATTAGATTCATCTCTTTGAAATCGCCTGTACTTGTCGCATGTAAGTAGATATGTAAACGTCCGTAAATAATGGATTAAGATCACGCTTGCATTAATTAAATATTTAGCTATCTTTTATTTATCCGGTATAACTTAAATCACGTCTTATTCCTCTTTTACCTGTAGCATAAAAATAACTGTCTTTCAGCACGCTTACCAACTACGGAACCCTAGCATTTGTTTATGAAATAATCAGTATATTTGTCAAAATACTGGCACCCTTCTCACGTCAATCGACGGATATCGGAGCGTACTTCCGCGGGTCACAATGGTAACTATAATGACTCATTACTGTTACCGTTTTGTGCTGTTACGGTTTTTTGTTGATGTTAAGGGGTTTTTACAAGGGCCTATTTTTTACGTAAAATATTAAGGTAGTGCATAGTTTAATTGTAAATATTTACGAAAAAAATAACATGATCAAGCCAGTTCTTTTTTTTTCTCTAATTTTGAGAGAATCTACAGATTACATAGTTTAATTGTAAATATTTACGAAAAAAATAACATGATCAAGCCAGTTCTTTTTTTTCTCTAATTTTGAGAGAATCTACAGATTAAATTTAGGTATGAAGTGATGATTGATTTTAAAACCACAAGGTTGATTACAAATGTTACATTGCATGAGTAGATGTTCTACAGAATCATATTATACTACTAGCCTGCCCGCGATTTCGTCCACGTAGATTTCGATTAAAGTTATTCATTATACGAGTAACTAAGCTATCTGCGTTCCAAATTTCATCAAAATCCTCCTACCCGCTGCAGCGGGAAGGAGTAACAAACTAACACACACAAATAGCATGTTTTTTGCATGTTTAATATTAAAATGATAAGTACTTATCACCATCAGCAAAGTTAACTCGTAGGTACTTGGTGTCGGGTTTTGTTTTTGCTATTCCTTGAATTTATTTTAAACTACAAAAAATACAGACTGATGTTAAAAAAAGACGTGGATCAAACCCCGATGACATTTAAAGTTTTCTTTGTTTTAGTAACAAATTCTTTAGGGATTTTAATAGAATTAAAACGTAGCCAATAGCGTTTTTGAATAGTCTTCTATGTCTCTGCTAAACGCGGAAAGGAATTCGAAAGTAATTTATCTTGTGACTAAGCAAGCACATTAAATAAATAAATTATATTTTACCCATAGGACTAGTGTAAAAGCACCTTAACCAACAGGTACTATGGTTTAACCAACTTACCTTTTATCACAGATTAGAACGGCACCGCGCAACCTGCCTTTCCAACTACGACGAGCTGCAGAGGGTTATGTATTAAGTTCGTTATAATATTTAATACTATCAGTCTGGGGTATTTGGCGGTCTTGTCTGTTTTGCAACTTTAATTTTCTTTGCACTGTGGGGTTATTATGACATAGCTATGCAGCTCGGTTTACGCTGAGAGAAAAGGACAGAGCTATAATAACTGCTATAGCTCTGTTCTTTCCGCTCACTGTAAAATGAACTACATAGCTATGGCATAATAACTCCCCTGACCTTAGCTTTTGTTTATATTTTGTGTACTGATTGACTGGTAGACAGGTGACCTTGGCCATTAAGTTCACCATTATTAATTCGCAATAATGTTTAAATAAATCAATATAATAAATCACTTTAGATTATATTACATAGATTTTCAAAAACTCTCGACAGGGTTGATGTTTAATATTTACCTAATAAATTTGTAACACCTTGACGTGTAAAGTTTTTAAGCTTATATGTTGACGATAGTAAGGTGTCAAGACCGAACTGTCTGTGGCCCTAGACAATATGCATTCGGCCTTCGCTATCGTTATCAAAAATTTACGTAAGCTGTTAGACCGTCGCGTCGAGCGCCTACGTCAATTCCATACATTTTTTAGATGAGTTTGTAACCTGTTACTACAGAGTGTATAAAGCTTCACAAAGCTCCCGAAACTGTTACAATCCTAACAATAAATCTACCAAGTGCCCCTTCTGTTTGTGAACACCCTGTATCCCACCCAACAGACTTCCGTGACCAATCGTGACGGATAAGGCTAATTTATCAAACCGCTTCAATTTTATAACTCGCAGGTTGCGTGTGCGACAGAATATTCTATTACTCGCACCTCGCCGATTAATCTTCGGCTACGTTATTAGTGCCGTGTATTAATAGCTGTTTGTTAAGTTCTTTCAGGCCCGTGTTAATTCTATAATGCACTGACCTTAATTGCTTATAGTGTTAGGTTGATGGAGCCAGTAATGAACTAGGACCTATGATGGACATTTGATTCTTATGTTATTAATAACCTTTATGATCATTAAATTATTGACATACTGTGTCATACGTCTCCGCGTGGTTGCCGGGTTAGAATAGTGCTACTCCATGTCCTCCCGTGGATATCGTAGGGAATAAAGGCTCTGTAGTACTGTTAAGCGATGGGCTTGCAACCTGTCACTAATACACTGGTAAACATCTTAGCCTAGTTGTGCAAAATGTGGCTACAGAATTATTAACAAGTGTTTAGAGTGTTAGTAATTCTGTAGCTCTGCCTACCCCGCTCTGGGAATAAAGGCGTGAGCTTATGTATGTATGTATGTAAGTGTCCATTATTGGTGCCTTCAGCTCAAATTGTTCAACATTGGTGCCGTCATCCAATATACAGAAGTTTTAGACTTCAGTTTTAGTATACAATGTGTTTTTTTTCTAACCGCCTTACTTATATAAACGTGGAATAACCATGGGATAGTTATACCATGCTTTGTCCTTATCTGTAAAATTCAAATGTCACAATGCCTGACATAGCTGTCGCATTCTAGCCCATCTTAATAACATAACATTGCGATGTACTTAAAATCGTGTACAGAACTAATAGGAATGGAAAAATCTTTTTTTAATTTTCCAAGGTTACTCGAAGATGACTGGACCGATATGAAAAATATCATTGTCATGATGCGATGGGATCCTGGAGGGAATTTCGTATTATTATAGATAAACCTTTAGCGATATGTATTATTTTATAAATTACGAACCTAAATTATTTGGAAACAGTTAATATTTTGCTCTGGTACTAAACTAAAGTTCCATTAACATCCATTTTGAAACTAGTCTAATCAAATGTCTTGATCTAAATCAATATCTTAGTGAAGCTGAAAAAATAAATTAGTACATGTCGATCCATATGCTAAGTACCTAAGAGCTTATCCTTTTATTAAATGAATACAACTAAACTTTTTTCTGAGAATACTATAAAAGTATCAAAGGCCACCGAGTACTTAAACTCCAGCATTATCCTTCAAGCCTTCGGTACCCATAACTTAATAACAGCAGCACATTATAAGATAATGTATTCGATTTGGAAATCTTAGCTCCCAATAAAGTTTACGACGACTAACACCTAGATCCAACAGACCCCATAACCTTTATGGGTCCAGTACGTATAAAGCGAGGGATTTCCTGAGCTATAATCTAACAAGAGAGCGTTTCTCCTGTATTTATTGCACTAATAAATATTTATGTCATAATCCGAAGTAATGTTACCGACGGATCACCGGTACGCGTCCTATTCTACTGTTCTCAAAGTTGCTTATCGTTTACACTATGATGACTTACTGTTAGACCAGCCACAGACTAAACGTGTGCAGTCTTAATGGAATTGAAAAGCGTCAGAGTGTAAGCATAGTGTTTGGTTGATTTTTTATTTTGTGTTTTGGTCGCGTATAGTGTAAGTGTGAAGAGTGGTCGGCTCGGTCTATAGGTAATGGAATTAACAGACACCGATTATCATATAATTTGATGGACGTGCTATCTCCACATCTGCGCCGCGAGCTGCAATTGGAGTAAAAAGCCTTCGGCTACCGACGGACCGCCTATTAGATCTAATTATAGTTATACCGTTTTATTTTGTTGAATAATTGTATAATGGAGGAGACATTTTTTAACCAAATAAAACGGTTATGCATTATGTAGGATGCAATTTGTGGTGCATTATAACGGGCGGAGGCCCGGGAGCTATAATTATGTATGAACATTCTGGAGACATTTTTGAGTAGGGAAGGATGATACATGTATCTGGATCGCAAGTTTTTTCATAATGTTCACTATTGATAGTCTTTGTGGCTAAGGTAGATAAATAAGTAGCTTAACGGTAAATGAAGCGATTCTCGAAAAAAAATATGGAAATGACGTATGCGCTCGAGGCGACCGTCTGACTGCATACGACAATTCTACACATTTTTGACTACGATATCGAATTAAACGTAATTGTTGTCATACTTTTGAACCTGCCTAATTTAATATTCATATGGACCTTAGTAGACAAGATTGTCCCAGACGTGTATTGGAGTGAAGACCACGCAAAAGCACTCGAGCCCGCGGGATGCCACCTCAACGCTGGGTGGATGACATCAGACGGCACGCAGGCCGTGACTGGATGCAATGAAAATGGAGGAGGCCTATGTCCAGGAATGATGATGGACCTAATCAAGTCAATATCTATTCAAACAGTGTCGCCACTACATTTAAAGCGCTATGGCTTCAGAGGGCCCAGACAAGATACATTACGCTAACTATAGTTTCTATTCGTTTAGTTTTTAAACCAATCGCGTCACTGGCACATCACGTGACTTTTCGTATCACGTCATCTACCAGTGACGCGATTGGTTTAAAAACTAGACGAAGAGAAGCGCTTGCTAACGTAGTGCATCTTGTCTGGGCCCTCTGAGCTTTTAAGCCAAAAAGCGGCAACTTCTTCGAAACCTTTGAAGTTTGTCGTACCTGAGGCCCTAGACAAGATGCGTTCGTTATCGTTAGCTATATGTATAAGATTGACGTAAGCTGTCAGACGGTCGCGTCGAGCGCGGTCAGTGTTGTCACATCTAAGTACCAACTTTTTGGTAGATCTACCTAATTCGCCTCCTGTCTACCTATGGGGGTGCGCACCCTCGGCCTCAAAGCTACCTAATTTTGATATTTTTCAAAATATTATGATTGTAAACGTTTTTCCATGCGTGTAGTGTAACGAAACGTTACTTGCTATCGAATTTAGCCTGTCTTGTAATTTCAGCAATTAAAACGGCACGCGTTACGATAAGTGTATAATCTGTGTTTGAGGTGACATAAAAAAATTAGAAGCTGTCTGTGAGTGACGGCTGACACTGACAGATAGCAAAGCATTTCGCGGCATTTTAGGTAAGTTTGGTGTTAATTTTGAACATTTTCTACGCATTTTTAATCGTTAAAAACAGGGTGGTAGATCTACCTAATTTTCATTTCAAATTCTACCAATTTCTACTGATTTTTGGATCCTGTGCTACCAATTTGCCGAAATTAGATGTGACAACACTGAGCGCAGCCCTACGTCCATATCATATTTTCGTCAAATTCGAAAATCGTTTACGTACCTTTGTCTAGCCTCACTGGTTTGTGGTGAAAGAATAATTTAAATCGCTTCAAGCGTTTGCAAGAGAATTTTGAAGATAACTAGATTTAGTTATGGACAATTTTAGACTTACAGAGGGCCTAATATGGCTGCGTTTATCGCGTGATAAATTTTGGATAAGGCATCCGTCACCTTCTGACAGGTAAATAAATACACGTGTTAAAAAGTGACGAATGCTTTATCCACTATACTAGGCCCGCAGGGAACATAGGATGTCATTTCTGACAAAAGTAGCTAGCTTTAATAGAAAAAAAGACCATTACATTTTGAACATAATTATGTGTATTTATTAAACATAGCTATACGTTTCTTAAACTATTTGACACTCAGCAGTGTTTCCATTGTTGTGTTCCGGCGTGGGGATAAGACATCCTACGAGTACAAAATCTAGCAAGTAAATTTAAATGCGAATGTCTATGGGTCACAGTTTCCACTTACCATCAGGTGGCCTGTGTGCTCGTTTGTCATCTCTATGCCATAAAAAAAAAAAAAAATATCTATACTACTCCCAGTGTTGTCACATCTACCAACTTTTTGGTAGATCTACCTAATTCGCCTCCTGTCTACCTATGGGGGTGCGCACCCTCGGCCTCAAAACTACCTAATTTTGATATTTTTCAAAATATTATGATTGTAAACGTTTTTCCATGCGTGTAGTGTAACGAAACGTTACTTGCTATCGAATTTAGCCTGTCTTGTAATTTCAGCAATTAAAACGGCACGCGTTACGATAAGTGTATAATCTGTGTTTGAGGTGACATAAAAAAATTAGAAGCTGTCTGTGAGTAACGGCTGACACTGACAGATAGCAAAGCATTTCGCGGCATTTTAGGTAAGTTTGGTGTTAATTTTGAACATTTTCTACGCATTTTTAATCATTAAAAACAGGGTGGTAGATCTACCTAATTTTCATTTCAAATTCTACCAATTTCTACTGATTTTTGGATCCTGTGCTACCAATTTGCCGAAATTAGATGTGACAACACTGACTACTCCCTATATTGCCTGCTGAAATTCGATACACGAATATAAACCTGAAGCCGATGTCATATTGTGTTATTTAACGTGATCTGGTTATAAAGCTGGGACATGGCCAATTAATCCGTAGTAAACGTAGACAAAGCAAGTTTGAACTTGTTAGTTGAATGTAGGTATGAATTTTGTTAACAAATCCCAGCTGCTGCTAGTGATACCGTTACTGCTTGCTTGCTGGGCTATAAAGCAAATACCAGTATACTCTAAGTTCTTATCCTACATATTTGTTATAAGTTCTATATTTAAAATGTCGCGGTCATAATTCAAATCCTTTGACAGCTTGATAGCATCTAGAGCCAGCACAATCCGCTCTCGTAACGGTAGTGGTAAAAGAAAACTAGAGCTAGGGGAGCCATTCTTACCGCGGATTTAAAGCCAGAGTACGGCTTGTGGCCGGCAAATGTAGTAATAAGCGCGTTTGAAGTTGCCTAAGGAGTTGTAAAATTGCTTGTCTGATTAAGAGAATATTCCAGTACTATTTTATAGCTGGTTAAATCAAATTACTTGACCTGAAAGTGTTATTTAGTTGTTAAAGTTAATAATCTCGCTTCCTGCTGTCTAGTAAAGTGCCACTACTGCCACTATTCTGCAATTTTGATGTTTTAGATGGAATGTTACACTATATACAGGGTGTATACGGAGGGGTGGATCAAACGAAGGTCAAAGGTAGGGGACCTCAAGGGGCATCTGAATCACCCCCATGTATGTTCAGCAATTGTTATTAGTTTCGGAGATATTGATCATTTTAATCGGATTTTTTGTCACTTTTCCTTATGTCCGTGATACGAAAAACCCCTAAATTCATGTATTTATACCTTTTTTTTTCAGTGTTTTCTTGCATGATTAGAATCACTGTGAAATAAGGAAGTTTCTAAAGCTACATAACATATTTTTTTTCATTACAACTTTTTGAGTAAACACACAAAGTTTGTTTTTCAATACTTGGTGAAAATCAAACGCGGGGTTTCCTTAGTATGGAGAAAGTAACTCTGTGCGATTACTCAAAAAGTTGTAATGAACAAAAAATGGCATTTAGCTTTAAAAACTTCCTTATTTCACAGTGATTCTAATCATGTAAGAAAACACTGGAAAAAAAAAGTATAAATACATGAATTTAGGGGTTTTTCGTGTCACGGACATAAGGAAAAGTGACAAAAAATCCGATTAAAATGATCAATATCTCCGAAACTACTAACAATTGCTGAACATACATGGGGGTGATTCAGATGCCCCTTGAGGTCCCCTACCTTTGACCTTCGTTTGATCCACCCCTCCGTATACACCCTGTATGTATTATGACTCGGATCTATTTTTAGGGTTTTTAAATGGTACTTATTCTTGCTAAGATAGGAAAGGAAAAGTAGATAATATTTTTTTCATATTAAAAAGTAGTAATTTCCCTTAAAAACTACTCCCTTTAATACTATTATCCCTAGCCTAGATTAACCTTGGAAGCTATAGGAGTAAGTAAAACTTAACTGGTATGCATGCGGTGCGAGGCAATGGTGACTAATCGAAATTTTTCGTACCTCATGTCTCCTCCCCCCTACCCCCGCGTCTCATGTATTCCCAGGCTCTCAATTAAGTTGTACGCTTAAAGTTACGACTTGACTTGCAACATTTTTTAATATTCAGGTATCCCAACCCTTGAGTTTATCTGGTCAATTGATCACGTTCAAAAAGAGTTAGATCGAGCAATCGTGTTTTAGTAATTTCCATTTTTATGTAAGTTTGTATCAACGTTTTTTATTTATCGGTCGCTAACGAATCTGACGATAAATTATATTCCTAAGCCGTCATGCTCCCGGTTCATAGGTGCGTCGGTTCCTGAGAGCTTAAGGAGAAGTAAGTATATGCTTTTTTAAGAACATTAACGAACAGTGTTATAATGAAAGTGATAAATAAATACATCTGTTATATTTGACACCTTATCCCTACAAAGGTTGTCTGGAAGAGATCGTTTAGCAGCGATAAGACCGCCTGTTGCTTACCTGTGTTATTTTCAATTGTATTGTTTCCGTGTAATGTTTTTGTTTGGTGTACAATGAAGTGTTTTGTATGGTATTTTACATTGAGTACCAGTAATCGTTGAAAATAATATACATTAAATAATTTATCTTTCATTTATTTTATTAGTATAGTTAGCCTGCCAATTCATCCACGTTGACCGCTCCACAGAAACAATGATGTTAAAAGGTGTTTTAATTAAGGATATAAACAAAAACTGTCATCCAAATCCGTGAAGCTGTTTCAATGTGAAGGAGACGCAAACACTCACACAAACTCACAAATGTTGAATCGCATATTGATGTTATTTTGTTTCTTTGTTTTTTTACAAATATTACCGCACTAGAGCGCTTATCCGTTAAGCGCGTTGTAGATATTTTTTCTCTAGGTGTTAATAACTCAAACAACTCCCTTTGGTATTCGTTACAGAATTATTAACCTAAGCCTAGTACCGCTTTGGCTGAACTGCTTCGTCGACGAAACCTGCAACCAAATTAAAAATACACTTACTAAGATGTACATAAAGTTCTGACAGGACAACTAAGGCTCCCTGGGAAATAATTTACTGACGAATTAAAAATACTTAGAGTGGTTTATAATGATTACTTAACTTAGAAATTTCGATGCATAATAATAAATTAGATTTATTCGTTTTTATCTATTACTGGTATTAAATTTACTCAAAAACGTTCAAAAATATTATCTGGTAGTAATAATTACATCACTACTCTATTTCAGTCACAAAATTAAAAAAAAACGATTATTTTCTTGTGTTTCTTAATAACGATTAAAACCTTAACCGACTATCCAACTTTTTTATTATCCTGTCAATTGTTAAAAACAACTTTAAACCGACATAAAACCTCAATTATGGCTGTTACAAGCGTATTCCCCTTAACGCGGCATATGAAGAATTAAAAGAACTTTATAAAACTGTTTGTTCGTCCGTGGATCGTAACTTAGTAATTAAAACAGACTATAATATTTGCTCATGCATAAAATAAACATTAATATGACACATTTAGTGATATCTATCGGTATGATAAAGAAATTTAGTGTAGATTTGTACCGGTAAATTTGACATAAGCTGTTAATTATATTCTAATCTGGGTCTATTTTTGGTTACTTCTGACTTGAAGTTCTTTTAATATGTCAGGGGGGTTATTACGACATAACTATGCAGTTCATTTTACGGTGAGTGTAAGGGACAGAGCTATGGCAGTTATATAGCTCTGTCCTTTTCTCTCAGCGTAAACAGAATTGCATAGTTATGTCATAATAACCCCGCAGGGTTCTAGGTTAAAAAGAACCTCATTAATTAATTGAGGTTAAGCCCGAGTCATACTTTTACAAAACAATACATACATACATAAACTCACGCCTTCGTTCCCAATATGGGGTAGGCAGAGCTACAGAATTACCTACAACTCTAAAAACTTGGTGGTTATTCTGTAAACACATTTTGCACAAACCATTAATGGTGAATAAAATGGCAAAGAATACTACGCGACTCATTTAGAGTGTCCAACCGTCAAAGGTACCAAACACAAGACCATACCTTGCGAAATTTAATATTTTACCTAAAAAAGTCAATGTTTTGAAAACACAATTCGTACAACCAAATTTAGGTAACAAAACACATTTTCATTTCGTGATTTTTTAATCGATAACGTACCTTCTACCATTTAAAATCGAGTAGAACAGACGTATAATATGGTTTACATACCCTAGACCTTGCCTTAGATTTATACTGTTATAAATCTAAGGCATGTGGCATATGTTTCGCATGGTTTGAGTATAAAATCGTAAAAATCGTAATTTTCATATTACTATACGTTTTTCAACCCTAACAAAACCAGTTTAAGCTTGATTAACCGTATAATATGCGGTAAGAAAGCACAGTATTCCGGCAAGGAACATTGCCTACCAACACGACCGCAAAATGGATTCAAATTTTGCGTGCAGACGTTGCATGCGCGTTGACAGAGCGACATTACCTTGACAGGTCTTGCCCCGTGACTGCACAGGGGTGGAAACTTTTAATCTAATACCTACTAGTCTTTAGGAAAGCAGACAAAGGATTTTGAAAAAGTCTTTTACATGTTTAGAATGTGGTTTTTCAAAATTACGTAGGATGCAACGTGATTCAGTGAGAGGGTAGGATAGTGGGTGATATTACTAGCAAAGAGGTGTACCTTTCCAATTTATAATGTAGACTTTAAATGTTATGCATGATGAAAAGAAGAATTTTTCAAATTATAGTAACTACACGTTATAGAAAAGGGCTATTATAGCAAGTAATTTTATAAGAAATGAATTTATAGCATCTATTTTTTATACATTTGATTTTGTAGGACATAATGCTAGACCCATAAACAGATATAATATAGAAACACACATACACAGATGCTCAGACAGACAGATTAGAGACACCCCTCTTTTTCGTCGGGGTTAGAAATAGGCCTGGGCTATGCAGTTCATTTTACAGTGAGCGTAAAAGACAGAGCTATAGCAGTTACATAACAGTCTTTTTCTCTCAGCGTAAACTGAAATGCCCAGATACATAATAATAATAACCCCACAGATATTGTCGATTGACAAGTTATTTCGATCCGCACCTAAAAACAATTTTAGTGGTCTTTGCGAACTAAAGTTCTGAGAGACAAATTTGGCACAGAAGTTAGCGAAGTTTCCAGAATGTTCCGGGGACAAATACCTTTTGTCTGGTTTCGTCATGTCTGAAACACTTGCGAAACTTATATTGCTGAAATTCAATTACGGATGAACTCATTTTGATGCCGACAACGTATTGTCTAGCTCGCTCGTTTAGCGGTGCGAAAATATACCAGTGGGGTTATTATGACATGGCTAAGCAGTTCATTTTACGGTGAGCGTAAAGGACGGAGCTATAGCAGTTACATAACTCTGTCCTTTTCTCTCAGCGTAAAATGAATTGCACAGGGACGTCATAATAACCCCACTGCTATGCCGATAGTTGTAGGTTCAAATCTGGTATTGTACTGACAAGAAACTTTTACCTTTAGGACTTCCTTTGTTCTGACAGCCGTCTACCGATACTGTATCCAGGTGAGGACTGAAAAAACATTTGTTAATGTTGTTTACTTGTCATTGGTGAATAAAGTTTTTTTTTTCACTTTTGAATGTAAAATTCTCGGTGACTTTTAATTTTACATTAGCAACAGATCATTCATAACACTCTTTAATGTATTTGAGAATATTTTCAATAATTTCCAATGTTTTGAGTTTTTTTTGCAACTTGTGCATTGCTATTTATATACTTCTGTACATCAGAATCTCTTCTGATCTTCTGTGTGTTCTGTATATCTTCTGTCTTCATGTTTTATTGAGCCTTGACTTGGGCGGTATATATTAGTAAGAAAAGACCAATAGGAGAATCTACATAGGTGCAGGAGCATCTACATAGGTGCTCCTCTTAAGCACCGGTGAAATGACTAACATAGATGAACTCCTTCTTAGTCCTTAGGGTTAGCAACGCATTTGCGGTCTTAGGATTGCAGTCTTGAGACTCAAAAAGTCTATGGGTCATAGATCCTATTTTCCATCAGGAGGCGGTGTGGTCGTTTGCATTCTCTGAGCCATAGAAACTCACCTTTAAAAAGTTAATGTCTAATGGTGATCCCATTAGAGCGTAATAATGTTTAGGTACAGGCAATCTTATAAAAAAAAAAGGTGCATACTTTTGTACTTTGCTGCTTTAAAGCCTTTGATATACCTATAGTGCAGCAGTTCAAACATGACGTTAAAGTGACAAAGCACTAACTAAAGTGCGTGTAGCTACTTATAAGGCCGACCGTTACTTGCTTGTATTTATACTAACCTTCCCTAACTACTTAGACCGAAAATAAATATTCTGTAAAAAAAACTGGCTATTACGGTTAAAAAATACAGTCCTTTAACGTTTGGACAGAAGGACGGAAAACAGCGTAGACTTTTACGAACTACTAAAATGTAATGTTTAGTTTAAATTTGTGAATTTAATTCATTGCTTTCTTTAAAATCTCCTTCCATCAAACAATGACGCTCTTACTGAACTATATGTTCCGAATAATGTTATTACTAAGGGTCATGTTTAATGGTATAGAAAATCCTTATGAACGACTGGAACGCTAGCGAATGGGAAGGAAATGGAAAACAAATATCTCGAGGACTGACCTCTCCAAGTCCCACTAAAGATGAGGCTTCGCTTCGAAATGAGATATTACGGGTTACTATCAGATGGCGGGGTTATAGATTAGAGAATCGACCCTACTTAGTTTGGGGTGCGCGATAGTGTTTAAGTGGATTATTAGGAAAGTGTATCGATATAATAAAAGCGATTAACGGTGTCGATTGTAGAATAGATGAGGGTTGAAGATTCGATACGAATAGAGACAGACGCGACTTTTATTCAACGAATGTTGCACGTTAGTTCAATTTTTATATTTGATTACATTAGTATTTGGATTATTAGTTTTTAGATTTTTTCTCAAACATGCTGGGAAATGCATGCATTAATGTCACAAAATGAAGAAATGGAGTTCCTTGTTTATGGCTTCCTACATACTTCTTGTCCTAGGCTAAGTAGTATTGTATGGAAAACCTAACAAAAAACATTATTGACCCATGCTCTAACTTTACTTAACTAAAATTTGCTTATTAACATTAAACTGACAAAGTAAAAATTAAATTCTTCCAACCACCACTAGACTGTAACCATATTTTGCATCATCATCATTTGCGACACGTAAAAAAAACAAAGTTGCCACCGTAAGATTGCAGTCTTGAGATTGCCATCGATAGATTGCAATCTTGAGATTGCCATCGTAAGATAACAGTAATGTACTTTTAACAGGTATTTCCTCACATTGCTTGAGAAAAGCACTATACAATACAATCCTCGGCCGGATCAGGGAGTGAAGGACTCGTTTTATCCGGCCTCGTCTGCGGCTCGGCCGTCTACCCCAAACTCGTACTTAAGTCCCTTACTTCACGGCAGCAGTAATGTATTATTTCTCAATAATTGGTTATAACCCAATAACACCATGGTCCGCCCACACCACACACCATCGTTGTAATGGTAGTGTTATTACAAATACCATGTAAAAACCTAGATTTGAGTGCTTAGTTAATATAATTTTTCGTCTAACAAAAGTACAATGGTATGCGTGCAAAAAAATCCCTCATTCTTGATAAAAATCCGACTTAATTTATCATACTCAAATTTATTTGGAACACTCGTTTTTCTATAACACGAGACACGTTAATCCAACCAGTTATTAATGTATCGTAACATTTCAATACAGTCGCATAATTTAAATGTACGACTAAGCAAGTTTTACAAGTGCTGTATAAGTTAACAACAGGACCAATCCGTCATCATTACGTTTTAGAGCTAAGAAGTTTTAGAGTGATTGAATAACGCTCGAATAAAATAACCTCCTTACCTTTTTGTTAATAAACTTAAAATACAACTGTAATTAGGGACAAATTCAAAAACATACCTGAATCACACTCAACTGCTCACTGCGCAGCCCAACTATCACTGCCCCTTTTTTATAATCCCTACGGAACCCTAACGTCGCCGTAAAAGTGTCAGCTACCCTTACCTGATATAAACTAATTTCCATACTACCGTACAAATACTAATTAAATAGAATAATGAATGGATTAATCCGTTCGTGTTTAGAAATAATGTTAGAATTGGTATCGCGGAGAATAAATTATACGGCCGAGTGACGAATCACTCGTCGGAAACAGTAAAACTAAGTGAAATAATGTGCGGATTAAAACTTATGTACGGAATAAAATTATTAATTTCCCATATAGTTTGAAAAGTAAAAGAACAATCAGCTGAAATAATTAAAGAGTCAACATCCCATATGGCAGTCACCTGATGAATTTCCACCTTTTTCCGTTAAACACAATGACAAGGTGTGTATCAAATTCTATTTGTTGGCTATAGGTACTGAAACCTTAAACGTTTTTTTCAGCTGCAATAAACGCTGGTTCATGTAACAAACAGATGAGTTTTTTTTGAATAGCCTAAAATATAACTAAGTTATTAGCCAATAAAGGTGTATTCCTAGCAAAACAGAATTTAACGTGGAGTTTATATGGACGACATCTTACATGACGTGACACGGCGTCTAATAGCTGTCTAATTAGCAGTTAAAGTGCATTTATCATCCGTATTTATTGGCAGATTTTCATTTTTGGTGTTCTCTTTAACAGTATTTTCATATTTTGTTGGGAAGTGCGATTTAAAAAGTCTATGCATTGCATATTCCCTATTACCACCAAGTCCCGACGCTTTACTGCAAACAGTTTGAGGTCATCCATGTACAACTGGTGTGAAATGACTTCGGGCTTTCGGAATCGTCCAGCAAAGAGCTAAGACGATTCTGAGCCAGGCGAAACCACAAAGGACTCAGACTGTCACCCTGGGAAATGCCTCGCTCAATCCTTATCAAGTCTTGTGAATCTTGAGTACCGATTGAGTCGTAAGCTTAGTTGTAAGGCTGCCTACGAAGTTAGCATCCTGAGTTCAATCTCGAAACTGAGTATATTTTTGTGATGAACGCGAATATTTTAATCCTTAGTTTTTTTTTTGTATCTTCTTATTTCTATACATATGTATATTATTCATTGGCTTGGTCAATTCGTGTAGGATTGTTAACTAACTAATGTAAACCATTTACCTAATTTATTAATAGTTTTTAATATGTTTTTTTTAAATATTTCTATTGTAAATAAGTTTTATTCAGTGTGGTTGTGCAATAACAGAAAACTAAGTCAAGTAATCAATAAGAAGGTATTTATCACGGGACTTATTAGACTTTAGCGTTACAGACGCTAAATAAACTGCACACTGTTTTCTATAAAAGGCAGTAACACGCTGATACAAAGTCGAATACAGTCGATAGAAACTGAAGTAAATAACCCGTACGTAAGTAGCGAAGTACAAGAAAAAGAAACAGAATACTTAAAACACCCGGTGCTGGTAACGAGCCGGGCTTGTGTCGGGGCATTGCAAATGTAGGTGCCTACACTCCTCGTCCGTCTGTTATTTTATTTGCTCTCTACTCGGTACACTCTATTACCCAGTCAATGGTTTTGATTCGGAGAACTCCATGTTTACATTGACTGCTAAGCTTATGACGTTGTTGTCACAATATTTTACTTACGATCGACGCTGTGAGAAAGTTTACCAAGTGGACATTGTTTATCTAAACGTAGGCGTGTCATCGGCTCTATTATCTCTGCAATTAAAATTCAATCGAATAACTGAATATTTCCTGTGTTTGTCTTATCAGGAATTCTGTTCCACTTTATCGACGTCGGTTAAGTTTATCGACGTTCGATTCCCGCACTACCGCGGCTTCTTGGGTCAAAACAACTAATGGACTACGTTATTAGCGGCCACCTCGACGAAAAAGTGCATTAGTGTACCGTAAGTGGTATAAAACTATTTGAATATAGCTCAAGTAAAGTGCGCTGTGAGTGCTTAAACCAGTTTCCATGCGGCGATTCGCTTCAATTATTGTAATCGCTATAGTTTTATTTGAACTCGTATTCGGTAGCCGCCTTTGTAAATGTTCAACTCAGTGTATTAAACGACCGGTTATTTACATGATAAAGGTCGATATTTGGTCTTAAATGTGCCGTTTGTTACTATTTATCTCGTATTTCTAAGAGCTGTCTGGATATTTCAACGTTTGTGACTTTATTACTGCGAACGTTATTTGTTTAACTAGCCAGCATTACGAGATCTTTGTAAGATTCATAAATCTTTTCTTCTGACTATTTTGCGAACTGATTTTAGGGATAGGACAGGTCTTTGAGAATTGGACGGGGATTTAGTTTGGGGACTTTGTAACCCCGTTTTGACTCTTATCACGGTTAGTTAGGTGCGCTTCGGCGAGACTCCGCTAGTTTGAAAAGAGAGTGCCCTTTCTTTGAATATTGAATTTGACATCTGAGAGGCTGGGCTTATCATATCCGAGACGGGGAGGGAGGCAAATGATGTCGCGTCTGTAAAACTCATACTGCAGTCGAAATTCAAAATCTGAGGAGTAAAACATATTCCTTACAGCAAAACATTAATTGTCCTGAAATTGCCTATTCATGGCCCGCAAGAACTTAAGTGTACACGTATGTATGACTCGGCTTACAAATTTAGTCATTAAAAACCTGCACCGCCTTAAACCAAATAAAAATGTTCCTTTTCTTTTGAAGTAAAGCAAGCCCTTAGTTTGTATTTATGGGTCGTTTGTACAGAATTACAATTTCTCACTCTGCAGCCTCGCGAGTCAGTGGTTTCCAGACAAAGCGATGGTCATAATGAATTTTCAAGTCTGAATTCACAAATAAATAATTCATTGTGAGCAAGACGCAAGTTCCTAGTAATGTAAGAAAGCATATTTTAGCTCATATCGTAAACTGCAGCGAATGACAACAGTCGTAAAATTTTATGTCTCGTACCAAGTCGTCCCGTCTCAATTACAATTACAAATTATTACGAATTTTCAAGTGTCGTGCGTTAAGACGCGATTCGTACAATGTTGGACTTTGATTTTATGGTTTCATTTCACCCGCAAAGGCGTATTTCTAGCCGTATTGTTTAGTCTGTATCACAATATCCCGAGTCCAGTTTACTTTCATCAAAGTTAAAGATATTACATCACAGATTTTCTTAATACTCAATAGAGAATATACATGGATCTTGTATATCGCATTTCTAAACAAAAAAAACGTAAAGGAGATCACCGAAAGCGAAATTAAAATTAAAATCAGTCAAGAAATACACGATACAATTAGACGGCGGTTAGACAGAGAGATCCCATATGCACTGTGACGTCATGTAACAGGTCGGTCATTATCAACTCCAAGTTGAATTCTGTTTTGCTAGAAAGAGATAAGAACAAATGTTGGTTGGCTTATATTTTGGTTATTTTTATAGCTATTCAAAAAATGTTTTTTTCAACTTTTTGTTACATGCATTTGCTTTAATTGAAGTCGTGGGAAAAAGTTATGAATATTCCCTATTTAGTTTAAATCAAAGTTAAACTCAGCCCCAATTTTGTTTTTTTTTCTGTTTGTCCATCGGTGTACTGGTAGACAATGCCTTAAGGCATCAAGTAAGCCATTTGTTTATTTGTGTATTATGCAATTAAGTTTAAATAGATAATACACACTGGGATCAGTGTTATTTCATTTTAAACATTTGAGTCTTAGATCATAAACGTCAAACTCTATTCTCATTAGACAATAAAGTTACTGATAGACTTGAGAATTAACTTCAGCATTTGCTAGAATGCTCGTCAAAATGAGCATTTCTGATTGGGCGTTCAAATTTTTTTTTTTTTTTATGGCATAGAGAAGACAAACGAGCACACAGGCCACCTGATGGTAAGTAGAAACTGTGACCCATAGACATTCGCATTCACAAGACTGCAATGCAATCCTAAGACTGCAAATGCGTCGCCAACCCTGAGGACTAAGATGGAATGCCTCTATGCTAAAATGAGGAACCAATCGAAAAGCTTATTACGGCGAGCATATCAACACCATAAGCCAATATGGCATATGTAACGTTTTTATGACAAAATGTTTAAGAGATCACAGTTTCCTATTGGCCCCATTATCAAAGAACAGACAGTAAAAAATCTCTTCAATTTTCATTAAAATATTTGACGACTTGCTGGCCTAGCGGGTAGTGGCCCTGCCTACGAAGCTAGTGGTCCTGGGTTCGAATCCCGGTAAGGGCAGATATTTGTGTGATGAGCTCGAATATTTGTTCCTGAGTCATGGATGTTTTCTATGTATTTAAGTATATATTTCTCTATATAAGTATTTATATCGTTGTCTAGTACCCATAGTTTACAAGCCTAGAGCTTAGTTTGGGACTAGGTCAATTGGTGTGAGATGGTCCCCTTACATTATTATTATTATTATTTATTATTATTATATTATTATTTATTTTAATTATTGGTTGGTAAAGTTTCATGTTGACTTTGGTTTATAAAGTTACTATAGTGACCTCCTGCGGCTTTTCTCTCGGTCGACCTTTCCCATATACAATCCGGTGTCTTTTACGCCTTGAGTAGCTTCTAAACGAGTGGCCAATGTAATTGTATCTTGCCATTTATAGTTCCGTTCAATTTTATAGTTGTCATAAATATTGCTGGCAATTGTCTGAACGCCTGTCAATTTGTGAAGTATACCATAAATAATATCAATATTATGCAGGGGATTATAATATTGAATGATATTTGATACTGTTTAGTTGTTGTATTCCTATTTTGCTTTCCAGTTCTTAACAAAGCAAAAAAAAAAGTCTTACATAAAGTATTCATCCAAGACATTATAATAATGTCTTGAAGACATTTCGATGTAAGTAACATTTTCGCTTTGTTAAATATTTATAAAGGGCTCTATTCTAAATGGTAAAACAATAATGCTTTTGACAATAAGTTATCATTTTTTAGGGTTCTATAGTCAAACTACGAACCCTTCGCCATGTCCGTCCGTCCGTCCGTCCGTCTGTGCGTCTGTCCGTCCGTCCGCAGTTTAGCCCAGGGACTCTTAGTAAGAAAGCAGTACTTTGGCATGAATATATTTATCGTTATGATAGCTCTTATTATAATAAATAATAATAAATATCAGGGGACAATGTCACACCAATTGACCTAGTCCCAAACTAAGCTCAAGGCTTGTATTACCCATAATACAAGCCTTGAGCTTAGTTACTAGACAACGATATAAATACTTATATAGAGAAATATGTACTTAAATATATAGAAAATATCCAAGACTCAGGAACAAATATACGCGCTCATCACACTAATATCTGCCCTTACCGGGATTTGAACCCAGGACCGCTAGCTTCGTAGGCAGGGTCACTACCAACTAGGCCAGCGCGTCGTCAATTGTGATTGCCTAGTGAAGAGTTTAGTGTAGAAATGATCAATACTCTATACTCAATACATTTATTGCGTTCCACATTTTACAGCAGATCCAATGAAGTAAGCTCTAACCTAACCTAACCTGAGTGGGTGCCGGTTTAGAATAGCGCCACTCCATGTCTTCCCGTAGATACCCTAAGAGGCGACTAAGGGAAGAGGCTTGTAGTACTGTTAGGCGACAGCTTGCAACCTGTCACCAATTACGCTGGTAAACATCTTAGTCGATTGTGCAAAATTTAGAGTTGTAGGTAATTCTGTAGCTCTGTCTACCCTACTCTGGGAACAAAGGCGCGAGTTTATGTATGTATGATAGCTCTTATTTACTTGTCAGTAATATTTCGTTTCAATTAAATATTATCTTTATTAGAAAGAACCATATCCATAAACCATCGTTTTACTATTTGAAACAAGATGAACAAAATAAGCAATGTCGAACAAAATTAAAACATAAACGCTGTAATAACACAGGGCGAGCGCAAAATGATTAAAACATCTATATTCTGGGTTCAAAGTATGTCTTAATGTTCTTGTTCAATAGAAGTTACTCCAGAAAGCCTTACCTCAAACAGCCTCTGGGTAAGTCTAGGGCTCTCTGACCTACTATTAAGGACTGTCTCGGTACTCTTCGCCACAGATAAGCTAATGTCAGCAGCAGCTAGTGAAACTAAACGCTTGAAAAACGCTGGTCACTCAATTGGGTATAGAAAATAATTGTAGTGACTTATTCGTAGTCAAAAGCTGCAGAAGTGAAATAAATTTTAATTTATAAAAAATCTTTTAAAGAGGTAAAGTTCAAGCAAATTGTTTAGATGGTTTAAATGCATTCTGAAAAGGTGTATTTTATATGTCATTTGTTCATCACAAACGTCTCGAACGGTATTATGGTTTGACTACAGGACTTTCCCATTTCACTGACTGTAACTTGACAAGTTTTCACGTCCTCTGGTTGGTGTTACCACTTCGGTTACCTCTGGTCACCATTAAACCTAAGAACCACTAAGAACTACCCTGATTAAACTAGTGGTTTAAAAAAACCGCATCGATATCGGTGTATCCGTTGGAGAGCTACGACGCCACCGACACATACTTTAAATTTATTAAAAACGCAACTCTAAGAGAAGCTTTACTCGAATTCTCTGACTAACTCCATAAAAAAAAGTTAATTAACTATTACTTGTGTCGCTCGTAATTATTGTTGTTATCACTTATTTACTCTTCATCACTAAAATGACATTTTGCCACCATCAATCTCGTTCTAACTGTGTTTATCCCCCGATGAATTGCGAATAATTTGACAATAAATCAGGCGGCAGGCCCTGATGAAAAGCCATTTGACTACAACTGAACTGCGCTGTTCGTAAGCTATCTGTGGCTAATAAATTGGTAGATTTTGTAGGTGTCACAGTACTATCAAAAAATAAAATTTGTTTCTAGCATTCTGTAAGCGCAGAATCCGTTAATGCCGAAAAACATTAAAAAAATTCCAACTTGCCTTTGAAACAACACAGAATACATCGGTTTATTGTGACGTTAAAAAGGAAGATAGCAAGCAAACAAAATAATTAACATAAGCACATTTTACGTTTAATAATATTGTGTAGCTCAATTAATTTATGACAATCGCTTTGCCGTCAATTGACTAGCATGGTAGGTATAAATACATCAATATCTAGGGACATATACAACAAATTGACCTAGTCCCAAACTAAACTCTCGGCTTGTGTTTTGGGTACTAGACAATGATAAACAAAATAAGTACAGAGAAAAATATAATAATACAAAGAAAACATCACAGACTCCGGAACAAATACTCGCGCTCATCAGACAAATTTGCCCATACCGGGAATCGAACCCGAACCCCCTAGCTTCGTAGGCAGGGTCGCTATCAACTAAATTAAACGCATCATAAGTATAATGTAATTAACAGTTTTATGCTAAGGCAGTATCTAAAAAAACCATAAAGCACGAAACCACTTTGCATAGAAGAATCTAGGTAAGCTCTTTCAACAAATGCTTTTGTGTTATAAATTTTACGTAGGTACTACGCAAAAAATACATGAATTTTGTACATAATGTACATAATGTACAAAATGTAAATGTTAGTAATAAGGTGGGTACTTGATGAAATGGATATGTGGGTAGACGGGGTAACAGAATGTCAGTCGAAATAGATAGCTTGCTCTTGTATGTCGGTGTTTGATTCCGCTCCCTGAAACCCCTGAAATAACAGTAATGTTTGATATTTGATAAAGCACGATACTGGTACAGTCAACGTCAAAAGTAAGTGATCAAAATCAACATTTCAAAATATCTATTGTCATGGCATCCCAAATATAACATGTTATATTAAAGTGCTAAATTAATTGATGTTTTAATTAGTCAAAAGAAAGTGATCATAACAGCTGTGCAAAACAGAAGCCTGACATGACATTTCTATCAAAAGCGTCAAACGTGAATTGAATACCAAAATAACGACATTCCAACAATATCGGCAAAAGAAGGATTTATGGCAAATAATTCCAAGATGTAATAAAAACTTATTTTAAATCTTGGCGTAAGGGAGATTGCTATTTTGTCACTTCGCATGTTTTTCGACGAACATAACCGATATTAACCGAAGTACTCCGAGGTTGTCCCAAAACCAAGATTTTATAGTTAAAACTTTAATTCGAAATGTTCAACGATGACTTAAACTGTCATTGAGTTTTTAAAAATCGAAATAATGGTGATCACTTATTATGACACGTTATTGAGCTCATTTACTTTTGATCAACTACAATAGTCCGTAGCATTTGACTTAATGTATTGTATAGATAATTTTGGGACCCTATTTCATCAGTTTCTTTTGCTGTTGACTGTACTGCAATAATAAACAAGTGAACGTTCAAAAAATAAACTTGAGATGACAAGGAAAACAAAGTTCGATCTACAGAAGGTTTGCCTACACTTGACTACAATATTTGCAATTATTTGCCACAATTAAATTTTACCTTCGATTCTAAGGCTTGTCACAAAATCTTTATGATATGAATAGTTTTCTGTGAATTGTTTTAACTATAACATAACCTCTTTTTACTTCAATAAAAATCAAGCGTTTCAAACCCAAAGTGCGCCCTCTGTTTTCCAAACGCTGCACCTCTTCCCATATGCGACGCGCGCACTGTAATTTGTGACAGCGCGCAGATTACTCCTCTAAGATTTATTTACATAAAACAATAGTGCACGGGCCCGGCGCACTGTCATTATAGATTTTCGAGGAACAGCTGGTAATTGTAACGAAATGAATTATGTATGCTTGATTGCGCATACGCATTAAGACGTTTTATCTCTGTTGCGTTTGCTTTTAACCGCCTCATGAACCTTGTAAGGCTTATGCTCAGTGATCTTTACTAACGTATTTGTTTCATGTTCTAATTATAAATTAAGACTTAAAGGTTTGGTTCTCCGTGTGGTTGCCGGGTTAGAATAGTGCTACTCCATGTTTTCCCGTAGAAGAGGCGACTAAGGGAATAAAGACTTGTAGGTTAGGCGATGGGCTTGCAAACTGTCATTTATACACTGGTAAACATCTTAGCCTGATTGTGAAAAATGTGGTTACATAATTATCAACAAGTTTGTAGACTTGTTGGTAATTCTGTAGCTCTGCCGAGCCCACTGTGGGAAAGGAAGGCGTGAGTTTATGTACTGATAGGTTTGGCCATGGGTTTCCAACAGCATCAAATTGAACATCGAATTCTAAATAAAATTGAAATAAGCGAAAAATAAGTATAAAATAGAAATAAAGCCCGATATAATGAGGACCTCTTCGTTAAGCTGATAAAAAACATTCAGGTATAACACCTATATTAAAAAAAAACATCTATTGAGATTTCATTACAACTCCATACTGGAAAAAAAATTACAAATCATATTTGGACCTGGGTTCGAATACGCTGTTAAAATTATTCGGTTTCCTCATGACGTCACACCCAGTATATTCTTTTTTAAAGATATTTTGCTACTATCCAATCACGATAAGTTATAACGTCTAAGAACGATAAATATTTTAGAACGCCTATTTTTAGAAATCAGCTAATAAAATACCTGTTGACGTACTCTTTATGATAATTATAAGCAATTATTGGCCTTCTAAGCCAAAAGGCCATATCTCAAACAAAACTCCTGTAGCAATATAAACCTCATTACTAACAAAAGCGAATTTAAACTGCTTTGGTGATTAAATCTGAGATACTGGTTACTGGTTTAGAAGCAGAAAATTCCCGGGTAAATTGGTTACAGCTTGAGGTATTACAATTGCCTCACCCTTTACAATAGCTAACCTATAACGAGCCTATTTCAATATTACTGCTTATTGTACCTTATGGGAAAACAATTAAATTTAATAAGATCTTAAAAGCAGAACACTCTAGAGCGTCATTAAAGGGGATTATTTATTCCTCTCAGACACAGATGACGTGGCCTATTCTATTTTAAACAATTACAGATATAATGAGCGGTTTCTCTCTTGTTCCAATCGTTCTAGTAAGACTTTCTTTGGAATGCGATGAGTATTCCGTTCTCGTCGTTTTCTCATTGACAACGGTAATACATTTTGTAAGTACAGCTACTAGAAGATGAAAATAATTTCTGATTTGGAAAATATGGAAAATTAACGGTTTTGATATTTGCTGTTTGTTGTAAAAGCATTATAAAAAGGAAACAAGTTTTGGCACCTTCAATTCAAAAGATGGCAGCTCGCGCTTGCTTCCCAAGAAGCTCAAAGACTTGGTTTTTTATTAGAACCTCATATCTAAACAACCTTAGGTATCAAAACTGTTTCAAAAGCGAAGACGTTTTTATATCCACACAGACTTACCCAGTAGCTTCTCCTAATAAGCCCAATGACGTCATCTGCTAGACTTGACCCGTCTTTCAAGGATTACCACAAAGACCAGTATCACGCCTCTGCACCCATTTCGTCTCCAATTAAATAGTTACACTTTCTTTGCTTAGGTCTTTAACTAAATTAAAACAAGAAAACACCACTTCATAATATATTATCAACCAATATAATGTCGAAAACTCTAATACATCAAAGTTTGAAAGGACAGTTTCAATTGGCGGTTCATCAGTGGCACCTGATTCGATTTGTTTACATTTATTTAAGTGCCTAAACAATAGAGTACTTATATTATACGATATTTCTTTTAAAACCAAGGCCAAAACACAAACAGCGAACTTTTGTCGCACTAGAACAGAACTGCAACCGCACAGATACATAACAACACTGCAACTATGTTCAGCACACATAAAATTTATTTATTATTGTGCAAGCGGGCCGCACGCACGTCTATTTCGCGGTGAAATTTATTGTTTGCCGATTCAGCATTATGCAGTAGGGCCGCGGTCGCGCCGCGATGCTTAGGTAAATTTGGCTTTTTGACTATTTCCGTTATTATTTGAACCGGGGGTTTTGACGTTGCTTAATAACAGTCGCGGTTTTATCAATTGTATCAAAACCTTTTTGGTTATTGCTACCTAGATATTTATTTATTTATTTGCATAATTGACATAATACAGGATGTTGTTGATTTACTATCCTTTCGTTCAAGTACTTGTAGTTTGTAGTGTCATAAAATATTTTTTTTTAAATTAACACTTTTCGGCATGCTCGTACGGTTTGATGTTTCTATAAAACAAAAGTCAAAAGTATCCGTTTGTATAAAATGCAAATCGGAGCACCGCCTTCTTCAGGAAATAAAGAGGGATGCGCATCGTAAACCTCAATGATACATGCCGGCATCGAACAATGAAACAAAATTCGAACCGTTGTTTCTATCGGAAACTTTCTGATCCATTACCCTGTCCGTGTGCTACGTGTTATTGTGTTTCATTTCCAAAGTTGGTACGTCTTGTTTGCTCAGTGACATAGTTAAAAGTTGATGTCGTTATTTTACTTTGTGTCTTTTGCAACATTATTTTTGTCTTTAGTTATTTATACGTAATTCAATTATTCAGGGATGAACTTCAGTCACATTGTTCAGGAGAAATATGTTATTTTAAAACGGCCTCTTGTCGATCGGTCAAACGAGCTACGGTTAAGCTAATAATTTGAGAATGCACGCCCTGCAATGTTGGTTTTGTACTCTTTGACGGGACACTAGATTTACCAGTTAATAATTCGTTCGTTGAGTTGAAGTTAGTTCTTTAATAAAATAACTTGGCAGGACGCTTTGCCATTTAAAGTGAAGCTAAGAGGACCAACGAGTTTTGGACAACGTATTTATTTCACAAAAGTCGCTAGTACGATTAGGTCATTTTAGTTATTTGTGAAAGCGTACGCGAATTTACTTTAGTGTTGCTTAAATATATCAGAGTCACGTAATGATGCTCGTGTATATTAATATAACTATGACTGGTGTTTTAACTCAACTAACTTAGAAATGGTATCAATTGCATCCGGGAATAGACGTTGATTTGTGTAATCTTCTCGATCCAATTGAACAGTATTAACATTATCTAACTATCAACCGGAAACTAACTTCTAGGAACGGTAAGTAGTTGTTCGCTTCGAATTTGCTTTGAGTGGTGGCATCTAAGATTTTTTTTCTATGCAACACTTCTTGTTTGGTTAGTGTATAGTATTTTTTTAACTGTGACACTACGGGTATTTTTTTGCGTGCAGATAGACTCAGATTTGTAAAAAAAATTGGATATCGAAAATAGGGCCAATTAATAAACAATTTTTGCATACAATTCAAAATTGAATATTTTTTAGTGTAATATTTTTTATTGATTTTCGAGCGTGGTTTAAGTTTTTTTTTACATTTTATACCCATACGAAAAAACGAACTACGTTTATTTTATAATTATCAAAATTGTGCCTTTTATTTTTCTATTACTACATAATAGCATTTATTTTATAAAACACACAAAATTACAAAACATAATAATTTACAGTTTTATGAAAGATTATTCGTTGTATGAAAAGAAAAATCGGAACAATAAAAGTTGGTCACTCTTACGATATTACTTTTAATTTACTATGATTTTATCGACCTGAGCAAATAACTTAGGACGGCCTGTAAGATTTACAGCCTAGATCTGGATCAAATATTAGGTACTTAAAACATTCATAGTAAGAAAGCTAATAAAGAAGTTGAATCGTAATATCTTGGCTTATAAACAAAATTATTTTTAAATTTTAATAAGGAAAGCCCGTTTACAAATGGAAGTTCATTACCGCTTCCTTAATTATGGACATTAATAATTTACAGGAAAACGGCGAGGAAGCGCGTCCTAATCAATTCCAATACAATATTTTTACGACCCATAAACTGGCTTAATATAGTTGCTATAAAATAAAAAAACCATAGTCACAGGTTTGGGTTAGGCTTTACTTATAGCGTTTCAAGATAAGAGAATTACTGAGCGAAAAGCAAGGAAATATAATCTGTTGCCTTACCATGAGTTACAATTACCGTATCGCTAGCAAGTCAAAATGAATAAAATAAATATTTTTATTCAGTAAATTGGCCATATGATAGTTCTTTTACGCGTCGGTAGTCGAAGGCTCTGTCCCTCGCACTCTATAAGAATACTGCGTCTGCGAGGGACAGAGCATTTGACTCGCTAGTGAATACGTTAATTTAACTCATAGTAAGGGTAAACCCAGCGGTAAAGCATCTGCGTGGCTCTGTACCCTTACCAAGAGTTGCATTTAACGTACTCGCTAGCGAGGCGAAGCTCTGTCCCTCGCAGACCTGGCAAGTATTTTTATAGAGTGCGAGGGACAAAAAATTCGTCTCGCTACTGAGTAAGGTAATTGTAACTCATGGTAAGGGTACTGGGAGGTGCCACGCGACCACGAACAAGCGCATTCGGCTGTGGCACCTCGTCAGTCAACTAACCTAACAAAGTGATACTTATACAATATTGTTTATGTGTGTATGTGTGTTGTCGTGACCCTACAATAATAACATTTTTTTTACCAGGGATGAAGAGCAACGCTCAGAGAGCACACACGCCCTTTGGTTCTAAATTGAACTTTGTTATCAGCTTGAGCCATGAAACGTGCTAAGAAAATTAAGAGACGAACGAATAAAATGTTATTATAGCACGGAAGCGTTATTTACATAAATTTTCCTGTATATTTACTTGAAAAATGATAATGTACAATACAAAACATTTAATTTTGAGCTCTCCCTTTATACTTGCTCAATCTAAATTTGTGTCTGATTATGGTAATTGCGTTATTCAAGGGCAATCAATATTATTTGACTATAGACAATAATTATTGTAATCTCTCAGAATTCTGGCTGATTGAATTATTACATTTTTTTTTCTTGGAACTCATTGCCGAGCACGAGGCGAATTTTGAACAGCAGCATTTTTTCTACGTTGTTACTCGATTAAACTGAAATCATGATTATAACAAGTGAGTTAATTTATTACAATTGGTTTGGTTGGCTATTAAATAATTTCAGAAAATGGTTTAATTCTGTGAAAACCGATATAAACTTTTATAATTTAAATTTTTAAGAGGAAAATTTCCATTTATTATATTCCTATGCTTTCTTAATAAGCTTTGTATATATATATAACATGCAAAAGAAATAGCGTAAAAAACTATGTATAGACACTATGTATGGAAACACTTCATTGTTAAAAACAAAACACTGAAAAAAAAAGCTATTAGTTACAGGTAATCTTACTATAAGTATCGCACTAGGCACTAATCACTAAACGTTTTTTTTAATCATTTTGATATGTAGTTGATTTTTTTAAACCGGTGTAGTCTACGTCGACCAACGAAGTCTTCGCAGATGACGGGTAAAACCTATTATCCAATAAAAACGTTAAAACGCATAAAGTATGTGATTATAATCCTCCCGAGTCGCCGGTTAACCTTTAGACATCCAAACATCCGAGACTCAGTTTTATTTTATCTCAGATCCCTTCGGCCAGACATCTGCGCTGGAGTCACGAAGTCTCCTAGCTATAGCTAATACCGCATTTTTGCCCGTAATATCGTCCCGGTGGGTTCCGCAGAATCGCATGCTGATGAGCCCTACATTCTAAGAATACGAAATGTCTTCCGAATTTGAGGGCTTATTTTTAGAATGATAACTGGGAAGTGGCTTTGTGAATTTTGTGATGTTTTTTTGCAAAATGGTTTCCAATTGTAAACACATTTTACTCATGTTTGTAATAAATTATAAACCGCCTATCAATGCTATATTGTTGAACAATTTCTAGTTATACCTTCCCTTTTACGTTGCAATTTTGTTTTTGTTTAGGTATACAACAATCATAACACAACACCAACATTACAAACAATTTTACGCACACGAGCGTACTTTTGTATACGCGTACCACGACTTATGTAGCAAGCGATAATAATTTCAAATATATACTTGAATTTCATACAAAATTATTACACAGATTTTAGTGTAAAGTAAGTTTCGCTCCACTAGTTAAGATATGTAAATGTGTAACTATTCACTGAAGCCTTGAAAGACAAACTTAGAGGCGCACTTAGTTCACATTTAGCTAGCCTTAGGCCACCGGGGCTCTGAGGTTAGGTTCTTAATTAGCCATCCCTCGCAGCTGACCGCTTAGAAATGAGATGACCCAGTACAGTGCAATTCCTAGATCGTCCGATGCAAAGGAATTTGGATCTTACTAAGTAAAGGATACGGTGAATGCATGTGAAGCTTAAGATTGTCGTCGATGAAGCGTCGGTGTAAGTGTAAGAATAAGTAAACTGTATATGCTGGCACGGTCTCAGATTTTAATTGTTAGTCTACCAAGGGACCTTATCGTATAAAACCATTTTTTTTTTAAAGTTGGTACATGTATTTGTTGTAATTTGATTTCAAAGCATTGCTGCAGGGTTCTATAATGGGTCTACTATTTAAGCTCGTGATAGAACTAAGAACGTGATTTTTTGTTTTGATTTCGTAAAAGCATCATTTAATTCTCAAACTCCCTGATCCACTTTTTGGCGTATTCATTTCGTGTTACTTGATTCTAGGTTATTACTACAGGACTCTAGTCGGGTCTACCATTTTTAAGTCTGTTATAAAACTAAGAGAGACTGCCGAAGCAAGTCTACTTGTGTAAACTTGTAACGGTTACTTTTCTATTGAGAAATAAAAACTAAATAACATTAATAGAACTGTTAATGACGTGAATCACGTCTGTTTTGGATAAAGCCGAAGCATGCAGCATCAATCATCTTTTTTCGTTGCAAGGTGAAGGAAATGAATTAATGCCCTAAGTGTAGCCAGTCTCGCATGAAAAAATGTGTGAAAAATTGCCTCGATTACCTCTAATGACGGAGTGATGTTAGCTGTGTGTTCGGTAGCTGACTGTACATTAGACAAAGCGATATTACTTTGACCTTCATCTGTATTCTTTCGTTACCGTAACATTAAGGTTCTGTGAATCAGATTGTAAATATAACTTCTCGAAATGAATGGCTGAATGGTATCGTTTTCCTTCGGACGAAAATAGATGAGTGATCAATGAAAATGTTGCAGATAAATAGTGACTATCTAGGTAGTTTTTTTAACTAAATATATGGTAGTAGAATTGAACTAGAACCGGTCTCTTTGACTTTGCCTGGGTGGAATTATTAATTATATCCCAGGGAAACAGGGGTTTTTTTCAGGAATAAAGGTAACCTTCATTAACATTCAGAGTAAAAGCTACCTAAGTTCTAAATTTCATCCAAATTCGTCCAGCTGTTTCAGCCGGAGTTGTACACATACTAATTTGCACACACACACTGACACACACTTTCGCATTTATAAACGATGTCAATCCACAAAACTAGAAATTATTACATTTATATTTTACTCAAGCTCTAACCACGTCAATTGAAGCCAAGTAAACATAAGCATGCACTAAATTACCCTTGACTTGCCTCCAGCGAGCACTCATAAACAAGGAGATGAAAGGGCGGCAGACTAAGTACTTACACGGATAAATATTAGATCGTACTAATTATCATAAAGGTCGGTCCGTCGCTCGCCCATTACCGAATAGCTGTCATTAAGGAGCGGCGATAAGCGCGGCCTGAGCAAACGCCACCCACCACGCTTAGGAAACTGGTATTTTATTACTCGTAAGTAGCAAAGGAGCGTCTTCGACCAGATTCGCGTGTAAGGCATTCTCCATCGAATGTTCCAACTGTGTAGATACGCTTCAGTAGTCGTAGATGTTTTGCAGGGTCCATCCGGATTGCTAACTCCATCTTATCCTTTTACCTATCGTCAAGCAACAGTATTCCGTAAAACTACACAACTATGGTCCTAGCCTGCAACAAAAGTCCAATATTCCTCATTAAATTATTCTAAAGTAACCTTACTGCTGTTATTGCTGGGTATATGTACTGTTTGGCCTAACAATCCATTGCTCTAAATTCAAGCTATAGCTAAAGCTATCACATTTTTAAACATATTAGGACTATTTGTTGTAGGCTAGGACCATTAGTTGTGTAGTTTTACGGTCCCATTTTTGTGTTCCGGTGTTAGGATGAGCCATCCGGTTAAATTACTAGTATAGAGTGATTCTATGTTAGTCCTCAGGGCTGGCAACGTATTTGCAGTTTTGTGATAGTGGTCTTGAGAAAGCAAATGTTCATGGGTCTTAGATCTCACTGACCATCAGACATGAATTTCGGACGCACTAACAAGACATGACGTGCGAAACGCATGCATTTGTTTCCAAACGTGGTAAGACCCGTAGGACCTTGGGTATGGTCCGTTTAGATCGCTGCCAAGAGCAATGTTTGTATTGTTGTGTTATGTTTGTATGTGTGTATTGTGTGCAGCAAAATGACGAGCATAGAGGAATTCCTTCTTAGTTCTTAGGGCTGGAAACGCATTGCAATGAAATTGTAAATATTCTTTGGGTGGCCTGTTTGCTTATTATCATCGGTGATAGGTATTAAGATTACGAATGCTCTTGATGGTGATGCGAGAACATGTTTATATTCTGTCTATAGTAGTCATTACAATCTTGTTCCGAGACAAGATCGTGTTGAAAAGTCCTGACATTTGTAATCTAGGCAAGATACTCATAAATTTTCGCGTTTGGCAACCCTAGGCACTATATCATAAAAAAACATACTTTATATAACTCCAATACCAAAGAAATACTCGCCCGTTATCCACAGATCTGCTTCAAGGGTCCCAGTGCATACATTACCGCGGATTACTGAGTCGAAGATAAGGAAAGTAATGTGCAAAAGTTAGGGCATAAATCGCGTCAAACGTCTGGTTTCGTCTCGGCCGATCGAAATTCGGATAATCCCACTTCGACAGTTCAGAGTTTTTCCGGTGAACTCTGGATTTATGCAATAAGTTCTTCTGTGGTCAAGTATTTCATCAGGTTAGAAAGCCTTGGATATTTATCAACAGAGATTATAGAGTTGTAAATCTATAAGCGTTTTTTTTATCTAGTTTAGTAATAATGTCGTCACGATAAAAATCAATTGCGGTTGCTCACCTCGGGAGCTGGTCGTAATGACTGTGATCGGGAGCACCCGGAGGCGGCGCCGGCGCAAGCTCGCGCCACTATTCTGAACATTCGATACAATACTGTTCTGGTAACTTTGACGTTGTATTCCGAATAAAAGTTCTAACGTTGATTTTAGAAAAAAAATGAGGGAAGCATGTTTTTGTTTTGTCATCTATAATGCAAGCTAAATTAAGACTTCGCCCCTTAGATTCTCATAAACGTACTATCTGAGAAAGTATGTTTTGAATAAGCTTCGACTTTAGCTATCGTATTAGTAGGTACCTAAGTGACAAAGCATACTTTATCTTATCTAATCTTATTAATTTACGTGCTTATGCTAGTTTATTGTGCGTTTATTAACACGGGTGAAAAAAAGATTATATTGGTTTTATATCGGATTATTACATAAAGGAACATGCAAGGAACTAATTTAATTTGACGCCAATATTTTGGCATCATTATTCCACGAATCGACGTTTGCGTCCGTCATTTAACTGCAATAATTATTAATTTAGAGTACACACCGTTAAAATGACAGTATTAAGTGGCTCATTTGACAACCTTTAATTATGTCAACGCGTTAATGAATTTGTCAAATTGTTCGTGAACTTAAATAATGCTACTTTAATTTCATCGTATTTCAGTTTTATTGAACACAATATGAATAATACCAACTTCGTTTTGTTCTTCAGCAATAGCAATTTGTTAGAATAAGACTGATTGTAGATAAAATGGTTTTATTATAGACTATGTTATCAATTACCGGCAGTAAGTCAACATGGATGATTTAATTGATATCGTTGAATTAAAAAATCTAAGATAAACCTTCGTTGCTGATACATTTTAAATACTTTAATAATTGCTTGAAATAAAAGAAGCATCAGTAACCAATACTTCTCTTCAATAACGTTTAACTTAACACATTGGCATGTTTATATCTTGTCTTGACTTGTAACCTATGCATAATATTTTTCACTACTTTCCAATTTTTTTAGTTTGGTTAGGTTATCAGACATAATTTTCAAGGTTTATTTTAAGTCAGAATTTTAATTTTTTTTTTTATTACCGCAGACAGCCTGATGAGAAGTGGTCACCGCCGCCTATGGACATTTGCAACACCAGAGGCGTCACCAATGCGTTCAATGTAGTCAATAATATAATTACAATATCAAAGCAATAGGCCAAAACAAAAGTAGAATAAAACAGATATTAAAAACGACTTCATTTATAAATATGTAAAATAAAACGAAATGAAATATCATAATACCCACTAATCTTTATCTTAAATCAAACGAACAAATCCAGATTATTTCAAAGTTCATACGACATATCCACCCATCCGACGTCAGCCTCCATTATTTACTCGACTTTACACTGTCGTATCAATTTAATACCTTGCGTAGATAACAACTTAATCGTGCAAAAAGTTGGTCTCCCATCGACATCCATCGAAATGCACAAGCAGAGGGGCGTGAGTGAATAATTCCCTCTGATTTATGTATTTTGCCTCCGCGGAACCACGGCCTACCTCATTACAGGTTGACATTGAAGGATGATCAGCGTGCATCGAAAAATATCGTGAACTTCGTCATTTAATTTGTACGTATAATTACTAGGAATTACGTATAAAGGTCACGCGTCGGTTACACGCATTAGAAGGTAACAGATTTACAAACTAGGAAAAGATTTTTTATATTCTCTCATATTGTTCTTGGAAATTCTGTAGCTCCTGCCTATCCCACTCTGGGAATAAAGGCGTGAGTTTATGTATGTATGTATGCATGAACTCTCATAAGTTTTTTTTCTGGACATGTTTACTTTTACGACCATAACAAATCCCCCTTGAAGTATGTTCTTCTCAAAATGTTTTCTAATAAAAAATATTTTTGGATAAAAATTAAATTTACTTTCCGAAATTGCATATTTGGCATCATATTACTCGGGAGCAGGTTTGTCGAATTTGATTTGGTATGCGCCCAATTTACAATAATGATACGGTTGCATAATACTCGATTAAAATAACCTGTAATTTGAATCCGAAACGATATCATGGGTTGAACGACATCGAATGAATAAAACTTCGATGTAAGATATTCAGAGTTAGTTGTCTCCTAACACAAATATGTTTTTGTTTGAATACGTAAGGTAAATTGCGTACGAAAATAGACAACACTTTCCCCATGTCCAGATTCGGCACTATGTAGAGGTAGGTATGTATACTTTTTCAAAAAAGAAGAAATTCAAAGCACAGGCAATATAACAAAAAAACAAGTACAAAAACGAACTTATCCCTCTAAGGGACTTAAAATACCTAGAGAACTTGCCTTTTTTATTGAGAAGAGATTTAAGTTTTAAAACAAATGAAAGTGGTTATAAGATAGCGATAAAATATATCCAGTTTCCTACCGCTTAAGCAGATCATACGTAAAAACTTATTCGTAATTCACATCGCGTTCCGAAATCAGTTTTTTTGGACAAGAAACAATAAAACGGTGCCACGTTTGCACTGTCTGCCATTTTTCGGAAACGGATGTTAGTCGGCGCTTCCGGTATCGTTTCGTCGAGGCATGGTGCCAACGTTGCGAGGTTGTATCGATTCGTGTGTGCAAACAATGTAATTAATATTAAATATTGTAACTGTTATATAAATTAATCAGGTGTCGGATTTGATCATGTATTTTCACGTCAAAAATCACATTTAATGAATAAAAGCTTTAATCCGGGTAGTGTTTTTCACCTGCATTTTAAAATTATAGGAGTGCTTGTTTTTTCCCGCGACTGCGTAGAAGTTGTTTATCGCTATTCCCCTGTGATCAGTTTAATTTTCTCGGATATAAAATATCCTATGGCCGACTTCTGCTTATGGACTAAATCTCTAAGTCTGAACCAAATTTTACGAAGTCGATCGGTGCAGGCGATGAGCTTTGACGAAACAAAGAAACAAAGTAACAGATGCAATTTCTCGTGTAATTAGCGACCGCTTCGTTTTGGTTTATGTCATTTCAGTGGGGTTATTATGATATATCTGTACAATTCATTTTACGCTGAGAGAAATAGACAGAGTTATGTAATTGCTATAGCTCTGTCTGTCCTTTACGCTCAGCGTAAAATGAACTGCAAAGCCATGTCATAATAACCCCCCAGTAATACACGCACATAAACCAGAGGGCGCATGACAAAATGTGGACAAAACATCCGTCACTTTCTGACACGTATATAAGTACGAGAGTGACGGATACTTTATCCACATTTTGTCACGCCATAATCGTGTATGTGCGTGTATTACTGGGGGGCCTAGGCCCGCAGAACTAATTATAAATGAAAATCTTTCGTAAAAAATTTAAAAAACGGCATCAAAATTCATTACATGGTTTAGGAGGAGTTAGCCAATTTAGCAATAGATAGATAGACAGACAGACACGTCAAGCGACTGTGTTTTATATTACGTAAAGATAAAGAGGAAAAGGAAGATAATAACGATCTAAATGTAGCATGTGAGAGCATTATCATCATTAGTGAAATCAATACCTAAGCCTTCCATGCCAGGAAAAATGTATGTTAGGATAACAATATTTCGTCTTCCCATCTATCGTGGATACTCATATCGGGTAATATTTTCACAAAACAAGTCACGTATTAAATGAGAATATTCGGGAGCCCGCGACTTATTTATCATTCTAGTCGGAGCTACACCCCATGAATTTTATACAAGATTGAGCGATTTACTGAGCAAAATTGATGAAACGTATATTGAACGGTGTCGGCGCCTGATTGGGAAATGTTGGGAAATTATAACGCTCAGTGGGTCAAGTGGACAATAGAACATTTTCCAGGTGAGTAGGGCATATGAGTATATTCATAGTTTCATTCACTTGCATGATATAGATGATATTTATAAAGACTATGCACCGAAGAGTAACGACTTAGCTATACTTCGGGCGTTGCTGATTTAAAACTTTCTTGATATTACTAATAGTACCTAACTCAAGAAAAAAAAACTTCTAATTTGTTAAGCTATGTAAGTGCACTTCATTTAAAAATTTAAAATTTAAAAAACCCCCTACTAAACAGTCGGTAAAAAAACGTCTAAAAAGTAAAAAATGATAAGTATTGGCCCTATTAGTTTAATTACAGTAGGTATTAATATTTTGATTCAAGCGTCGCCACGTCGGGGACCGCTAAGTAGCTGGGGTATTTTATATTATTTCGTTTAGGTTTTTTACCGACTGTTTAGAGTCAAGGGTTTTTTAAATTTATTGTTTAATTTTTATTTCACGCTTTTTAAACTTTAAATCTCAATATCTCAAAAACGGCTGATTTTGATAAAACATGTCTAAAAACACTCCCGACAAATTCACCTTTCAAAGAAAAAAAAAACAAAATCTATATCGGTTCATCCGTTCGTGAGCTACGATGCCACAGACAGACACACACACAGACACACAGACACGTCAAACTTATAACAATTTTTGCGTCGGGGGTTAAACATAAACTCTGGGGACAATCTTGCACAGATTCCCAATCTAATCTCTAGAATATGGGTAGTAGCGAACAATAAACACACTTACATAGAGAAATACATTGTTAAATAAATATAAAGCACCCAAGAGGCAACACCCATTTGTTAGAGACAAACAAAAAAAGCCAGCCTAACATTCTCTTCTCCAATGTGCTATTTATTTTTACACAACTGTATTGACCGTCTTAGTACATACGTATATACAAACATAATTGGTGTAATAGTATTAGGCGAGTTTGCCAACAGAACGATACGTGACCTAAGTCTGGAACGTTATTAGTATTCGGAGAGCTTCTGTACACGCATGTGGTCTTGGTACAATAATACCTACTGAGAAGACCGTATTAGGGTGAATATTTGGCGTTTCAACCGCCGTCATTATTGTTTTCGCATATTATTCAATATAAACTTAATAACTTCCTTGTTCTTTTAAATGGAATGGATACTACCCCCGGGTCCGCTGATTGAGACATCAAAAGTTGCTGGTAGCTATCATTATTTTCGTCAATGTGTTGAAGAGAATAATGACGGCGGTTGGAACGCCGGAATATTCACCCATTAAGGGTCCAATATAAATGACTGTAGGTTCTGCCAGCAACTTTGTCCCACTAAGGGCCTTAGGCCACAGTAACAGTGATTTTCTTCGTAATAAAACGTACATCATGTGCTCACTCAAAGTATACGCTATCTCTATTCTTTATTTCATACAATTACGTCCAGCCGTAGTGTGAAAGCATGTAAAACATAATCACTCATACACACGGACATACTTACAAACTTTCGCAATGATAATAGTGCCTACATACTCATAGAACAAAAAAAAAACCGAAAGTACATTGTAAACATTTAAGATTAGTTATCTAGTTAACATTAACTCATGGTTCATCGCAAATTATATCTACATAGAAAACATATTTACTGTTGGTTACCTCATAATTCTTACGAGGTACACTAAAGAGCAACAAAAACGGGTCACTGCACGCACAAATTTATTCGTACAGTTACCAATTTTCCTTGCTCGTGAGTGCACATCACAAACCTGCTTGAAATGCACATTGCAATTCTTTTAAGATTTAACATGCATTTAAGTAGATAATTAAATCGTATCCAAGCATTTAAATGAAAAAAGTGCACTAAAATAAATATGCAAGCCGCCATGTTGAGTATAACGTGTTCACTGCATTATCGGCAACAGCGATATTTATTTAATTTGGATTCACATTACAAGTTCAAATTTAAATTAAAATTAATTGCGTAATTAGAAGTGTTCAATTACAAAACAGGAATCATTTAAAGTACTGTTTATTGGATTTTGTATATTAATAACTCTAATAGCCTATGTGTGTTTAACAAAACATTCGTTACATTTAAATATTGCAATATGAATGAATGAATGAAAGATATTTATTTTCCAAAGTAAGTCACAGTATACATTGCATGTTATGTCAAAAGTACAAGGAATTACATTGGAATCGATATTACATACATTTTAATATAATCAAAATAGAAATAAGAAGTCAGGATAACAATAACAATACATTACTAAGGAGTTATCACCGTTAAGAATCGTCTTAAAATAAGTCAAAACAATACTTATTAAATCAAAACAAATTATAAATTAAGGACCATAAACTCAAAATGATGACAATGAGGATTTAATTAAGTCCATACCTCATAAATAGATCTCCGGCTTTAAGTAACGTACAAAAGAAGAAAAATCAAAAATCGATTTTTATAATTCTCAAACCGCCGAACTAAGATTAAGGTAGTCGACTTATAAGGAGTGACAGGCACCGTTCCTCACCTGTCAAAGTGGTTTCGCATAAATGTAAAAGTGGATGATGTTCTCAGTGGGCCTGTCAAGGCTTCGAGGGGAGCAATTAATTATAAAATTTAATTGAAAACATCGAGGAGGCAAGCGTTTAAACTAAGTAGAGACAGCGTGAGCTGATTGAATTCTGATTCAGTTGAGGTCATGAGTGACTGAGTTTAGATGAATGCATGAATGTGGAGAAAAATATTGGTAGCAAATTCGGTTTAGTGATCATCAAATTCTCATACAATGGGCACGACATTAAATATAAAGAGGTTATAGAAATTCATTTAAGTGTTGAAAATTCCCACTTAAAAAAACAGTATAAGAACTCCTTTTTGTAAAAAAATACCTCAATTTGTCTATAGTACTAGGTAGATAAGAAGATAACACACACGTTGCACAGCCATAAAGTATCTAAATATTGATAATGGGCGGCAGGGATCACATCACATCACGTGACCCGCTAACTCGTTTGCCTCATCTAGCATTAAAAAAAAAAGCAGTAAAACAATGTTAAACTCATTAAAAATTAGACGCCTAACCCCATCGGCATAACATTACTATAATAATATAAAAACAGTAATGTTATGCCGATGGGGTTAGGCGTTTAATTTTTAATCGTGGATTTTGGTGCGTTATTATTATTAAAGTATACTTTTGAGTATCGTTGTATTCGTGCATTTCTGTACGTAATAGTAATAACAGTTTTGTTTCACTGCTGTCAAAATTATCAATATTCACAAACTTCTTAACCGTGCCGTGTGTTGGAACTTACTTCTTATCTGCCCAGTAGCAGTTCTTTGTTTCATGTCCCCTAACAAACAAACAGTAGTAGTTTATAACGTTTACTCTGAGATTAAACTTCGGCTCCCACTTGGAATTTATAGTTTTGTCACTTGCATTCACTCGTATAATGCTCTCCACAGCTCATTACTCTGCCGTTATCTTTATGGTGTTCTTCGGGAACTTTAATTGGTCCCACATGTTCCAACTGATGTTTGCCTGCTGACAACTGTGTCACACGTTTGGGAACAAAATTATTTGTCAGCGGCGTCATTATTTTGTATGAAAAAAATACTCTGTAGGGAATATAAATAGAGTATTAGAATAGCTTAAAATACGCTTGTATTGGTATGAATGTTAAGTGTGTCTGTGTGTACTCATGTGGTAGTTAGGAAAGTAGGTATACATTTTTTTTTCAAGGTAGTTTAACGACCCCTGAGCAGAACGAGAAAAATATACTTCTGTGTTACGACAATGTTCGTTAGGAGTGACACTACCCAACCTTACCCTATAGCAAGTAAGCAATGTCATCGTTCTCACTAGTTAAACTTTCATTATGTGTCGTAGGTATCCCATATTTTTTTTCAACTTTCTATATTACTAAATATAATCGAAAATCTGTCTCTACGTATTTACGAGCTAGTCTCAGAAGCTACCCAATAAACTCAGATACAGTTTTGATCACTTATACTATGTCACGTATTATCAAGTATGAAAATAAAAAAAACACGCGCAACGATATTATTATTACGCGCTGATAAGACAGAAGTAGAAGTCAGTTGGAAAATAAAATAAGAAAGTATACTGCAAGACGCGACTTTGCTCGAGTAGAATTAGTTTCACGCTCCCGCTATTCTAACTCCTTAGGGGATGAATTTTCAAAAAATATTCTTAGTAAACCCCTAGGATATGAAAAGAATACTCCTTCCAAATTGCAATTCCCTAGGTCTAACAGTTTCGGCTGTGCGTTGATCGATCAGCCAGTAAGTTTTTTTTATTACAATATTTATACGATTCAATTTGCAAGATCTATTAATCATATAATAAGCTGCAAGAAACGTCTGGAGGTTTATGCTGTCGCGGGAACTGCACCCACGCCTTGCTTGTTATGGAAAAGTGAAATAACATAACCACCAGACCGTCTAAGGCTACCGCAAGCCGTGTATCGGTTCACTTCAAGTGACGCGTAAATTAGCTCTCGCTCGCATCTCGGCACCTTACGAAGCTCTTTCTCCTAATACTGCCTTTACACGATGACATGGAGTCAGACGATGAGTCCGATGGCAGGGCAGGTGAAGATATATTTTGCCTTTAACCCAAGACAAGATGCATTAGGCATTATTCGGTGACCGTTATCGTTATCGAAAATGTATAGGATTGATGCAAGTTGTTGGACGGTTCCATAAACATTGTCAGTTTTCGAAAAAAGTTTACGTTAGCATTAGGCATCTTTGTCAAAAGACGTTCAAAAAAATGGATCCTGCACCTACTGTTGGAGGTTAGTCTAAAATATACTCAATAGCTATATCGTTTTACAGATCAAATTTAAAGATTAGGAATTACGTTCCATATGTTTGAAAATATTGTCTTTTGCAAATGTTTACACATTTAAGTAGCGACGTTTTGAGGGTATACCTTCCTTATTTTTATAACCAGGTAAATGTCAAATATATTTTTTCATAAATAACGCGGTATAGGGGAAACGTAAAAAATATTTCCCATTTTAAGGTATTGTTCCTGAAAAAAGGTAAGTTGTTAATTTTTTATCACCCAAATTTATAGCCAAAGCAGCGGAAGTTCGAAGTGTAAAGGAAATTGAAATAAATCCACCGCAGATGCTTCAAGTCATTCACAGCCCATAAAAAGTGTAGAAGGGTTATAAAATGTTAACTTCTTGTGACTGAAATAGATCTGATACCTATAAAGCCACTGCTACTTAATCAGAGTGTCACTTCCTTTCACGTTCTAAATCATTCGAGCATCCAGGTTTATTTATACTTGTTGAGAAATCATGTGTATTGAATAGACGTCGTAGTTGGGCTGAAGGCTAAGATTACTCTGTTGACGACTTCCTTCTGTCGCAGAGATGTAGATTCAATATTTACTTATATTATGAAGTATTAAACCTGGCCAGGGGAATTATTATGACATAGCTTTGGAGTTCATTTTACGGTGAGCGTAAAGGACGGAGCCATAGCAGTTACATAACTCTGTCCTTTTCTCTCAGCGTAAAATGAATTGCACAGACACGTCATAATAACCCCACAGTTACAGTTAGTGAAAGGAACAGAGATATCTGAGTGGAACTTGCCGGGTTTGAACAGCGCATAAAACGACCTCAGTTCAATAGATTTGAAGGCAAGGACTCGAAGATTTCGAAGTCGAATGGTTTTACCTGGATAAAAGAGGTTTGAAAATGCTTTTTGACTTTAAATTTCTAAATAACTTTGTAACGCAATCACGAAACGAAGTTCGCAGACAGATTGGTTTTGTTTCTTCTTTTATAAATATATCTTGTAAAAAGATTTCAAATAAAAAGCTGTAAATTACCACCTAGGTTTTGATTGTTTATCCTCTGTTAAAAACGGACCACATACTCGTCATTTCATATAAATTGAAAATTTCATAAAATGAACACCGAAGTAATTTTTTCATCATCCTTATAAAATGAAAGATTCGTTTTCTAGATAAATTGTACATAATTTCAAAGCTTAGTTGATTAGTCACCGATACGAGTACTTAAATCGAAATAAAATTGGTTCAGACCTCAACGATTAATGTACAAAACATTAAAATTGGTTCTAACTTAACGATAACTGTATTTAACAAACTTTGTTCAAAACTTAACGATAAGTCTAAATAACAAACAATAGAATTGACTCAGAACTTAACGATAAATGTAAATAACAAACAATAAAATTGATTCAGAACTTATTAATTGGTTGTCAAAATTGTTGATCATATTTGTAGGAAATTGTATGTATGTATGTATGTAAACACTTTATTGTACAAACAAGAGATAACAATTATAAAATAGTCAAAACTATAAAAGGGTGTTATGCCTTGTATTGTATGGGAGAAACTCAATATTTTTTAACTATGTGACCTCCTATGTACGAGTAAGTCCTACTTTACTTGACCGAGCGACAGGCGTCCGACTAGTACGAAATGTTTTTACATATAATAAGGCCCAATAAAAATAGGCCACAACAAGCATTTATTTAGTGGTTGTACCTTGTGCGGAGTCTGTTGGATTGCTACCTCCAACACCACAAACAGCAGTGTTCGCATTGCTGTGTTGCGGTGTGGGGATAAAACCACCGGTGACTTTACTAGCATAGAGGTATAGAGGGTTGGGGATGCATTTGAAGTCGTTGGATTGCAGTCTTAAGAACATGGACATAAGTTTCAGATCCCACTCACCAGGTGGCCTGAGTGCTCGTTTGACTCCTCAAGCCATATAAAAGCCATCACGGTGAGTTTCTTAGAAAACTAGAGCATTTAAATAATATTTGAAATGCTCTAGTTTTCTAAGGTGATGGCTAGTTTCTTTAGTATCAGAGCAGTAAAAGCTATATTAGTTTCTTTTGTTCAAGTTACTATTGAGACAATTTTATGGATTGACCTACTTGACACATTCAACGGGAACTTGCATTATACACGTGCTTGTTGCAATTAAAGTAAACCATTTTGATTTACTATAGCCAAACATCTGTTTCACTTGTAATAAATTGTTATACATTTATTCACTTTAAATTTACTGCACTAAATAAAAATAAATGGCGGACTGCCTAGTACTAATCAAATTGTAATTTATAATCTTAGGGTTCGGCTTGAAGTAAAAAAAAGAAGCTTTGACACTTTAGTTGATCTTCGTTTTATATTGTTATACAATACAATACTTTTTATTGAACAACACAGAGAGCTTTAATTTGAAATAAATAATATAATTTTATAATTTTATAATGTACATAACAGGCGGTCTTATCGCTATATAGCGACCTCTTCAAGACAACCTTAATAAATAAAGGAAGAGACGTCCAGAAAAGGCAGATCATTATAATTTACGATCCTTTATCTCTTATTCACTTGACAGTAAGAGCTACTGTATCAACATCTAGCTTCGGTCCGTGATAATGTCAGCGTGAAAATAATAATTCGTTAGACCACCACAATGACCTTTTCGAATGAAACTTAGCCTTTGTAATTAAATATTCAAGGTAAATCAGCTATCTTTATTGCAAATTTGTCCAGCTATTTCAAACTGAAAAGTAACAGACAAACTCTCTCACTCACACTCATACATACTGTCACATTTATAATTAGTAGCATGCTATGTTTACAATATAGAAGTTATATGTACCAAATAGTTTAAAAGAGAGCCCCAGTACATTATTAATGTTAAAACATATCGGAAATACCGACTAATCCAGATCCACAATTTAATTGAATTCTAAATTCGTCTGGCTGCCGCGTCTTTACGGCTTATTTGCGTTATAAACCGATGTGACATACTGTCCGGTTGCGTAGTAATTTTGCTGTGTAATGGTCCGACTGAGGCATTATGAGTTACGGCAGACGGGTTGAAGCGATTTAGGAGATCGCTTTATTAACACTTGATGCCTTTTTTGACTTGAAGAGTTAATTTAATTTAAGATGAATTACGAGGTGGATTTTGTTAAGTTTTATTTCCCTTGCTTTGTGTGGTTAAACGTCAGTGAATTGGCCGTTGCATTTGCTGCGAGTAAGGCTTTTCTCTTAACTAACTTGCTGGGTTTTCGATGACAGCAAACTGTACCCTTACCATGAGTTACAATTACCGTACTCGCTAGCGAGAGGAATGTTTTGTCTTTTGCACTCTATAAGAATTCTTGCGAGGTCTGCGAGGGACAGAGCTGCGACTCGCTAGCGAGTACGTTAATTGTAACTCATGGTAAATGTACTGGTTAATCCCATCGGCGTTGAAATTACGTGTTACGTGTTCGTGTTTGCGTTTTTTGAACTTGGCTTACGTCGAACTATGTACACTAAAATAATATAGTAGATCTACTTCTTCAAATTTCACTCCATTACTGGAGGTCGGTAGTCTGCTCTGCTTACAATTGCTTATCTCTCGCCACACGAAATAATTCTTCAACCGTGGCAACGCCTGTCCAGTTCTTTATTTTCAAGCCATGACATCTAGTATCTGCCAACGCCTCCTTCTCTCTGTCGCTCTATCTTTGTTAACTATACATTTTTCCAGGATAAAACGTAGTTTATATACTATTCCAGACTATCCATCTCTGGACCAAATTTCATCCATATTCATTTAGCCGTTGGCGTGATTCAGTAACAAACATTCAAACGTTTGCGTTTCTAATTATAAAATAAGAAAATATTAGAAGATTGTCATGAGAACAATACATAACACTACTTTAGATATGTTTAGATTCTGAAAGGTGTTTCTCTTAAACCAGTAGTCTTCAACTCAACCGACGGATTTAAATCAGCGAGTTTAAGCTGTTCTGTCAGAACGTAAATATCATTTAAGGGTGTGCATTCTTAATTAGGTATCTTTTCCCGTCGTATGACTTCGGTTGCTTGATTGACTGTTTGATAGAGAACCATTGTGAGAATAACACGTTTCGGGTTGAATACCTAGAGATGATAGAGTTATTACAAAATTATTTTCGAGCAACAGTTGCTTGTCCTTAAATACATTAACATGTTTCTGTAGATCTCCTAAATAATATGTTTATACCATTCCCCCTATTAAAGGCTTATTTTATTCACTCAAAACAGTGAATAAAAAGCACTTTTACTCACTATTTTGGTGTTTGAATTTAGAACATAAAATACGCGATACAAACTCCTCCTCGAGATTTGATTGGTCGTCATTAACCACAAAGAGTTTAGCATTAAAAAAGTTTTGTGTTATTTGCTGTCATTAGTAGGTAAATTGGCGCCATAGGCTGTATGGATCGATGTCTTTTGCCTTTCTCTCTGTGAAAAATACAAGGAAAAATAAATTGGCGCCATTTTGAATACTGAAAGTTGTACGAACATAAAATTTAGTGTTTCTTAATAAATAAAACATTTGTTCCAATTTTAATGTGCATTTTAATTAATTTTACCTTCCATTTTTCGTCATTAAATATCTATTTTCGCTTAAATCTTTCTTTTTCTCGTAGTCATGGTATAAAGTTTAGTATGCAACTCTTGAATAAAACGGATTTATATCGAGGGCCATGTATCACTCGCGTCGCTCAGGATTCTAACACTTGAATCACTCGCTACGCTCGTGATTCAATCATCCTGAATCACTCCCTGCGGTCGTGATTCAGTCGTTAGTATCCTTCACTTACTCGAGAGTCATCTATGGCCTTCGCATTAAATCCGTCTTTTATTCACTAGTTGCATAATATACTATTCTAAATGTTAGAAACAAAAGAATTGTTTTCAGTGACATAATTCGTTGCAACGTTTATTTTTGTTGTGTTGCAGATGCGGCGCGTCACTCGAGTTGCAGGACGTTTGTAGATTTATCACGAATGCAAAGCTTCTGGTGTAAGATTGTAAGGAAATTTGTATATTTCAAGTACATTTGGTTATTATGCTGAAAATTGTAAATAATGTTGGCATTAGCGGAGTAAATGATGCTTATTTATTTGACCATTGATAAAATAATTTTATCTTAAGTACCCGAAACCGACGTGCGTGCATGACTCGATGTATGAATGTGGAAGAAGCGTAATAAATTTGTCAAGATCGTAGCAAATGGAAAGAAGTGGTCTCTGCCTACCCCTCTGGGAAACAGGCGTGATTTAATGTATGTATGTATGTATGAACCGTTATTAGGGAATAAGTCGGTAAAAAGTGTTTGTCTTGCTATTTATGGATACTTTTTTATGCTAGAGGGTGTAAACGAACTATCGGGTCGCCATGTGAAGGGATCACCGCTGCCCATGGGCACCTGTAACACCAGGAGATGTATTGCAGCTGCGTTGCTGCCATTGGAGAAAAGAGTATGCTCGTCTCTTGCAGGTCCCCAAGTCGTAGCGATCCGGAAATATTTCTGTGATCCTAGTAAAAAGGGTATAAGTTCACTTAGCTTGTAATAAAAAGAGTATATATCACATACCGTAAAACGAGGTGAGTATGGACACAACCTTTAATGAAGCATATGTTAGTAATTTATAAGACTGAAATTATATCCTTTTTTTTTATGGCATTGAGAAGACAAACGAGCACACAGGCCACCTGATGGTAAGTGGACACTGTGTGGGACCCATAGACATTCGCATTCACAAGACTGCAATGCAATCCTGAGACTGCAAATGCGTTGCCAACCCTGAGGACTAAGATGGAATGCCTCTATGCTAGTCATTTCACCGGCTGTCTTATCCCCAAACCGGAACACAACAATGCGAACACTGCTGTTTGGCGGTAGGTTAATGGATATCCTATAGACGTAACGTTATTGTCAATTTAATACTTGTCCTTATTTGGAACATGTTATGGTTTATTTTAGGTTGTGTTCCTACTCAACCCATTTTACGGTACAAAGTTACTAGACCTATACTTTTATTCATTTAAAGTTCAAAGACGAAACAAAACACTTTTCAGCGCGTGCATTTTCAATTTGGCAGCATGGCTTCTGTCGATGAGATCGAACGTATAAGGCCTCCTAATTGAGAATGCACACGCTAAAATGTGTTTTGTTCGCTCTGACGGGACTACTTAAACTCGCCGCTGCGACATTCACTAGTTCGGTCGACCTACCGCGTTTTTAAGAGAATCACACCCCAGAAGACTTACTAGTTCCCTTTCTCACTAGTTTTTTTTATCACATTTTATTTAATTAGCAAAATAATGATTTCCTTTGTGAGCTATTTATCGTATAAGGAGCAATACTTCTTCAACCGAATATTTGCATGAAATATTGTGTCCTTGTTTATCCGTACCATCTTGTGTTCCTCTTTCATAAAGCATCGTATCACCCACTCACTCACTGACTCACCGCACCGTACCTAATCTTCTATATTAGAAAGCTAACAAACAGTGTGGCAGGTTTCTTGAAAAATTCTACCATTGTAGGGATATTCAATGGTAGAAAATATAAACTCTATAGCACAATTACTAAATTCGAAATTCGACAATAAGCCACGCGATTTGTAGTAAATAAATACGGACAAACCAAATAGGTACTTAATACCGTACAATTCAAAAATTTACATCACGAGATAGACTTTTGGCACCAGTGTTGGACACATTATGCTTACAGGTATATTGGAGACTTAATTAACTCTTAATTCACAGAATATATTATGGTCATAAATTGACATTTTCAAAACAAATGAATAACCCCTTATCTTCTGTGTTTAATAAGAACTAGCGACCCGCCCTCGCTTCGCTTCAGTTTATGTGAGTTTTCTGTTACACCCGTATATAAATCAGAATTTAATATACATGAAACCCTTCCTCTTTCATTACCTAAACTATCTATAAAAAAAAAACCGCATCAAAATCCGTTTCGTAGTTTTAAAGATCTAATCATACATAGGGACAGACAGACAGCGGGAAGCGACTGTTTTATACTATGTAGTGGTAAAAAGTGTCTTTGATTGGTCCATGTTGACCCAAGAAATTTGGTTCCACTAACTCCATTTCTCTCTAACTAAATAATGTATCTCACGAGCATAGGAGACATCATTTACATTATATTTTGATTTCCAAAGAGACGCTCAGGAACGATTATTGTATGCTAGAAGTAGGAGAAAATATTGCATTATAGCATCAAAGGAAATGGAACATAAGTAGTGAAATGGGAGTTAAAGCGCGAAATATTTGCATGATTGAAGATGACTCGGATAGTTCTCTGGAACATTGTCTTGTCGGTCCCCTGGGGGTCCAGACAAGACGCACACGCCGTTGTCGTTTTTCTGTTCTATCGTCTTGAAATGTATGGGATCACAAATTGATCACGTGGTTTATCGAAGAGAATAGAAAAGTACCTAGCCAACATTATACTTTTCGTTTTTCGTAAATATTTTGAAACGAACAGAAAAACGCTCAGAGCTGTCACATTGACAAAATCCGTACAAACTGCTAGTCAAGTGGCACTTTTGACGTGCATTCTGTTCTGTATTCTACAGTAAAATGTAGAAAACTATTCTCTCGCCAAAGACTTGCAGAAAAGCGCTCGGCGCTCAAGAGAATAATCAAAATGGCGATTTTTGAATCAGCTGTGCGTGAGTTGTTATTATTCAAGCGGTGATAAATCAAGTTTTTGAATTGTTATTTTCCAAATGATGTATTCTTTGTGACTTTTGTGAGCTGCAAACAATGAAAAGTGTTTAATTAAAGTATCCGAATCGTCGTGGTCGTCCGAATCAAGACCATATTAGAAGTGCCGAAGCTTTCTTGTGAGAAAGATTTCCTACACATGAATTACTCTGCTACAATAATGTAACAGTATAACAACTTTGGACTCAGGTACCCTGGCTGCAAGAGTACCTGCAAAGGGTAGTTCTATTCGAAGTAAAGGTAAGGATGATGTGAATTACGGTAAGCACCTGACTAGGACTCACAAGAATAACAACCTAAATAAACATGTAGCTACTTATTTAATAAATGGTTATTTTTGCAGGTTCCGTGTATTTGACATGGTGTGTGGCCAGGGATATGACCAACGGAAAATGGTTGTCATGCAGCACCTAGGTAACTAGTAATGCAAGCACTCAACCAACTAAGACATGGATGTTGTGACCGCAAACAAAGTCGATTGTTAATTTGCTAAGCATCAGTGAGAGGTAGGTACCTAGGTATATCTTCTTTCAACACTGAATACTTTCTCTGTAAGCGCACTGTTTCCCTTGATATGGTGATGAATGTTATGGTGACGTCATGAAATGAAAATTTATTATGACATACCTACTTAATTAAGGTTAGGGCCTTCTAGAAAACCATTTATTATAAATACATACTTATAAGTATTATGAGGTCCCACATTCCCATTAATTAGTCTCTTATATGATGTGCTTTATATCTTGGTAGGTATAACCCATAGAATTTTAAACTTATGATAAACCTGATTGTTGTGCTATTCCATTTACACAAGTTTGAATCTGCTGTTCTAGTTGCACTTTCTAAACTAGGTTCAAGCTACTGCAGGTCATTGATTTTAAAAATGTTACTTAGGTAGGTACTCTTTTATTTTTCCACTAGGTATATCCAAATTTTGGACTCTCTTGTTTGTTATAGTGTAATTTAGTCAGATTGTTGTTTAGAAAATACTGTATACCTACCTAAATAAGTTTATTCAAAGCCATGTCCGTCTAATATAAAAATAAATAAAGCCTCAAGATTAGTTTAGTCGTTCTGGCGTGAATGAGTAACTAACATCCAAACTTTCACATTTATATAATATAAGTGAGAAGTAAGATACTATCTACTACAAACCAAGTTCATAAAAGTTCCATCCACCTTTGCTTGAAAAAGTTACCTACTGAGTTTGCTTGTTTTTTTTACATTACAGGCAATCCAGAGTACTCAGGGGCCATGGATTATGACTATAATGAGGCTCATTTTGGGAGCCGCATCAAGCAGGGAGAATGACAATGATTTGCATGGGGAGTGTTTCAACATTGTTGGAATCAATTATGATATACTTACCTGAAAAACTGCTCTTAGTTATTATTTTGAATAACATTTTGTTAAAATCTAATTAAAGCTTTAACTCATGAAGTTGTCATGAAAACCAATAACATTTGCATGGCAACAAATGTAATACTTAAGTGAGTTAATGGTGTTTCTTACGAAATAAAAGACTTAAATTATTGAATATGGATTTAATTTCTTCCTTTTTATTTCTTATGTGCAATAACTAGAATGAACAATGTCTGGGTAAGTAACATAGGTACATATCTATTTACAAGAGCTGCCATAAATGGAAACACATGTGATTGCTGATTGTATAAGTCCTGTCTTCTTAAATGCAGTTGAAACATCAATCCCAATAAGTACCTATTTGAACTAAACACACATGTACCTAGGTTTATTTCACCCATTCAATCCATTTGTGGCAGCTTTAGAGAATCGACCAAATGAACAAATGGAGTCAATACATTAAATAGTTCCATGATTTGTTTTTATATTCAATTTGGCAGTGATTTTGTTACCAAACTATTACAAAGACTTAAGTATACAGAACTATAATTATACATAACTATAGGCCGTCTAAAATTCCAAACAAGGATGTTAATAGGAGTGCCTACATATAACTGTCCTTGTTTCCAGATTACTTAACTTGAAAATCAATTCATTACAAATATTTGCCCTAACGAGGATCGAAACCGGGGCTGCTAGCTTTGTAGGCAGAGGATCAACTAGGCTAACCTCGCTTTCTGGTGATTTCATTGTTGTATCTACTTATATCACATAACGGACCGAACCGGTGCTCAAAATATGATGACGCACCGTAAATTTAGCGACGTATCTTATGCGTGACATCAACACCGGTGCTCAAAATACGCATGTTGGATGCGTCAGATTTTGGTTCAGAGAAATTTGGCCAGGATGTAGCTCTTTACGCGTGCTGACACGCAGACTTGCTCAGGCTTGGAGTCCAGCTTAAGGTGAGGCCAGCAAGGGTGCCCCGCTACCTGCACTAGCTTTGGCAAGTTGGATCTGGATATGAACTCTGTAAAAAGTCAAATATAATTTGAATTATACAAATTTCCTAAAGATTAACTTTTGTCATAAAAATAGTATTCTTCAACTTTCGTGCTATGATTATGTCGATACTAGCTTCTGCCCGCGACTTCGTCCGCGTAGATATCGATTTACGTCATTCCCTCGGGAACTTTTAATTTTCTGGGATGAAATGTAGCCTATGTGTTAAGGGCTATTCCCAGTTGTCCACAACCCTATTGTCCACACTGGGAAAAAAAATCCCAGTACTTCACACCCTCGAAATTATGTAGACATTTCACACTAATTAATTTGACTGAACTGTGTTAGTTTAATATCTACTAAAGTACATAAATAAAAACTAACTAAAAACTTGTCCACAGTGTGGACAAAGGGGTGTCGACAACTGTGAATAGCCCTGTGTTAATCCAGGGTATAAGTTATTTCCATTCCAAATTAAATCCAAATCCGTCCAGCCATTGCAGCGTGAAGGAGTAACAAACACACACAAACTTTCGCATTCATAATATTAGTAGGATAAGTACCTAATGATATTTTATTTATATACCAGGTGGCCCGTGAGTTGATAACAAAAACATATTTTCAATACCAACTATGTGCTATTGCACTGTAGCTCTTTTTAAAATTATAATAATAAATACATTATTACTAGAATGATTAAAAACTTAAGTGCTAAAATTATAAGTTTCATACTAAAAAATATTATTTAATAAATATTAAGGGATAATCTCACACAAATTGTCCTTTTGTCCTTTTATATCAGGGAGAAATAGACAATCTCACAGGCCACCTTATGATCTGAGACCCATAAACATTTGAATTCTCAAGGCTATGACTTCAAGACTGCAATCCCAGGCTTGTACTATGGGTACTAGACAATTATAAACTAACTTGTAAAGAGAAATACATACTAATATACATAAAAAATATCAAACATACTCACCTACACACACTAAACTCCATTTAGCACAATGGTGGTCATGTTGCCACTTCATTTTCATTATCAACATATTCATAGCATAACTGCATTACTTATGTGATGACTGTTGGCATGTGTTCCAAATTTCACAGGAATGTTAAAATTCAAATGAATAATGTTCAAACTTCAAACATACAATTTTCAATATCTTGCCACACTGTAGCTACTCAGTCTTGTATACCTACAAATATTTTTGGTTGTTGTTAGTAGTTTTTGCATCTGAAAGATAAAAAGCTTATTATTCGCTGTTCATAACAATGGCTTATAATTAAAGAGCTTGCTAGTTTATACAAATCTTGATACAAAATGAAAGTAGATAAGGGGAAAAGGGGTTCTCTTTGGCTACAAGTTTTTTTTTTATGAATGCCATATTAATTTATTATGAAATTTCTAGTAACATTCTTACACAAATAGAATTACTTACTCTTTACTATGGATAGGTACTTTTATAGAAAACCTAGCAACTAGCCCGCGTCTTTGTCTTTACTAAGTTTATAATTGTTTATGAAAACGTAATACCTGAGTGTAGCCTAAGTGCAAAATAAAAATTACAAACCTTCATAAATAAATTAAAAGTATTTTAATTTATGCAAACCAACATCCAAACAGATTATGTACAGATGTAGTAGGTAATCATATGCCAACATGTCTTGCTGAATCTTGCTATTTTAGTCAACTTTTAGTACCCACCAGTAAGCTAATTAACAAACAAGACAAAGTTATCCTAGAACGATTGTTTACTACATCTGTAGCAATATTACAAACTAGGTATTTAGAGATTAGAAATAGAGAGTTTAAGCACGTACCTAAAAACATCTAAACCTACGTAGTATGTAGGTTATAGTAATCCTTCTGTAGACACAGTTTTACTTAGCTTGTGATATCACAACAGTAATTCGTCGAAGTGTTTTTCGCCCTGAATAGGCCCTTTTTTGCCCTTATTAGTATCAAAGACCCGCCCGTTACTTTGCTTATTGTCTAAAACATGTTAAACATCAAAACTATAGACGCAAGACGATACTTTAACTAAAAGAAATATAAAAATAATTATTTACAAGCCGAAATTATAACTTCATTATAACCTGCAAATAAACTTTTGACAGTTGATGTAAACTTGACACAGCGACACTTGACGTTTCAATTTGCGCGAAGCATAGACAATTTAAGGCTAAATCATCATTATAGCGCACATTGAGGAGATCGTAGAATCGACAGCACGTTTTTCTGTTCTAACTCCTTTTGTCTAACATATTTTGGACGCTAACGCCTAGGCGTCCAATTTTATAGAAAGGAAAACGCCTGGAAGCGTTGGCATCTTGTCTGGACCCCCTGACATCGATAAACATTTGGATACATCTTTTTCTTTTCTTCTTTGGCATAACGGCGGATTAAATGGAGAGTAAAGAAATTCTTCAGTACCTTGTTTAGTTTATACTATCAAAAACAGCTCGTTTTTTTTATCTTTTAGCCATGGCATTACCATTCTTGATTCTCTTTCTGTCTTCATTTTACGACGAGAAGAAGTCAAATAAGCACACAGGACACTTGATAATAAGCGGGATTTGGAATAGACATTTACAATCTCAAGGCAATGCAATCCTAAAACTGCAGATGCGTTGTCATATCCCCTCACTGGAACACAACATTGCCTTGCGGTAGGTGTCGACGGATGACGGTGATAGCAATCAGAAAGCTTTACCACCACTAATATCTATGCCATCTGCCTTTACTATTCTCTCACAGCTTACGCACACAGCCACGTGCTCGGTAGTCCCTTTGTAACGTAGTCTACGTATAAAATGTCATTATTAATGACAGTATATTTGTCACAATTCATCTTGCGGATAGGTAGTGACGTAGCTCTATTACCAGAATATGCCAACTCATTGCTCGGTGGTTGGCCGCATCCCTATTCTGATGAGTGACGGGATGAAAGGTTGTAAATAACGTGTTGTTTCGATGGATGTACGACTTTTCACTTTTGGAAATGTGGTTGCAATGAGTTTTTTTTGAGTTTTTTGACTTATTGGTGATTTATTAAAGGGTACCACATTATTTATTTTAAAAAAACCGGGCAAGAGCATGTCGGACCATGCTCAGTGTAGGGTTCCGAAGCCGTAACGAAAAACACAAAAAACTATCTCAAAAATCAACATGTATGAACCAATTTTCTATTTAGTTATTTGGCGCTGTCTTAGATGATTTTTAGTAGGTATAAACCCGTTAGTCGCCTGTATCTCAGAAACTAATTAAGTCTACTTATTGTTAGTAATGATTCTTTTTCTTATAAATTCGTATATAATATCTCAAACAAGAGCCAAGCTTTTAAGTGTGAGATCAGTATGTACTCGTACCTATGTAGGTAGTTAGGTATCTAAACTGCTTCAAACCAACTTTAAATTACACTAAAAGTTTAATCTTTTATAAAGTAATTAATAGAAATTGAAAAAAAACAAGGGCCAGTAAATAGAATTTTAAGTTTTCCAAACGATACTCGACTCAAATCAATAATCTAATCGATTATTTGTAAACTTTCAGATCGCAAATCGCAAACTTGTAGGTAGCATTCCGGGGCACGTCCGAACAGCATCTAGGCGCTCGCGCTTATGAGCGCGGCTGTCGCTCGATTTGTTACTTGGACAGACTCCCCCCGCGCGTCCTGCACACCCCGTTAACAAATTTTTCTATCAAAGTTATCATAGGCGATTTTGATAGGTATAAACACTTTACTCGCCTGTATCTCAGGAACTAATCTTGTCTACTTAGCCGTGATAGTTTTCCTTTAAAATTCGTTATATGCGCTTTCGTTGAAGATTTTTTTCAGTTTTTTAGTATTTGTAGTTTTGGCTGTAGCGCTTTAAAGCTTAATATTTCATAAACGGATCCCTTAATCGAAAAATTGTTTTGATAAACCCGCAATATTTTTGAAAGACCTATCCAACGACACCCCACACTATGGGGTAGGCAAGAAAAAAAAAAGGCATCCCCACGTTACGTGTAGGGGAGGTGCATTAAAAAAAAATATTTTTCATAATTTTATTTTACCACTTTGTTGGCGTGACTAATATGTATATTCATGCCAAATTACAGCTTTCTAGTACTACGAGTCTCTGAGCTAGACTGGGGACGGACGGACGGACGGACGGACGGACGGACATGGCGAAACTATAAGGGTTCCTAGTTTGACTACGGAACCCTAAAAAGGGTAAAAAAGGGGCAAAAAGTAATAAGTTATATGGAATATTTTTTTTAAAATTTAATATCACTTATGGATTTTAGTGTTAGTCCCTAATAGACTGTATAATTGCTGGTGCGTGCCGGTTTTTGGCGCATAAACTTTAATTTTCACTGTCTATAATGTTTATGTGCTGTTGGCATGTCTAATAAAAAAATATTAAAAAAAACTTGCTCTATAAATCATGTATTTTCTTATTAAGCCATAGACAAGCTTCAAGACGATTCCACCTGAGGGTAAGCAGTTTTTAAACGTTGCCTCCAATTTGATAAAGTGGATTCAATAATAGCTACAATATCATATTTATCAATAGCATTTATATCAATCTTTTATTAGTAAAATGTTTTATTTTAAACATAATTTACAAAAAACAACACTCCCTTTTCGTTTCTGCCTATTGAATGTCACAGAATTTTTAAATCAACAATATCAATTTAAGCCCTTAATTTATTTCCGATATAATATGCCACTCAGGATTATTTTAATTTTATTGAACAGAATTAAAAATAAATCGACGTATAAAAAACCCGCTTAAAATGGGGACAAAACCACAACTTTTTTTATTCAAACTACAACAAAAGCCGATCGAAATTATTTTCCCAAATTTGTCGGCTTTCATCATGAATCCAGATGTTGATTTATCGACAAACGCGCTTAACCTAACTATTCCGGACAGATTCTATATAATTTGTTAGCCAAATAATCCGGGATTTTGATGCGAACCCCACGAACTAATAAATAAAACCGTTAGCAATAAAAGAACGGAGACAATTACAGGGGACTGTTAGTCGGAACGAGCTAAATTTCACCCACATTATGGCAAATAATGGCAAACAGTAGGCGATGCGCCCGGCGCGCGCGGCCCCTCGCCGCCGCGACGCGCTACGCCCAAATCCCCTTTATATCTAAATGCACAACAGGAGATCCAACACAAGCAAAAAATCCTAGCACGGGAGCTCAATAATGTGAATATTTATGACGCGGGCACGTGCTGATTTCCCATAATGGCTACAAGGAATTCGCATATTGGTAATTACATTTTCGGAACTTTTTTCATCATTTATTTTTTCCTTTTAACTTGAGTTACAAACACATTATTGGAAATATTTCGCGGAAATAGGTAAATGAAAGCAGAGCCGTAATGTCACCCGTTATTCCCGTTTATGATTCGAGTTGTGTCGTTAGCATATTATTTATGAATCCTAAAGTGCTCGAGCGCTGCAACATTGTACACCTACGGGAAACAACGCGCAGATAAACCTGAAACCTTTTATTCGATTTCGCGTAAGCCGAGCCATTTGACCGAATGCCTTTGAATAACGAGGAAAGCGTAACTTCCACGAAAGTAGATAATGTCATTTTTTGTAGTTCCAAGGGGATGAAGGGGATGCGTCTACCCCAGGGGACGCTGAATACAGTACGGCTCTAACTCTATAAGGCGACTAGCTGCATTCTCCGGGGAGAGCGGATTGCCCGGGGGCAAGGCGATAGAAAAACATTTTATCCAGGGAAACGCCACCTGTAGAGATAGATTGAGAAATCTCTTGTCCCTCTTGTTTGTATCGCGTAATACAGCTATCGTGCAGCGCAAACAATTAGCTCCGCCGACATTAAAAATGAAGCCCCCATTCAAATAAAGAAAGCAGAAACAATAGCTCGAAGAAAAAGGGGATGCAGTTTTTCAATTTCAATCGGCCGCTGGGTGCTCGGTTCGCTTAGCGACGGACTTAACGGCGGAACAAAGAAACCGAATGAGAGTCTTGCTCATCATGATTTATTGTGCAATACCTATAAAATGGAATTGCGGATTGTGAACTAAGTACGTAACAGTTTTATAGTCGGTCTTATCCAACAGATGTAGAGGCGCTCAGCGCCTCGAGGGAGGTAGGGGCGACGTAATAACGTTACCGAAGTTTAAGCAGGGCGGATGGCTATTGTCGGACCAAATTGTGACCGTAGGTCACTCCTCTATTTACCCGGACAAATTACTTCGAGGTAAATAGTACATAAGTCACTTAATCCCCCTAACACCGTTGTACCGTTGAATTTAGCCGGGTTATTTTTGATGCAACTAAAACAAAAGGCTGGAGAGTTATTAGATGTCATAACAGAGGTATACGCGCCATTAAGAGTCAAAGTTATGGCTTCGCATAGTTCTGTGTATGTTAATCCATTTTATTATAGAATGCGTTGTAAATCTGGTGGGGGATGGGACTAAATTGATTTGGACTAGCCGCAACAATAATTAGACCGGTATGATGTATGCTCTGCGGTGGCGCTGCTTCGTTGTTTGTTTTTAATTCCATATTTATAATTTATGAATGAGCTTTGTTTTGTTCATGGAATAGGTACTGAATAAACTTTGCATAATATAATGCTTGTTACGCTACCAAGGTTTAGGAGTTTTTAATACTGTTAAATAACTATACTATTATTTTCCATTTTGATCCCGTATAAATCGAAAATGGGTAATTACGTCGATTCTTCACGTCGTCTTTTCCCTAGAGTCTAAAGACGTCTTTAATCAATGCGTCCTACCAGCTGTCATGATATATAGAGCCGAAACGTGGACACTTACGTTAGGCTTGGTCAACAAATTCGAAGTAGCGTTCTAAGTCATTAAGATAACTAAGTCATCAACGGGGCTTTTCAAATCTGCCAACTGAAGTGGCAACGAGTCGGCCATATTAGCCGCAGAACTGATAACCGTCGGAGTTATCGTGTTCTTTAATGGAAGCCGCGAACCGGCAAATGGCGTGTACGACGCGAATTTATTATACACTGGTTTTTATTATAACAGTTGATATTATCCTGCCAATAACTCAGGATATTTAGTGTATCAAATTTACATTGATACAGCATCTAATGTACAGTCGATTAAAAAGAAACGTATCCACTTTCGGAGCTTCTTATAATGCAATAAGAGTAAAAAGTGGATATATCTCTTTGTAGCCGAATACGTATATAACAGATAACGGTACCCTTTTACGACTAAGAGTATCACAATAAATACAGCTATACCTTACGCCGTATTATTTAACTGTTAACCTGCCAAGTTCCATACAAGGACAGAAAAGGACACAGTCATAGCAGTTACATAGCTCTGTTCCTTTTTAACGGTAGCCGTTTGGCGAAGATATTTTTGGTTAAATAAATCACCAAAACGATATTCTTTTTTTTCTTGTTTGGTTTTACGGGTTGCCTAAGCTAGTCAGAAAAAGTTTGGGAAGTATAATACATTCGCCCGAAAATGTTTTGCCCATACAGCAAAGATCACCTTCTACACTAAGCAGTTCGCTACAGTGCCCTCCTAAGCCAAAATAAGCTGTAGGTATCTGGGGGGTTATTATGACATAGCTATGTAGTTCAGTTTACGCTGAGAGAAAAGGACAGAGCTATATATTTGCTATAGCTCTGTCCTTTACGCTCGCCGTAAAATGAATGGCATAGCCATGTCAAAATAACCCCCCTGTTGACGCATCTTAACGTTAAGGCTAACTCCGTCTATAAATGCATCCTATACGCATACATAGTACACCAGTAGGCCGTGCAAAATATCAAGACACCGGGAACCAATCAGAGAAGATATCACGTCATCTACAGCCGCTGGGATTGGTCGAGGACTCTTGCGCTACAAAAGTGCAAGTCACCCCTAGCACATTCGCTAACCGCTACTATACACTGAAGCACATTATTTTAAGTTTTATATTTTAATAAATCAGTATTTAAACTGTTTACGAATTTGTCCTGCTGATCCTGCCTCTCATACACCGCCGAGCCCGTCCAGATCTATGTAAGAACAGTATCTTACATTCAATCACCAAAGCAAATTCAATTCTATTTTGTTGATTTTACTACAGGAGGTTTATCTTGGTTACTGTGTTTTTGCTTACCACAGCAGTACAGCTTTGGTATTAAAACTGACAAGAGCGAAATATCAATAAAATGATCCAATTAGGCTACACTCGTGGCTTTAACTTAGCCCGACATCAATCAATAAGCAGCCGGAGAACCAATCGATCTGGTTGTGACAAAAAACAAGAGATCATTTATCATTCCCAATCCCGCACTGTGGAACGAAAATGGCCTCTCCATAGAAATAGGGACTTAATTTTCTAAGTGCCTATTTTTTTAATTGAAATCGAATCTACTCTTCATAATTAGGTAAAAAAATGAATATGGGTCAATTTGGCTGGAAAACCGCCGAGTAATAATTTTTTTACTAAAATTTTGTATGGAGCGTATATGAAAAAACGGAATATCTCAGAAAGTGCACAATTTCCCGTAATATCCTTCCGCAGGAATTTAGTACCAATTATTTATGATTTTTCGGCGTACTCAAAATTTCCCGGGCAGGTGCACTTTTTTTTAAAAATTTCAAAAACGTTTTATATAGGGAAAACTTGGTTTTTAGGAGGTATTTAAGTTTGCACGACACGTTTAATCGTGGGATAAAATTAAATAATGGCTTTAGATGAGATGGATGTTCAAAAATGAGGTCATTGGAATAATGACATTTCTCACTTTTTGGCCCTTTATCTCCCTGCCCCATAATGAGCACAATCGGTGCTCATTAAGTGTATGATTAAAAGTAAAAATTAACTAAATCACTCTTAATTATTCTTAATTAGTTGGCATTAAGTAAAAGTATAAATTAAATATTATCTTATTATCATTAAGGATGATGATTACCCAGATTTCATTAGTAATGTGCAATAAATAGGTTGCTGTTTAATTTTATTGTTCTGCGTCACCTATTTCGGCATCCAATTCCGAATCATTTTGCGATTCGGAATTGATTAGAAGGTCCAAGGTCTCAATAAATAAGGTTTGTTTGTTCCTTTTATTCAGTGTTGGCCTCATTGCGGTAAGTTTGGGATCCGATGACAGAAGTAACATATTGAGAATGTCATGATTTGAATCTTGTCTACTCTTTTTCTGTGAGTTGTGTTCCCTGAACCTTCTAAAGTCTTTATTCCGGGCCTCTGACGCTTCTTCTGAGAGATTGCCGATCGGTATAACTTCGTTATGGGCTATAATGTCTGCTCCATGCACCAGTAATTTATGAACCGTTGCGGACATATGATACCAGTTGTATAATTCCACATATTTTTTTACTGTATCGTGGGCGTAATCTTTATATTTGTTGACGTCTATAACCTCTCCTGAAGTAACTGCTTGCAAGATTACTGCAAATCTCCTGATTAATCCCTCATCTAGTCCTGTAATGCTTGCTGTTTTACAGGGGTCCTCAAAAAACTTTCTGGCTGTGTTTCCATCATTAGTTGTCCCTGACCCCTGTTTGACCACATCTATCAAGAGATTCATTTCTTCCTTAAAACGATCTTGAATGATTTTCTTCCTTGATGCCATTTTTTCTTTTAGCTCGTTTCCTCTCGCAGCCCATTGTTTAAAATCCTGGCGATATGCTATGTGAAGAAGGCATTCCATCGTATTGATGCGAGCATGTAGAGATGATAACCCATATTGGTATATACCAGTATCCACAGGTTTTGTAAGAACTTTATCAAGAAGGTTTATCTCCGTTGGTTTAGCCAAACATAAACTGCAAGTTGCATTTGATCTGGCTTTTGAAAGAAATGTGCATATTTTGCCGTCCAACATCGTCATCTTTAGTTCATGCTTCACTGTGTTGGTTTTGTGTTCTGTGGGTAGTAGATCTTCAATTTCCTTGTCTATCTCCGTTTTCTGAGCAAGCACAACGGCTTCGTTTTCCTTAATGAACTTGAACTGTATTGGACGACAATATAACGCTGAACAAGGCTTGGGATTCGTCCATATTGTATCAGTTCCTGAAGTTAATTTTAATGGTACCAGGGTTGTCATGAAAACACTAGAATCATCTTGCTCGGAGTCACTCATCTTTTGCTTGTACCTGCTTTGGCTCGAAGCACCATCAAACCCCCATTTAGAAATAAGTACCATCTGTTTGTCTTCTACGTGCTCCGGTATACTATCCATTATTCTGTTCACTGTAATATTCAATAATTCTTGCAGTTTAATTTTGGCTGAAGAATCCGTAATAGTTATTGATTCACTCGGAGGATAGCAATCTAGTTTAGCTTTTTGTACTCTGTAGTATGACGGATACACATTTTCTGCACCTTCTCTAATAGCACTCTCTCGCAGGATCATATATTGCCATTTAGACAACTTGAGTGAAATAAAAAGACTTAGTGCTTTTTCAGGTGTATATATCGTAGATGTTACGGGTTTCTTCGTAGAGATTGTCACTTCTCTTAATTTAGATGCTACTTCTGGGTTTTTCAGCATATATTCAATTACGGCCGCAATATCATCGCGGCCATCCTGCTTAAAACGTTCTGCTGCAGCATATGCCAATTCATCAGCGTTTTGGATTGTAAGTCACTCGATCTTTTTTTCTTCTGTTTGGTTCCCAGATCTTCGAATGACTTACGTTTTGTTGTAGTCATTGTTCCAACCGATGAGGTCGATCCTTCATAGTTTAAATCACCTGATTCTTGGGTGGGTGAATGGGATCGCCAAACTACAAAGCTTGGCCAATCAACATTTTCCATAAGCCAATGTTCATAAGTACTTCTAAACTTTTTCGTATCTCTTCGGCACTTCTGCCATCTTTCCAAAGCAGCTCTTGAAAATCTTTGGCAAAATTCCTTGAGGGTATCATAGTCTTCTTCAGATAGTTGTCCATTGATTTTAGTAACCACTTCTTCCATCAAGGCTTTGTAGTTAAAAGAAGGTTCCTGATTTCTCAAAATCACGTACAAATCTAAGTTGGTCGTTAAACCCTCCATTGCTTGCAGTTGAAATGTTCCAGAAGGAATAAACAATAAAATTGAACTGCAACCTATTTATTGCATATTACTAATGAGAACCCATTGAAATCTGGGTAATTATCATCCTTAATGATAATAAGATAATATTTAATTTATTTTTTTACTTAATGCCAATTCATTAAGAATAATTAAGAGTGATTTAGTTAATTTTTACTTTTAATCATACACTTAATGAGCACCGATTGTGCTCATTAGGGGGCAGGGAGATAAAGGGCCAAAAAGTGAGATATGTCATTATTCCAATGACCTCATTTTTGAACATCCATCTCATCTAAAGCCATTATTTAATTTTATCCCACGATTAAACGTGTCTTGCAAACTTAAATACCTCCTAAAAACCAAGTTTTCCCTATATAAAACGTTTTTGATTTTTTTAAAAAAAAGTGCACCTGCCTGGGAAATTTTGAGAACGCCGAAAAATCATAAATAATTGGTACTAAATTCCTGCGGAAGGATATTACGGGAAATTGTGCACTTTCTGAGATATTCCGTTTTTTCATATACGCTCCATACAAAATTTTATAAAAAAAATTATTACTCGGCGGTTTTCCAGCCAAATTGACCCATATTCATTTTTTTACCTAATTATGAGGAGTAGATTCGATTTCAATTAAAAAAATAGGCACTTAGAAAATTAAGTCCCTATTTCTATGGAGAGGCCATTTTCGTTCCACAGTGTCCCGCCACAAACACGGTGATATTAATATTCCTTGCGCTAAATAGGTGATAAATGTAATATTGTGTTGGAAAGGAATAATGTTATTATTAATTACATGCTGACAATTATCTAGGCATTTAATAATGCATTCTAACCCCAATATTGGTTCCATTGTATTGTTTCTACTAGACAATTAACTAATGGCATAAAATCACTAAGTACAGGTACAAGCACGGGCGGATTCGCCGCATCTTACTCTTTCTAACGCACGAATCCATTTTTTTTTACATTGAATAATTTCGATGTTACAGCCATGACATTAAGTCATTAACTTAACTTTTTGCCTTATTGATTTGATGTAAATTGGTTTTAGACCATTACTAACTTTAAACAAAACAAATTTGTTATTTTTTATCTTTTTATTTTGTTTAAATATTCACTTTTGTTACTTATCAACTTTAAAAAATAAAACAATATGAATAAAGCTATGAAAGTATTTGAGCTAGAATTCATTATATGCATATAGTTACTTTTAGCAAACCGTAAAACGAAAATAAAAGTTATTATCATGCCTTAATGATTTTTAACAAAATGAGCATTGGATGCACATTACCACTTTTACTTTAGTATAAAATAACTAAAGCACTTTATAAAGTTAAAAAAAAACTAGGAGACAGCATTAATGGCAATCAGAATGATTTTTTAAAGTAATTAATGATATTTATCGATTTTTGTTATGTCCAAAGACATGTAATTCACGTGATTAAATTATGGTTAGTGACTTTTGGCAAATAACTTGTATGAATTTGAACACCTTTAGTGAAATATTCTTGCACAACAGTTCATATTTCAACTCATTTATACCTACGAGTACGTCTTGCTCTCGCGGTAACGGGGGTTCAGCCACCGCGATCGAAGTCATACCGTTGCGGCTGCGACCGGGGATGGACGTTACGCGAGAAGTTAGTGATTTCTTACAAAATGAAGCGAAATGGTATTAAATTTAAGGCAGGACGAGGATCTTTGATGTTAGAAAAGATTCTAAATAAGGAGAATGAAGATCACAGCGTAACTACCTTTGTCATTTATTTATAATAAGATACGTGCAAATTACTTTATGCTGTTAAGTTGTACGTAAGTAAGTATTTCATTTGCGAAATACCAATTTTGTCCTTAGGGCGAGATTTTGTATAGGTACCTAGGTTTTGTTTTTGACTTTTTGACTGATAAGATCAGTGATATTGACGATAATGAGTTGGAAACAACACACACAAATTAAAACAACAAGATGGCACAAAAAAAATAAAAAGTCTTACGACCGAAAGAAGCAAAAAAATTGTAAGCACTGTGATTTACCGTACAAAAATTATAAAAAAAAGTTATTGCCAGGAAAAGCCCCCAAGCCGGGAGGTTGTCAATGCAAGCTTAACTACCCACTAAATTTCAGCGAAGAAGAACGTAAAATTTTTTGTCAAACATATTGGGGCTTAAAAGACTAAGTGTCGTCAAAAGGATTTTATACTCGCGAACATATCAGTAAATCCTCCACAAAGGTGTTACATAAAAGCAGTTAGAAAACGAACCATGTCACGTTCGTATTTTTTTTCTAATGATGAAGGTAAAATCAAGGTATGTAAAAAGTTTTTTAAAAGTAACCTCTGTATTTCAAACGGCCCTATAAACAATGCATTTTCCAAGGTTGGCAGTTCTGGTCTTTTTGAAGGAGAAGACCAACGTGGTAAGCATGTTGCTCACAATAAAACCAAACAAGACGATATAGATTTTATAAAACAACACATCGAATCATTCCCTACAATGGAATCGCACTATTGCCGAAAAACATCGTCAAAACTCTATTTAGATGGCACGCTATCTATTTCAAGAATGTACGAACTTTATACAGAGGAATGCAAAAAAGCGTCTCGGACTTCTGTTACTATAAACGTGTACAGAAATGTATATGGAACTGAATATAATTTGGATTTTCACAAACCAAAATAAGACCAATGTCTAACATGTCATAAGTATAACAGTATCAAAAATACAAACGGACCCGATCTTGAATCTTGGAAACAAAAATATGACTTACACATTTCACTAAAAGAACAAAGTCGAGATCGAGAAGCCAAAGAATTGGACAAAATTCGTGCTAATGAAGATGAAAGCTTTAATTCAATAACCTTAGATTTACAAAAGGTACTTCATATCCCAAATGGAACTGTTTCTATTCTTTATTACCTACGCAAATTGAATGTGTACAATGCTACCATTTATGAAGCTCGCACTCCCAATGACGGCTTTTGATACCTCTGGTCTGAGCTGGATGGCAAAAAAGGAAGCGATGAGGTGGGTACGGCTTTGTATCTATAAATAAAACGTCTTCCATCTACTGTAAAAGAAATTTCCATATTCACTGACACCTGTGGAGACCAAAATCGTAATCAATTCCTTTTAAGCCTGCAGTTGTATTTAGTTCAGACAACTCGTCTCGAGGTAATAGAACATATTTATTTAGAGTCTGGTCATACACATATGGAGGTAGATAGCATGCACAGTGCGATTGAGAACCAATTGCGTTTAATGCCAGTGTACTCAATGATAGACTTCTGTAATGTTATTCGATTAGCAAGATCAAACAGAAAAAATAAGAAAAATAAAACCCTGAAAAAACCGTACGAACCGATAGTTATGAATCACACAGATATTTTAAACCTATACGACTTGAGTGATAACTTGATGCAGAATCGATCGATTGATGTCAATGGAGAAAAACTGCGATGGCTTAAAGTGAAATCTTTTCGACTAGAGAAAAAAAGGCCGAATTTTGTTTTACAGATACGATTTCAAATCTGAGTATAAAGAATTTCACGTATTAAAAAGTAATACATCCCAATCTATGGCCCCAATAAAACAACTGCGAAAACGTAAGCTTGAAAAACCCATACAGGGTTTCAATTATAACACTTACGTTTTGAGAACAGCTTACAACCAAAAACTGCCAATCACTCTAGCTAAAAAAAGACTTACTAAAAATGTGCAATGAAAAAATTATACCCGCGGAACTTCACCACTGGTACCAGAGCTTGCCAGCCAAAGAAAGTCGTGATTATGTACCTGAAGAAATGTCTTCAAACTCAGAAGACGAAGAGTAAAAAAGATGGATGACTAGGTTTTTTAACTCTTTTTCGTACTTACAGTATTAGTTCAAAATCAAAGGCTGATCTTTTTATTTTAATACTTTTAGAAGTTTTTATGTTTTATAACAGTAAGTAAGTAGTGCTTGCTGTGAGAGTCTGGGATTATAATATAATATTAAGTTCCACTATAAAAAAAATCATTTTTTAGTTATTTAGTTTGGAGTTACAAAATATAACGCCATTTTGAGAATTTTATGTTATTATTGTGGTTTTGTTGAGTTTATATCAGATCTGTGAAGTAGAGTTTTTAAAACTGTTTATCTACACTCATATCATAAGTCCTCTATAATGCGTTCAGAATCCGTAGATATAATGACCAGCATTACAAGATACAATTTTACTATGATATTTTTTTTTATCTGTGGCTGTAATAAAATGTTAATTTTATGATACATCTACTGATAAAGTAATGTTGTTCAAATTTGGAACATCTACCAAAACCAACACAATTCAAACAGGGGGGCTATTCTAGTATCAATTAAACGTCGACTCGGTATATTTTTAGTCGAGTATCGTACGCCATTTTGATTTCGAATGACATTAGAATAGGGACTTTGTTAGTTTGTCTATGATTAAAAAAAAAAACATAGTCAAACAAACACCTCAATTAAACATTTCAAATTGCACTACTGTTAATGTTTACAATTATTATAATAAATAAATACTTCTTTTCTCTGATTTCATTTATTTCTTATTTCAGTTCATACATTAGCTTAACACCTATAGATATGTTACAGGAAGCAGTCGCACTGGTAGCTATGAAGGTTATTTGCCTTCGGCTATTGAACGCATCTTAGAGTACTTATAATATGTGTGTAGATAAAGTAATGTATGCAACTGTACATAATTAGGCCTTAAAACACTCGTGTGATCTTATTATGAAACTCGCCGTTGGCTCGTTTCATAAAACCACACTCGTATTTTAAGGACCCTCTTTATGTATCAGTTACATAAAATACTAAATGCGTTGTTAATTAGTAAATAATGTTCATAAAGTTTCTAAGGTAATAATTAAGACTGATGAAACCAAATTTCTCGTTTAAAACTGTGTTTCTCGAATTCTCGATTTAATTGTGATTAAAATAAAAAATAACTAATTGTAAGTTCCCTTAAAGCGAGAAAGACAAAAAGTCACTAACTACATATTTAGGCTTTTAAAAAAGTTATTTGGAATTATTGTACAAAGTTTTTAATTGGTTTTGATACTAAATATATTTAGCTAACCACTTGTGTTTAATTTTTAAATCTAGACCCGAACCTACAACAATAATGTTCATTTGACTAAGTCAAAACTTTGGGCCCGTTTTTCTCTGACTTGACTTTTTGTGGGTTAATGACTTCTTGCACTAAGCCGACGTATTGGTAATAAGTGCATTTTCATTTTTATCGTTGTTTAATACACCTGCGGGCCTAGTATGGCCCGATTGTCACCTTCTGACAGGTAAATAAGTACACGTGTCAAAAAGTGACGGATGCTATATCCACAGTTGACACGCGATATAGACGCAAACAGTATGGTTGGTAGGCCCGCTGGGCCATGGGGCTATGGCTGCGTTTATCGCGTGATAAATTTTGGATAAGGCATCCGTCACCTTCTGATACGTAAATAAGTACACGTGTGAAAAAGTGACGGATGCTTTATCCACATTTGACACGCGATATAGACGCAGCCATACTACGCAGTGAGCGAGCGAGTTTATCGATGTGTATATATCCATACATACACATACATTAAATCACGCCTGTTTCCCAGAGGGGTAGGCAGAGACCACTTCTTTCCACTTGCTACGATCTTGACAAATTTCTTTCGCTTCTTCCACATTCATACATCGAGTCATGCACGCACGTCGGTGTGGCCAGCGTGCAAGTGCGAAAGTGACGGATGCTTTATTCCCCGCGAAAGGTGACCATTAAACGGGACCAGGGGACCGTATTATATTATGGTCGCCTTTATCGCTTACCCATACAAGGCTCGCAGTGTTTATTCTACTGTTTAAGTCCATGTTGCTTCTATATCGTTATCACAACGTTGATTTAATGACAGCTCTTATTACAAAGTGAATTAGAACTGTTATAGAATACGGGCCTCAGACTTGCGCTTAGTTCGGGGCTAGATCAATTAATAAATTAACAACAGCAACTTTTTAAAAATCGTTCTCATAAAAAAAACTCGCAAAATAAATAAACTTTCCGCTAGTCGTTTCTACGTCAACTCGGTTACAAACAAAATGACGTCATTTCTCCCACTAGTCCAAATCGGAAGTAGCATAAACAAAGTTTAAAAAAAGGATGCATGATTTTTAATCAAATAATTGTTCCCAGATAATTATTTTATTTATTCTCGGAACGGTTTGAAATAATTATGAACTCCGTCTATTAAAAAACCGTCGCCATTAGATGGATCCGAAACTCCAACCCTCGAGACAATAGGAGGATCACAGAAACAACAAGTCCTATATGAATATTTAGATATAATTTGTACCGAACGTAAATGCATTTGTTTCTTGTAACAATAAAATGTCGGGTCCATATCTCCTAGTCCCTCTAGTGCTAGTTCTTAGAGATAAATCTCAGAAAAGGAGAAACCTGAGATTTAAACGATACCAAGCTTCTAAATTTCAAAGTGGTAAAACAAACGTTTGCTGTTTTCTAAGAATTTGCGACGAGTTTACCTACTGTTCGAAATATATACTTTTCTGAGAAATGTTTTTTATGGAGGGATCGTATTATGTTTTACTGATATTTTTGGGCATGAATTGGTTATTAATAAGAGGATGTGTCAGATCGTGTTAGGTCTCAATGTGTAGGATTTAATTGAGGAACCTAATAGAACGTTTTCATTTAAAGTAATGTACAATTGATCATTACAATTGTAATTAACCAAGTGATAGCTACTTCTGTCATCGACAATCTCCGGATAGGATTAATTTTCCATTTTCCCTGTGATTTTTCCCTGTTAACAAGAGCGAAAAGTTCACGTATTGCCGTTCTCAGCCGATACATTTGACATGGCAAGAACAATACTCTTTTGTGCAATCGAAGCGGTCCGCTGACTCCATGGCATTGTACTCTTTTCAACCCCCGATCATGTTCTATTTTCCATTTATAAGGCAAAAGAATGATCATTTTTAGTTTTTGTTGCTTTTATGTACGTAGCGATCCGCTTTTCGATTTTGTATGTCTAAAACAAACATCAGTATATTTTATAAACGGACGTTTTGACTTGCTCTGACAAGCCTTGCGAGAATACGGTGTTCGTGACCAAAACACTATCATTTTTCACTATTATTATAAGATACAACATTGTGTTTCATTTACATTGTCTCAAGTCAAAATCTAAGCAAGCAGTTTTAACGACTTCTAAGTAAGTATACTAGTATTATATTTTCTAGAATTAAATCCATAAATCGACTCCTACGTTACATAATCCAAAAATATCTAAAGACACCGTCATTCAATTATCACAAACATTTTTATAGCTAATAAAGCGTAGCTTAGAGGCGACAATCTCTATAATCCCGTACTGGCTCAGTGTAAATTAACTAATGCCTGGTCACACGACCTGCCGTCACCATGCCTCAATACCCTGATTTAGAATCGAATTAGTAGCCAGAGTGCCCATTATTTACACCAAATCGGTAGCTTAGTATTAATGAACCAAGAATTTTAATTTACAACGTGATAGGTAGGTTGAAAAAACGCTACATATGATATGACGCATGATGACGCTCAAAGTGACCTCTAATTTTATTTCCACAAATATAACACCAACCGTACTCAAGAGACGTTTTTGAAAACATTAATACACGTTCCTTTTTCAAATTTGTGGATGAAATATCGTCAACAAAGAACGACTCAACGGTCGCAGCAACATGGCGGCATTTAGCTCAGGTGCGAATGTTACTGAATTTTTAAAAGTTACTCGTAAAAAGCACTTAAATGTAGTTGTTTTGATGTCTAACTCAAACTATATTATCTTTTTTATTACAGCCTGAAAGCATTCGATTTGAAATGCGACATGTTTTTTTTTCTTTTTCGTAGAATTTCGTTTTTTTGAATGACTTATTCAAAGAAAATTTAAAACGAAATTTGCACTGAAAACTTATAACAAATTGGTTTAATATAAGTTATTTTAAAGTTTTTGTATTCGAATTGGAAATTCTAAAACTAAATCAGGTTGAATTTTTGGTGCAAAATCGCCGTAAACAGCATATTTCTCAAAAGTTCTACAAAAGATAATTGCAGATAAATCAGAGTTATAAATAAGAATCAGTTTTAAATACGTACACGAATCACTAATGTAAAACCGCAAACAAAACTATTGTGATTGATTGATTGATTTCAGAATATACATAGATATAGAAGAAATATATTTATAATAATATTTTCAAATGCAATCCGTGCATAATCAGTAATCACTACCCCGATACTAACTAGAAATGCATCCGTATTCGCTCCAGCATTAGCTAACGCTTTGATTGTCCTTTTAATCCGATATCCATATTTATTGAGGTAGAAAATTTAATTGCAGTAACGAGCATGCTCACTGACAAGTGAAAATTTAGTAACATTCCACACGGGAGGATATCGCTCAGTGTGTGTATTGACTTTTTTGCCATGTAGAAGACAATACAAACAGGCCATATCGATACCTTAGTTCACAATTGTACTAATTACATTTGAAAAGTATGTTTGTGCAGAAATAATAAGTTCGTAATTTTACAGGCAAAAAAAACATTTAGTACGATTGTGCAGTTAGGTATCGATATTGTAACTTGGGCTCAGAGGTCATGGTCATTGGCAATCTCAAAATTGCTGTGCTGCGAATCTACAGGATCTGCAGTGTTCGCATTGTTGTGTTCCGGTTTGGGGATAAGACAGCCGGTGATATGACTAGCATTGAGGCATTCCATCTTAGTCCTCAGGGTTGGCAACGCATTTGCAGTTTTAGGATTGCATTGCGATCTTGTGAATGCAAATGTCTATGGGTCACAGTTTCCACTTACCATGGCCTGTGTGCTCGTTTGTCTTCTCTATGCCATAAAAAAATAACAAGATGGAGTACCTCTATTCTAGTCAATTCATCAGTTATCTTAACCTATACACCGGAATAATAACCAATTACCAATAAAAACTCCTGTTTTGAGGCAGTTTAACCGCTGATGAACCAATGTATATGAATTAAATATTGTGATTTAGCGTGAGCGTGGAATTGCATATGTGTGTGTACAGGCAAGAGCCTTTACACACACAATACCACTACATATGCTATTCCACACTCTCGCTAATTCATCTATACTTAAAGATATTGGGCAAAGTGATTTCAAACTTGTTGACTGACAAGATTCATGATTCGCTGCGTGCCCGCACGCTCATGGTAGGTCAGGAGTGGGATACAGCATTGCAATAGCAATCTTTATAAATAACCCCATAATAATAATAATCATAATAATTTTAGAGGCAATTGTTTAGATACCTTAAAAATAATGCATAAGCAACATTAAATAGGTATACTTAGTTAAAGTACGCATAGCTACATCTATCTTGAACCAGTTTAATTAGTACCCTGTCAATATGCACTTCCTTCACGTTCTGCGGGCCAATTACGGTCGCGTTTATCGTGGGTAAACGTGGATAAAGCATTCTTCACTCTCGCACTTATAAACTTGTTAGAAATTGACGAATGTTTTATCCACAGCGATTAACGCGAACATTATGGGCTGGTCATTTTAGACTTAAAGGACAAAGTCTTCGACCTTAGCGTTAGGATAACATTACATGGCAGTAACTTCATCGTCTTCTACCGTGGTGTTTACGATGCGTATAACAACACTTTTATTATAAGGGAAACTTATATTATCTTTGTAATTTCTAAAGTAAACATTGAGACGCCTCAACAAGCCCTGTTGAGAAGTTAAAACAACTTTCCAGGTACTTTTTTGTGATGTCTTGCTTAGCGTTTGGGCTACTGGTTTATTTTGTAAGCTGCTTAATACGCTTTTTCTTCTGAAGATTTTAAAGGTGACTTTATTCTGGTTATCTTTTAATTTACTAGTCGCCAGCTGGGCTATGGAATTTAGGTTATGAATTTGTAATTTATAATAACTGCGTGGTCGAGACTGCGAAATGATAAGACGTTTCCGCCATTATTATTACTAACTTTTTTTTAGATGATTGATTTCCCTTTAGCTACCATAACCATTGTTACGCACGTTTCAAATAATATACATAAAAACATTAAAAAACAAGATGGGTAAAATTAAAAGACGCGGGTTATACCATACATCCAGCTCGTCAGATAAACTATTTCTGAGTCTTAGATGTTTTCTATGTATTTATTTATCTTTATAGGTATGTTTATGGTTGCCTAGTACCCACGGTACAAGCCTAGAGCTTAGTTTGGCATTAGGTCAATTTGTGTGAAATTGATTATTATTTATAATTATTCTCCATCAAAACAATGTTCGCTAGATTATTATCTGATATCAACATTACCCCCTAAACAAAATAAACTAGTACAAGACTGCAAATTATTTTTAGCTAAGTGAAAATAAAATCCAATCTCAAGCTTCGCTTGGCATATGCTTATCAGGCACATACAAAGCAAGAAGGCAATGAGTGGATAGCAAGTCGCGGGCAACAGGCAAGGGCCACACAGTTAGGCTGCGCTTACACTGCCTCCGGGGTGACGGCAGCGGAACAGTTAAAAGTAACTCGTAAAGCCCACGTCAAATTTCGTTACTTCCAAAAATATTTTTATTTTGGTCAGCTAAAGTCAAAAGTCTGACCAAAAGTTCTAAATTTAGGGCGTTGGGCCTTACGGGGTTGAAAATGTGGCCATTACCTACAGGAAGTTATGTGGAAGAACTTATGTTTTTATTTTTTTCTTCATTTGAAACATAAGGCATGCAAACACAATAAAACATATTAGGTAGTAGTGAGGATTGTGAAGTTAAGAATTACCTCACAAAATGCAAGAAAGTTTCTCACACACTAAATCTAGTCCGATTTTTACGAATTTTCAAAATGTTGTAGGCATTATGAAACAATAGATTTATACATTTCCATTTTTTAACAGAAAGTTCTTTACAATAAGATCGAATAAAAGTGCGACAGGAATTCTGCTCCCAATCAAATTTGATTTTCATAAATTATGAGCCTCACCCAATGCCGACGAAACAAGTGACGACACACTGTGGAACGAAAATGGCCTCTCCATAGAAATAGGGACTTAATTTTCTAAGTGCCTATTTTTTTAATTGAAATCGAATCTACTCCTCATAATTAGGTAAAAAAATGAATATGGGTCAATTTGGCTGGAAAACCGCCGAGTAATAATTTTTTTTATAAAATTTTGTATGGAGCGTATATGAAAAAACGGAATATCTCAGAAAGTGCACAATTTCCCGTAATATCCTTCCGCAGGAATTTAGTACCAATTATTTATGATTTTTCGGCGTTCTCAAAATTTCCCAGGCAGGTGCACTTTTTTTAAAAAAAATCAAAAACGTTTTATATAGGGAAAACTTGGTTTTTAGGAGGTATTTAAGTTTGCAAGACACGTTTAATCGTGGGATAAAATTAAATAATGGCTTTAGATGAGATGGATGTTCAATAATGAGGTCATTGGAATAATGACATATCTCACTTTTTGGCCCTTTATCTCCCTGCCCCCTAATGAGCACAATCGGTGCTCATTAAGTGTATGATTAAAAGTAAAAATTAACTAAATCACTCTTAATTATTCTTAATGAATTGGCATTAAGTAAAAAAATAAATTAAATATTATCTTATTATCATTAAGGATGATAATTACCCAGATTTCAATGGGTTCTCATTAGTAATATGCAATAAATAGGTTGCAGTTCAATTTTATTGTTTATTCCTTCTGGAACATTTCAACTGCAAGCAATGGAGGGTTTAACGACCAACTTAGATTTGTACGTGATTTTGAGAAATCAGGAACCTTCTTTTAACTACAAAGCCTTGATGGAAGAAGTGGTTACTAAAATCAATGGACAACTATCTGAAGAAGACTATGATACCCTCAAGGAATTTTGCCAAAGATTTTCAAGAGCTGCTTTGGAAAGATGGCAGAAGTGCCGAAGAGATACGAAAAAGTTTAGAAGTACTTATGAACATTGGCTTATGGAAAATGTTGATTGGCCAAGCTTTGTAGTTTGGCGATCCCATTCACCCACCCAAGAATCAGGTGATTTAAACTATGAAGGATCGACCTCATCGGTTGGAACAATGACTACAACAAAACGTAAGTCATTCGAAGATCTGGGAACCAAACAGAAGAAAAAAAGATCGAGTGACTTACAATCCAAAACGCTGATGAATTGGCATATGCTGCAGCAGAACGTTTTAAGCAGGATGGCCGCGATGATATTGCGGCCGTAATTGAATATATGCTGAAAAACCCAGAAGTAGCATCTAAATTAAGAGAAGTGACAATCTCTACGAAGAAACCCGTAACATCTACGATATATACACCTGAAAAAGCACTAAGTCTTTTTATTTCACTCAAGTTGTCTAAATGGCAATATATGATCCTGCGAGAGAGTGCTATTAGAGAAGGTGCAGAAAATGTGTATCCGTCATACTACAGAGTACAAAAAGCTAAACTAGATTGCTATCCTCCGAGTGAATCAATAACTATTACGGATTCTTCAGCCAAAATTAAACTGCAAGAATTATTGAATATTACAGTGAACAGAATAATGGATAGTATACCGGAGCACGTAGAAGACAAACAGATGGTACTTATTTCTAAATGGGGGTTTGATGGTGCTTCGAGCCAAAGCAGGTACAAGCAAAAGATGAGTGACTCCGAGCAAGATGATTCTAGTGTTTTCATGACAACCCTGGTACCATTAAAATTAACTTCAGGAACTGATACAATATGGACGAATCCCAAGCCTTGTTCAGCGTTATATTGTCGTCCAATACAGTTCAAGTTCATTAAGGAAAACGAAGCCGTTGTGCTTGCTCAGAAAACGGAGATAGACAAGGAAATTGAAGATCTACTACCCACAGAACACAAAACCAACACAGTGAAGCATGAACTAAAGATGACGATGTTGGACGGCAAAATATGCACATTTCTTTCAAAAGCCAGATCAAATGCAACTTGCAGTTTATGTTTGGCTAAACCAACGGAGATAAACCTTCTTGATAAAGTTCTTACAAAACCTGTGGATACTGGTATATACCAATATGGGTTATCATCTCTACATGCTCGCATCAATACGATGGAATGCCTTCTTCACATAGCATATCGCCAGGATTTTAAACAATGGGCTGCGAGAGGAAACGAGCTAAAAGAAAAAATGGCATCAAGGAAGAAAATCATTCAAGATCGTTTTAAGGAAGAAATGAATCTCTTGATAGATGTGGTCAAACAGGGGTCAGGGACAACTAATGATGGAAACACAGCCAGAAAGTTTTTTGAGGACCCCTGTAAAACAGCAAGCATTACAGGACTAGATGAGGGATTAATCAGGAGATTTGCAGTAATCTTGCAAGCAGTTACTTCAGGAGAGGTTATAGACGTCAACAAATATAAAGATTACGCCCACGATACAGTAAAAAAATATGTGGAATTATACAACTGGTATCATATGTCCGCAACGGTTCATAAATTACTGGTGCATGGAGCAGACATTATAGCCCATAACGAAGTTATACCGATCGGCAATCTCTCAGAAGAAGCGTCAGAGGCCCGGAATAAAGACTTTAGAAGGTTCAGGGAACACAACTCACAGAAAAAGAGTAGACAAGATTCAAATCATGACATTCTCAATATGTTACTTCTGTCATCGGATCCCAAACTTACCGCAATGAGGCCAACACTGAATAAAAGGAACAAACAAACCTTATTTATTGAGACCTTGGACCTTCTAATCAATTCCGAATCGCAAAATGATTCGGAATTGGATGCCGAAATAGGTGACGCAGAACAATAAAATTAAACAGCAACCTATTTATTGCACATTACTAATGAAATCTGGGTAATCATCATCCTTAATGATAATAAGATAATATTTAATTTATACTTTTACTTAATGCCAACTAATTAAGAATAATTAAGAGTGATTTAGTTAATTTTTACTTTTAATCATACACTTAATGAGCACCGATTGTGCTCATTATGGGGCAGGGAGATAAAGGGCCAAAAAGTGAGAAATGTCATTATTCCAATGACCTCATTTTTGAACATCCATCTCATCTAAAGCCATTATTTAATTTTATCCCACGATTAAACGTGTCGTGCAAACTTAAATACCTCCTAAAAACCAAGTTTTCCCTATATAAAACGTTTTTGAAATTTTTAAAAAAAAGTGCACCTGCCCGGGAAATTTTGAGTACGCCGAAAAATCATAAATAATTGGTACTAAATTCCTGCGGAAGGATATTACGGGAAATTGTGCACTTTCTGAGATATTCCGTTTTTTCATATACGCTCCATACAAAATTTTAGTAAAAAAATTATTACTCGGCGGTTTTCCAGCCAAATTGACCCATATTCATTTTTTTACCTAATTATGAAGAGTAGATTCGATTTCAATTAAAAAAATAGGCACTTAGAAAATTAAGTCCCTATTTCTATGGAGAGGCCATTTTCGTTCCACAGTGCGACACCAAGAAAATTAACTATCGGAAATTTTGATTCCCACTCCAATCTACGCCTTTAAACTTAGCTTTGTTATTATGTTACAGAGAAAGGCTCGTACTGGTTCTATTAAACGTATATTCTGAGCAAACACCCCACAAATCTCAGAACGATCGAAAAAAAAGTAGATCTTGACATTCCACAGCAGCGTAAGCGCACGGTTAGGCTCAATTTTAAACAATTACTGTTGAGCGAAGGGTAAATGTTTGCGTTCGACTTAGAGCCAGGATCGCCCACACGCGAGCCTGACAGCCACTCATTACGGACACGATGCATTGCATCCACGAACTGCAACGATAAAAAACCTTTTTATGATGTTGGACTTGAGATCGGGTAGGTTTGGAGGATGAAATACCTTTTTACCCGACTGCGACAGAAGAGTGTATGCATGTATGTCTATTTCTGTGGCACGTTCTGCAGCCGAAACGACTTGATGGAATTAACATGTGAGGTGGGGTTAGATTCATCTTGGGTGTTGGAGTGACATAGGCAATAATATTTTGATCATAATAATGAGAGGGGGATAAAAAAACCCAATAAATATGGTACAGGCGACAGTAACAAAAAACACAGTCGGATTTTTAAAATTTTTGATTTTTATTTGCTTTTTTTATGCAGTTTCTGTTTTGATGTAAAAATCAATAGGATAGGTATGTACTGAAAAAAAACGTTTATTTTTAAAAAGATACAACAGGTACAAATAATATTCTGTTCTATAGATCTTGTGCACGTCTTTAATAAGTCAGGGTCTTAACAAGTTATCGACTAATCCGATTAGTTCTAGTCCAGCTTGCTCTATTGTAATTGTATTATTCACGTAATTCTACTGGCAATTATTCAAACAAAGCAAAATGGTTAAACAAAATCGAGAAGTGTATTAAGATTTATTGAACGTTATAAATGCTAATGGAGCAAGGATTTTTGAACTCGATGTACAAAATAGGTGCATTTTCAATTACACTTAGACAGATTTTAATCCCATTTTAAAATAAAAATGACAATATTTCTAACACAAGTAGTTACTTTGTGAACGCCTGTTTTCTGCTTGAGAAATAAATGCTGTCTTTTTTGTTCAAAAGGAAACATATTCAAGTAATCCGCTTCACTTTCAAAAATCTATTTAATGCTAACATTAAAATCTCTTAAACTACATAGTTTTAAAATTCAAACTTTGAACGTTTTAGTCATAATAAAGGACACTGGAACGCTCTTTAAAGTCTAAATGCCTAAGAGCACTTCAATTTAAAACTTTCACAATTTATAAGTTTCAAATTGAGATATAAACAGTAAAATAGGTCGTTACTTAGTTGTATGACTCACAGATTATTACGGCTATGATAATTTGTACACGCAGAGCACTGTAGATATAATCCGTCGACAACTTAACACAGTAATAAAATATTTGCCTACTTGACAAACATAAGGTACGGAATAATCTATGCATTTTCATGACAAATGTTCAAACACTTGTAATTCGAGATATACAGTTGAATTTTCGCTCTTGTTACTAGGGAATAAGGTGTATTGAGACGGTAACGTGTCGTAGATGCGCCTACGCTTAGTTTTACTATCGTTTATAAATCTTCTTGTACGATCTACGGTGGTGCAATACTGCATAACTTGTATCAAAGTAGTTATACATTTACTTGAGAAAACTATATTATCAGTATATATTATTACAGTTGCGAAAGAGAGAAAAAAATAAAAAAAATTGCAAATTTAGTTCAAAACCGAAAGAAAACCATACAATGCTTTATCCGCCAAAAATCTTTTTAGTTCTCGAAGTAAATATACGAAAAATCTGGAAAAATCCAGACAGCAAAGGTTATTTTTAAAAACGATTTCCAGATTTCGAAAAGGAATTTTAACACGGTTTGCTTTTAAATCCGACGTACCTACGTTTTACTTTAAAGAAGTATTATAGAAATACAATACGTTACGATGTTCTTAGTAAAAAAATCGATACGTGATTAAAAATGAGCCCCCGAGATTAAAATTCCTCAGCTGAATGTGCACAGCGTATTGATCCAGCAGTGGTTTCAACTGAACCTTACTCGGTCAGCCACAGGGCCCACAGGTAATCGGTGTAGTCAATGACGTTTCAGATAAGTAAGTAATCAAAAAATACAATACATGATGATTCAGAGAAACGCCAATCGGTCAGCGTAGCGCATATACCTAACTAAAAAAATTTAATCTCAGACTCTGCTTTGTTAACAAACTTATCATTTTAATAATAATGCAGTATACTTATTGAATGTTATAATTTAAAATTAACAGCCTTCTGAATAAATAGGTACAGTCTGTTTTGTGTATCTCCGAACAATGAATATTACCAATTTTCACATCAATTGGTTAAGCCGTGAGTTGGAGTCGACCCGAGAAGATAGAACTAACAAACTAAATTACATTTATAACATTAGTAAATATGAGAAATTTATGAAATCGGTCCATGTTCGAAATAAAAAACCTTAAGCCAAATGGTTTGAGGCGCAATGCGGAAACACCCTTCACTTACGTGCTAATGGATCCACTGATAAGTTTAAATAGTCTGTGCCATTAGCCCTAGACAAATAAAATAATACAAGGAGGGGCGATACTTTTGAAATTCGACACGCATTTGTGATTTATTGAAATATCTCAAACATCTTCGTGTTAGTATAAATTGCACTAAGGGGAGATAAAAACTTAGTGTATCTTAAAGCGCGAGGTTCGTTTTACAAACAATAAATCATCATGCCATCCGCCGTTGAGATTTTAGGTGTTAGGTAACACGGATGACGAGATAAGGAAGGTAAACGTTACTTATGAGGGTTTAGTTTAGACAAAGAACTGTTTCTTCTTGTTTGTAAATCAGCTAAAGAACGTTTTATCGTTTTAGGATGATTCACACTTAAGGAAAACTTGTGAGAAGAAACTTAAAGGACATCCAAAGTTACGCTGTTGTCCGATCTTGCAAACTGATCCTTAATTAATTACTACTTTCAGAAACACTAATTAATTCCGCTGGCCTATTGTATAACGCACTCGCAATCGCAATCGACTTCAAAGCTGAACAATTGTTTTCATTTTGTATGCGGACAAGCGTTTGATTTTCAAAATAAAAACAATTGCGATTGCGTCAGGCAATAGAACCTGTAAATGACTAATTATGTCACTTTAAACTTTAAAAAGGGGTGCGCCAAAGTTCATATAAAATTGCAAATTAGATAATTGGAACTCCGAAAATGTATCTAATGATCACTATTTTTACAACCTAATGATCACTCTTCATACTCTTCATAATTTTTTTTAATACTAACGATCGGAACTTATAATCATCTGAACTTATACCGTCAATACTCATGGAACCGTACACTTTTCAGAATTTCTTAAATATCTTACGTGTAGATAAAATTGGGTTAGGTTAGGTTAGATTTATAAAAATCTAAAAAAAGTAACAGTTTTTGAAAAATTGTATTATGAGTTGCGATGATTATGACTTAAAAAAGTATTAACAAAAAAGTATGAGCAAAATTTTTCGGAGTAATGATGAGTATAGTCACAAATCGGTATTTGAATAAAAATTCGTAATAACAATTTTATATGATCCAATATGGACCCTTTAAAAAACCCTATTTTGTACCTTTGAAAAATTTGCACCCAAAATCAAAAGGATAAAATACACAATTTATGGATGGTCAGCCAAACACGAGAACAGCCGTCCTCATGCCGACGCAACTCCGATCCAAGACCAAATATATTACAGAATGTGCTATGGCCCATTTATCAATAATAAAAATCGAATTTCTACACGAAATTAGAGGAACTGATAAACTGGATGACCTATAGCTCTGTTTGCCCAGCATAAGTCGGGAAGCTGGCTTGTTTTTAACAGTCAAACACTGGATGCTTGTGCAAACAAAATATGCAAAGTAGGTGCGGGCAGGATGATACGGGCCCTAATTATGTTCGAGCACGGCTCGCTCTGCTCTGTCCACCCTCGCCCTACATTCCAAGTATTTTGAAGGTAATAAAAATGCAAAAAATTACGAATAATTATCAATTATAATTAGCCAGCCTCGTCGGCGTTAATGAATTTACGACGTTTTTCATCGCCGCAAAATGTCATTAAAAAGTTGTTGTGGCGACGCACAACTGTAATTCTGTGGGCATTACCACGTTTTTATATAAAATTCATGTACGGTTACGCTTTAGCGGGATTAAAACAAAAGGGTTAGCTCTACACAGAAATATTAATCCTCATTAAATTAAAGCCAGTTTAATCTGTAACATTGTTGAATATGTAAACATACGCTTTTTAAATATGTTAAGTAAGGTTAAAAATGCTTTGTCTTTACTGGGTTTTTAATTGAGAAACACAATATTTCTGCAATATTTCTGTAATGTTTTATAATTAATTGTTAAGGCTGATATAGTAGATTACTTTAAACAGATATGCCAATGCAATACGAGTCCTAGTGATTTTCCAGTTACAAAATCTACTCAAAAATTAAATTGAAAATAAAAAGAAACCATTTCGAACACTTTTGGCAAAGGGATGGAGGTGCATACACGACCAGCTTGCTCTACCAATTTGACATGAGAAGTGGGGAAGGTGCAGCAGGTTGCTTGCACTTCAATTAAATTACAATTAATGATAAGTTTATCCATACCGAAAAAAGATTACACTTTGCCTATTAATGCTAAAGTCACTTAAAATGCAGGAGTGACAGATTTTTTCTCTCGTATCTTCCATGTCTTCATTATAAGGAGACATAATTTACGGTTTTTATTCATAATGGCAAAACCAGTCAAGTACCACCACAAAATAAAATTTTCCTTTCATTAATTACATCCTTTTTTGTTCCGTTGATACTTTTAGGGTTCCGTACCCAACGGGTACCGACGCGACCCTTTCACTAAGCAACTGCAACGCTGCCAGTCTGTCTGTCAACGGGCTGTATCACATGAACATAGACACTCGAAATTTTCAGTGTGTGTTTCTATTACCGCTAGCAACAAATCATAAAAAAGCTAGCTTTTATAACTTTTTTTTTTTTTTTTTTTTATGGCATAGAGAAGACAAACGAGCACACAGGCCACCTGATGGTAAGTGCCAGGCAGTGCAGGCCACCCGCAAAACAACTTTAAATAGTTATAAATCTTAAAATGATCAATCAAAATGAAAAATGATGAAAGAAACCTGAAGATTTTTAAATACGTGTTCAATGATACCCCACTTGTCATCGGTTTTTTTTTTCTCACAATTTGGCGTCTGGTTGCCGCCATATTAATATTTTGATTACTGTCATATCTTTAGTGACACTCACAAGACTAAGGCAAATCTATCGACATAAGAATCATGAATATCGCCCTATGCGTTTACTGTCTTGAGCGCCACAAAAGAACAAACATCCATACAAACATATTTAGGCTGATAGCACACATTACCCTCCTCTTTCGGCAGTCGGGTAAAAATAAAAGTCGTGTGGTCCAACTCGGACTTTTTGAATTTATTTTACTCGTCTAATATTTTGCAAAAGATTTATTGGTCACCTTGTCATAAAACACACAGTTACCTATCTATATGTAGCCATGACCACCGTCAGTACACACGATATTCATTTAGCGTCGTATCAGTTACTGTTAGCGAAGTATAAATACTAGTTCGGTTTAATGTACACCAAAATGCACAAGCATGTAAAGTTATAAAGGGGCTGTCAGAGCTAGTTGGAACGGATTTCCCACCTGAGGAACCGGGACGGCCAAGTCTTTAAGTTCGCAACTTGGCTACTCAGGACTTGTTTATAGCCGAAGGATCCTAAGTCAGGCAACTTCGACCCGACCCGACTTGATTTAGGACTTGGGTTACAGTATGCGTAAATACTGTTTTTCGTCTGGCGTAAACAAAACCCATAATTCTAAGTGACTGAGTCTTCAGAAGATACTACAAACAGCTAGAAGTAGATTGCTGGGGGGCTAATATGGCTGCGGTTATCGCGTGATAAATTTTGGCTTAGGCATCCGTCACCTTCTGACAGGTAAATAAATACACGTGTCAAAAAGTGACGGATGCTTTATCCACAGTTAACACGCGATATAGACGCAGCCACTGATTCTTTTTCTTCAAATGCGAACCGATCTGCCGTTTGCCAAAAAGGTATTTCGTATACCAAAAGGATACTACCCTCCGCAGTGGTTAGTATTTCATTCTAACCAAAGCTAACCGATGTAAATAGCTATTTTAGTAACAATGTATTTTTGGGTAGTAACATTTTGCAAAATGCCCAAAAATCATGCAACGTTTGACCTACCGCCACAAAGCTGCTGTATTCCGGTGAAGTGGTGTAAGACAAGGATAACCGATGGAAGGACTAGCGTAAAGGTAGGTATTTCATCTCATTCCTTAGGGTGGCAACTTACTTGCAGTGTCGGGGTTGCCTGTGTTCTTGCGGAAAAAATAAAACTGAAAATCGATGACCTACAATTTCTTTGATGCCTTTGTTCTAGCCGAGTGGAAGCATTGATCAGCTTTAAATTTTCATACACTTTTTTGTATTATTTTTATTAGAATTTTCAGGGTGACGGCACCAATGATGGACACCAACTTCAGTTTTAATTCCAATTTCGGACGGTCCTACATTGAATGTTGAAAAAAAAAAAATAACCCTTGTCTTCTGTAAAAAAAGAATCAAGTATCAATCATTGGTCCTTGTCCATTACTGGTTCCGTCACCCTACAGAATAGTAGGTAATTTGAAGAGACCGGAACTTGGTACTTTGTCACCCTCCAACCAAAGGTTAAATAAAATACACGTTAGTTTATGTGATTTTAAACGATCTATAATAAAGTATGACGTTAAGAAATCAACATTCAACTAGTACTTTCTGCCAGTGCGTTCTGCAAAAAATCAAAACAATTTACTGACTTTTACACCAAAGATACATTACCAAAGTAAAGTAAAACCGATTAACTTGAGCCACATGATTGATTGCACGCATCACAGCAGATTAAGGAGTCCAGTGAACCCTAAATAAGAATTTTGAAACACATTAGTTACGTGTAGCGCGCCCTTCGACCCGCGATATGTCTTAAAACCCTTGTGATTTATCGAGTTCAGTATAAATACTTACTTTTTCAAAGTGGGGGTAGATAACAGGCCCGCAACGTGCCCCTACGTGCTACAGAAAGTTCGCAGTTCAATGCAATGGGCAGGGTTCCGTATAACGAATACATATTGTACCTGCTATAGCTATTACTAGCGACCCGACTTCGCTTCGGTATGGTAGTGACAGCAGCACATTCACAAAAAAAGTTAAGTTAAGTATGCTAACCTTTGAAATTTTAATTTTAAACTGTCGTACCGTCGAAGCCTAAAACACTAACTTTTAGACACAGGAAGAAAAATAATCCAAAAACGGTTATTGATGATAACGCGGTGTTATTAGGTATTGTCCCTCCGTCCGAAATACTGAATAAAAGATATCTATACTCCTCAGGGTTGGCAACGCATTTACAGTCATAGGATTGCATTGCAGTCTTGTGAATGCGAATGTCTATGGGTCACAGTTTTCACTTACCATCAGGTGGCCTGTGTGCTAATTAGTCTTATCTATGCCAAAAAAAAAATAAAAAAATGAAGGACTACTCGTATGTGTGCTATGGAATAATAGAAACCAACTAACATTATCCTTAAATATCCTTAATAACGTTTGTATTGTCGTTACGAAACTTTATTACATACATACATAAACACACGCCTTTATTCCCGAGTGGAGTAGTTAACCACTCTAAAAACTTCTTAATAATTCTGCAATCACATTTTGCACAATTAAGCTAAGATGTTGATCAGTGTATTAGTGACAGGTTGCAAGGCCATCACCTGACTACTACAAGCCTTTATTCCCTTAGTTACCTCTTACGACATCCACGGGAAGACATGGGGTGGTACTATTCTGACCCGGCAACCACACGGGGTTTCGTCGATAAAATGCAAAAAAGAACAACCCCCTCATTTTTTTTTCCTGTCACTCCATCAAACAAGACGAATCTAACGACATTGTCTTTGTTAAAATCCCCCAAGCCGTTTAAGCTGCAAAGCAAGTAGACATATGTACTACATACATACAAACACTCGAAAAATATAACCCTCCGTCTGACACAGTCGGATAAATAATAAATACATGAATTGCGAAAATGTATCACAAATATTCTGCGGAACCCTTCGGTTCATATCTTTGCCGGATGCTTCCTCAGTTTATAGTATGAACTACAAAAATATGCTCTTCATACTTATCTCTGAACTTTGACATCGAAGTGCACCATTATAGCATTTGTATCTTTTTGATGTTGCCTGGTTATTTTCTGAGTAAAAATACAAGACTCTCTTTACTCGTACCTATGCCAAATCTAACCCATTCAATATTTGTCAGAGAACTACACTTATAGTGATTTATTGAAAATTAGTACTTTCTATATGTATGTATGTATGTAAACACTTTATTGTACAAAAGAAAAACCATAACGATACAATTAATATAAAAAATTGTACAAAGCGAACTTATCACTTTAAGGGATCTCTTTCAGCTAACCCTTGAGAGATTGAGAAGAGTGAAAGGTTGTGCAACGAGTAAAGAAGTGTACAAGAAGAAGAATATAAAATTAAAATAAAACTACATTCAAATAGGTACCTACATAAATAGATACAGAAATATGTACTTATATTAATAGTTAAATACACACACATAAACTACATTTTACTTACCTACAGGATAATTACCGGACGGACCCTGCACAAGGTCCTACCACCCGCAAAACCTGGGGCAAAATATGTATTGGAAAAAATTGCAGCTACGCGATTTCAGCGTCTCCTTATAATCGTGTTAGAGAAGTTTTATAAGCGCAGTACACTAACAAACGCTTTATCGCTTCAACATTAAATAATCACCTGTTTAAATAGATAAATCATTACTTTTAATATATAATTATAATATTTTTATATTATATATCCCGTGACTGTGTAACCCTCCCTAAAAAATACACCTCTACCTATTTAAAACCTAGAGCCTAAATATAATTTACCTAAGCTTAATCATTCTACCTAGAAATATACAGAGTAATCATGAATAAATATTGTCGAATTGGCCATATGATCATCTAGTGTCTAAGAACCTACATTGTGAAACCGTTTAATTAGTAACCTAAGAACTTTTCATGCATATAAGAATGGTATAGTTATTTAAATAAAACCTATCTCTTTAGCCTACAAGATTAAGTGAGAATTGAAGTGAAGTAATAAAAGTGAATGAATATTGGTCTTATAACTAATAAAAGTTCAGTCATGGTCTTTGGGTCTATTTAGTGATTGTTAGGATGAAAACTGGAAAGTATGCATAAGGCATTTTATTTTGCGCCTACGGTCAGAGCCCGCGACTCCCCGCTCATGACTGTGAGACTCGACTCCTGACGGGACATCTCTCCAGCGCTGCTAAATCTTTTCTTTCCAGGTGGGACATTGATTTTACAGTCTTTGTCAGCTGTTAATAATAATTTAGTCATGTCATCAGTTTTCAATGGACAAGAGGGAATATTCGCGAAAGCTCCTTACTCCATTGCAGGAGTGAAATATAATATACTAGGAGCTGTATTATTAATGTGTCAAAGTCGAACTGTTAAGATGTAGATAGGTTAGTAGTCATTTAAGACCAAGGTTATGTAGTTTGATATTATATCAATTTACTGCAGTTTCTATGAAGAGCCTAGTTATAATTATAACAATAATAATTCCTTAAGATGATTGTGACTCTTTCTAGTCATGATGAAAGCTGGATCTGATGAATGCTGGATCTGATGATTTCAATCATAATTTGTAGATATTTGTTGTAGTAAGTTCCCATAGGAATTGGATAGTGATTCCAACTGCTAACAGACTATAAGGCTGGTATACCCTTGAATAATACCAAGCAGGGGACGTATCCCATAGTGTTAAACAGGGAAATCACTCGTCGTATAATATTCAATGTAGGTTGAGAGAAATCAGTCAATCTCATAATATTCAATGTTGAAGTATAATTGGCTATCTGCCATTGACTAGAAATAATCACATATCATTAGCTAAGGATCTTTGTCCTAGCAATAATATTGAAGCGTCCGTTGTGAGCTTACTATCAGGTAGCTATGTTTGATGACATTATAACTGGTCAGTTGCAATATTTGAAGTAGATATTTATTATTATTCATAGGAGAACCCAGATCTCTCAGGCTCAATTATTCATTTCAAATGTTGGTATGTGGTATAGTAAAGCTTTCCAGTCTTGATACTATTTGATATACTAAAGTACATTCACAAGAAGGAGTGTCGTCGGCCAACAAGATGCACTTCTTTATGCATAGGTTCCCTTGGGAAAAGCATGATAATTCTGCTGAACAGGGACTGACTGGTGCCCGTAGGCAGTACAGCCGAGTCGTAACTCGAGTTTGAACACAGAATACCAGCCGACGAAGTGTTGGTGGGAAGACAGTCCAATTCATAAATATGACTTTGAATTTTACTTATGAACGCAGTTACTCTGCTTCAGACTAGAAATATTTACTTTCTGATAAGCTTACATGAGCATTATTGGTTAGGAATAAAGTTAAATAGAGTCGTATATTGAGGCGTCCGTTAGGAGCTTACTATCAGATAGCTATGTTTGATGATATTATAACTGGTCAGTTGCAATATTTGCAGTAGATATTTATTATTATTCATAGGAGAAACCAGATCATTCAGGCTCAATTATTCATTTCAAATGTTGGTATGTGGTATAGTAAAGCTTTCCAGTCTTGATACTATTTGATATACTAAAGTACATTCACAAGAAGGAGTGTCGTCGGCCAACAAGATGCACTTCTTTATGCATAGGTTCCCTTGGGAAAAGCATGATAATTCTGCTGAACAGGGACTAGCCGGTGCCCGTAGGCAGTACGGCCGAGTCGTAACTCAGTTTGAACAGAGAATACCAGCCGATGAAGAGTTGGTAGGAAGACAATCCAATTCATAAATATGACTTTGAACTTTACTTATGAACGCAGTTACTCTGCTTCAGACTAGAAATATTTACTTTCTGATAAGCTTACATGAGCATTATTAGGTAGGAATAAAGTTAAATAGAGTCAAAATAAGTTGATATCTCCTTAGAATAAAATTAGGTATGCTTAAGTAAGTAGTTAATTTCCCAGGTTTCCCCAGGTCTAATTTCAATAGTTTTAGTCATAGCGATAGCGGAGTTGGCAAAGTTGAACAAACCTTGTAACCATAATAAAATATGCCTAGCTATCCACATTACGTGTTTATAAGTCTCTCACGGTGTAATGAGAGATCTTCTATCTACCTAGGGTCCCTAAGCACCTACTTTTCTACTGTTTTAAATTAAACTGAAAGTCCGAAATTGACTTTTATGATTACTTACGTTAAACGTGTGTGTGATGTAGAATATTCCGGTGTAAGAATATCCTTCTAGACCAGCTAAACCTATCATAACAACGACTTCGGAAAACCAAGTTTCCTGTGTGTAGTCCTAAGTACTCTTCAGCCGGCTAATAAAAGCCTTTAGTTGGCGTCAAAGCGGAGTAAATACCTAAGGTGGTCGATATATAAATATGTAAATAAGGGGTACAACGCAAGAGGTATATCTGCATATCGTCTGCACCACCTGTAAACAGGTTCGGATCCGACAAGGGGCCCTATGAAGCAAATATACGGAATACCACCAGCGTTGTCTGACGTACCGAGTTAAGGCGTCAGAACCTTGCGCGTAACCCTCCTGACTTACTTGGCTAATGAGATAAATCGTACGTTTCTTGATTGTAGAAACCTTCCGATTCCATCCCATAACCAAAATGTAAGCGTAGGTTATTTTATCGTTTTCAACGTCTGCCTTGGAGCTCTGTTTAGTAGACTACCAGTAGGCGTCATTAGGTACAGAGATCTGGAAAATCAACATGATTAGTAAACAATTCACAACAAGAAAAGAAACGCGAACCCAATTGTTAACACGATCCCATAACCCTGCCATGCTAGCTGCCTTCGCCAACTCGTAGCGCTACCCATCCATTACCTAAAGCGTCACACCAACAAAAGAAACCATTATAGAATAAGCGCGAACACCAAAATGGACGACACGAGCACCGGAGCACCCTGAACCATTCCCGCAGTCCGTTCCACGCTAGCTGCCTTCGCCAACTCGTAGCGTTACCCATCCATTATCTAAAGCGTCACACCAACAGTAAAACCAATTATAGAATAAGCTTGCACGATTAGCACGAACACCAAAATGGACGACACGAGCACCGGAGCACCCTCACTGCCACCACCTAGACGGACGACCGGACCCCAGGAGAAGAAAGAGCCCTAGCGTCCTCTTCCCGGCCCTTTTATCTCTTTTTCCTGTCATGCGCACTACGAGATATTCCAGCTATCACTACTACTGTTAAATCATTCGTATTTCCAGCTGTTAGGGAAGCTTTCCGCTTGTCCAGCCATTTCCTATCTCAAGCGTTCCTTGCGAGGAGCCCCAGCGTCCCGGCGCGCGTCGATCGCGAATAATACCGCCAATTCTGGCTTCATCCACCTAGCCGCATTGTTTAAGCTAACGTAATGAGTAACAAATAAGACTCACTTTCATTTGAATTTGTCTCTTTCTTTTTTTTTTATCTAGTTTGGTTTAACTTCTGCTAACTATGTCTAGTTAGCAGAAGAGTCCTTGTTACATTTTATAATTCTTCCTCATTTAATTTATTTAATAAACACAAATAAGTAATTAAGTTTGTTTATTATCTCAATATTAATAAAACATTATTATCTGAATATTAATAAAACTTCACCAATTTTATTTTGTGTTGTATTTGGACATAAAACAACGCCATCTGTACAAATCGGAAGGAACCCGCTTTCCTCATTAGATGCCCGGGAATAGATCTGTCAATTTTTAGTCTAGCTATTAAATAGTTTTTAGTATCCTCCAGAGAGGTCTCTGTTCTCATTGTTTATAAAACGACTTACGATAGAAGTAAAAGATTCAAAGTTTTTGTCATTATGTTTAATTGTAATTAATTAGTTAATTGCAGATATGATGTTGTTTAATAACGAATTAGAATTTTAATACTAAACTTTAATGTATAACGATTTTTACTCTCGTTAGAGCCTAAACTGAAATGAATTATATTTGCGAATTGAACGGGCATTTCTGGACCGTTACAACTGTGTACCTACCTGTGGTACCTACGCGTACCTATTTCCATTTCTTCTCGTTAGTAGGAATTGCTCGTCGATTAGATTATTTATTCCAAATTAAATTTACCCTGCAATAAGAACTGGGTAGTGATTCTGTAAACAGCGCCGGTCGAGCGGACTGTCGTGCGAAACCAAGCGGCGAGATTAAGTAGTCCCGTCAGTGCGAACAAAACACATTGTAGCGCGTGCATTTTCAATTAAGCAGCCTTATACGTTCGACCCATCGTGCTGCTAAATTGAAAATGCACGCGCTACAATGTGTTTTGTTCGCACTGACAGGACTACTTAATCTCGCCGCTTGGTTTCGCACGACAGTCCGCTCGACCGGCGCTGTTTACAGAATCACTACCCAGTAATAAACTCAATGATATGATTACGATAAAGAAGCAACATGGGCTTAAACATAGTTGCTTAAAGCCGCTGTGTAATTTCTGAAATTGTTGAAATACAAGGAAGATTCTGCAAATATAAACGATTCGGACAGATTATATTAATTATAATATTAATTACCTACGTATATTAAAAAAACATTGAAGTAGTTTTCTGCGAAAGTAAAAACTAAACTGTCAACTTTTTTTTAAATCTTCGTTGTATTGTTTTGTTTTGTACAATAAAGTTTACATACATACATATAATAGTTAACGCCGATCAAAACAGACATGCTTTTACTAGGTTTCAAATCATTATTTTATAGCATTGTCTAAAACCGTCATAAATGTACATCACACATAAATCCTCAGTCCACTAAAACAAAATAATTAGCAAACTACCAACATGATTGAGAAGAGAGAAAGGTTGTGCAACGAGTATAGAAGTGTACAAGAAGAAGAATATAAAATTAAAATAAAACTACATTCAAATAGGTACCTACATAAATAGATACAGAAATATATACAGTGTGTTACCGGCATGCGGGCATTTATTAAAACTGCCGATAATACGTTGCTTTAGCAATTGTTTGCAAGTATTATCAATTAAAAAATAATTAAAATAACTTCACAATTAATTTTCTTAGATACTGTCCATTTTTAATGTAGTGCATGAGCTGCGTGTTCATCGTTATCAGTATCGCTGTTGCTTGGTACAGGGCATGTCGTGGTACGGGGGCAAATGATAAAAATCAAAGTAGCCGTCGACTGTCATTTACACTTGTCAAATTGCTGTGCTTTACATTGCTGGCAATTAACATTTTGTTAGAAAGTTAACAAAGCCTGAAAAGTTGTTTATTAATTAAATTAATGTCATAGTTACGTTACAGATAAATACGTTATTTTAACCTACTTTAAAAAAAGCCTGGGTGCTGGTAACACACTGTATATTAATAGTTAAATACACACATATAAACTACATTTTACTTACCTACAGGATAATTGATATTTAGGAGATAGAGTCAAGCCAGAACTTCTAAAAACTTTGCCTTTTAGGGAATCTGCCGTTTATGATTGCCTAATGGCACTATATTGTTGAACCGCGTGGTCATTTTACGTTATTTTCTTTATCAAGTTTCAGATTCATTGTTTATATAAATATGACTGGGGGCCTAGGCAAGATGCATAACACTACAAGCAGCATTATATCGGGACTGTATAAGATTTACATAAGCTGCCAGATGTTTGCGTCTAGCACTTATGTGACGGATAATTATAGAATTAAATAAGCACATCATCAAAATAGGTATTATTTTCTACTCAAGAGATTTGCACTTTTTTTTATACTTGGGTATTGTTTTCTCGAAAACATATTACACATTTGTGACCTATTGAATATGCTTTATCTAACCATATATGATTGATTTTAATCGACGCTGGGTTTTTTTTGCCCATTATTTTTAACATGTCAAATTTTTCATGTCAAGTTTTTGGCAGTTTAATTTTTTTACAATAAATTTACTTAATGATATGGATAATATAGTCTCATACTTAATTTAAGATGATTAATCGAACGAGTTTTTGCAACCAACTCCAACCGAGAATTAGTTGATCATGGCATTTTACACACAGGAAAAAAGGTGTTAAAAAGTACATATAATTCACTCTTCTACTACCCGACGTGGAAGTAGGTAGTACTCGGGCTTTACTGTCAGTTTAATAAGAGCGATCAGAATGTTAACAAGACCATAACAATATCTTATCTTACATGGGCCCCTTTCGGATACACTTCGACCCTTTAGAATCTTTCGTGCCTTTACCCTCTTACACACTCAGCTGTTCGAATATGCAGATTTCCTCACGATGTTTTTCTTTCACTGTGATCGCTTCGGATAATGCACTTAAGTTATAAAAACTCATTGGTGACCTTAAGATCACGAGTCGACCCCCTAAGCCAGTAGGCTACTGACACTCAACAAGAGGGTAAAGACCATAATAGAATTGTATGGTCGACCTGTTGCTCCATTAATGGGATGAAAAAAAGACAAACGACTTGTACACACCCTCTTCTCCAAACACACACACACTCCTATACACACACAAACACACACTAGCACACATACTTTCATAAGAAGAGGTTCACAATTACACACCTTTATTCAAACTCACACTTTTGTTATTTTTATAGTAAATAAGAATATTTAGCTTAGGTACATTTTCTACTACATTTTTGGGGTTGAGCGCTGACTGCTGAAATACAGGTCCCAACCTAGTTTGGCAGCTGTGGCTAAAATATTAAAGAATGGTTTTCTGGCTAATGTAATTAATATATTTATAAGATACGTGTATTTTTATGGCAAATGAAGAATTATTATTATTATTATAAACCCAATTTTGTAAATTAAGCCCCCCAAAGTAGAAAGTAAACTGGATGATCAAGTCAGTGTCAGCAGAAATTGTCTTTCCAAACTTGTTTGCAAATGCAATGTTTTACCAAGTTTAGTATATCATTCCGACTTCACCCAAAGACTCAGCACTACACTACACTTGGCAAAGATAGCATATCTTTTAGATAAGGTTGAACGGGAATTCCAGAGAAGTTTCTAGACAGGTGCCATTAAAGATAGCTACATGCACTGCTCGCTTAGGGCTTGCAGTTGACAAAGAACATTGTTTTAATTCATAGCAAGACCAAACTTAGTATAAGGATAACTCTGGGATCTAGTGAAAAAGGACGTAAGTAGACTTTAAGCTGCGACCACACCGCTCCTTAACGGTGCGTATATTACGGTGCGTCAAAAACGGCGCCATGTTGTTACTATGGCCCCGTCTTTTGTTTACGCAACGACACCGTAATATACGCACCGTTAAACTCCGGTGTGGGCGCAGCTTTAAGCTAACTCGTCATAAAAAACGGTATCCATATAAACGGAGTATACAGGGTGGAAAGATAAGTCGGGCCCTGGAGGGAAACTACCTTAAATCCTTAAGTTGGCTCATTTTACTTAAAGGACACATTCCTTTATTTTTTAAAAGAAACAAAACTGCTTTCAAAGATTTCCTTAAATAATCTTGTCTCTCCCGGGAATCGAACCAGGTAAAAATGTAAAAAGTAAACACTCGATATGATTAATGTTAAATTTCACGTTTTTTTATTTCTATTACTAAGTGTTACCTAAAGACATTTAATCCCATCGATTAGAAGAATAAAATAGATACTTTGAATTTTTTTCAGTTTTAGCTAGTTCGATTCCCGGTTGAGGCAAGAAAATTTAAGAAACTCTTTGAATGCAGTTTTGTTTCTTTTTAAAAATAAAGGAATGTCTCCTTTAAGTAAAATGAGCCTACTTAAGGATTTAAGGTAGTTTCCCTCCAGGGCCCGACTTATCTTTCCACCCTGTATATGTACTGACTGGACTGCAACCCTTCACTAGGACCCCAGAACTTAGTGTAGGATTAATTTCTACACGAAAAAAGATAAAGTTTCTCTCTCCTTAAACGTTGTCTGATTTTTACGATTGTTATGTTATAGATATTATGAAAAAGTAGGTCCGTGCGATTTCCAAAAAAAAAAAAAAACTTGAAAGGAAAGGTATAAACTTAAAGGAAACATACAAACATAGTTTTTTTTATAATAGCTGCAACTTATTAAAAAATCGTGGAATTCGGACTTGGTTTAGGGGGTGAGAAATGTTGCCACCTTTTTTTTCTTTTTTTATGGCCTATAGAAGACAAACGAGCACACAGGCCACCTGATGGTAAGTGGAAACTGTGACCCATAGACATTCGCATTCACAAGACTGCAATGCAATCCTAAGACTGCAAATGCGTTGCCAACCCTGACGACTAAGATGGAAATGCCTCTATGCTAGTCATTTCACCGGCGCGGTCTTATCCCCAAACCGGAACACAACAATGCGAACACTGCTGTTTGGCGGTAGGTTAATGGATAAGATGGTGGTAGCGATCCGGACGGACCCTGCACAAGGTCCTACCACCCGCAAAACCTGGGGCTAAATACGTATAGGAAAAAATTGCAGCTACGCGATTTCAGCATCTCCTTATAATCGTGTTAGAGAAGTTTTATAAGCGCAGTCCACTAACAAACGCTTTATTGCTTCAACATTAAATATTCACCTGTTTAAATAGATAAATCATTACTTTTACGCCATAATTATAATCTTCTTATAATATTCCCGTGACTTTGTACCTACCTGTGGTACCTACGCGTACCTACCTATTTCCATTTCTTCTCGTTAGTAGGAATTGCTCTTCGATTAGATTATGTATTCCAAATTAAATTTACCCTGCAATAAGAACTGTAATAAACTCAATGATATGATTACGATAAAGAAGCAAGATGGGCTTAAACATAGTTGCTTAAAGCCGCTGTGTAATTACTGAAATTGTTGAAATACAAGGAAGAGTCTGCAAATATGAACGATTCGGACAGATTATATTAATTACCTACGTATATTAAAAAAATCATTGAAGTAGTTTTCTGCGAAAGCAAAAACTACACTGTCAACTTTTTTTTTAATCTTCTTTGTATTGTTTTGTTTTGTACAATAAAGTGTTAACATACATACATATAAATAGTTCATGCCGATCAAAACAGACATGCTTTTATTAGGTTTCAAATCATAGTTTAATAGTATTGTCTAAAACCGTCGTAAATGTACATCGCACATAAATCCTTAGTCCACTAAAACAAAATAATTAGCAAACTACCAACATAACAAATTAACGCAGGGGTTCTCAACATTTCGGAAGCCGCAAGCGAAAGCCGAATCATAACTCAGCGTATCCACACAACGTGTGTGCAATATAAATTACCTACGATAGTAAGGAACCGATGCGAACAGTTGGCGCTAATGGCCAGTCTTACCCCAGGGAAATGTGCTCTTGATAATGTAGACTGTAATTTTATGTTGCAACAATAGCGAATATCTGATAGCGAGATGGAGATGCGGGATAAATTAAAAGAATGTCAGTTGGTTGAAAATATAGGGTGTGTAGAAATGGATTGGGTTAGAATTTTAATGAGTTTTCTTTTCTTTTGTTTTGTTGAGAAATATACTATCAAATCATCTTTCATTTTCTTGTAATTGTTAAAACTGAAGATGTAGTAGATAATCGGCTTGCGTTACAAAAAATCTTTAAAAAATATTTTAATATTTTTTTGCACAAAACAATAGGTAAAATAAATCTACATCGACTCTAATTTTGGTTTAGTTTACATGACTTAGTAAGTAGTGACTTATTTTACAAAATATTTAACGCTTGAAAAAAAAATGACACTAAAAAAATATTCTTACCTATGTAATTTGCATAACCAGAAAAACTTCACATACATTTTAGCCACAGCTTGAACTTAGTTGTAGCCTGTATTTTAGCAGAGCGCCGATCCTCCCAAAAAGTTCTAAAGATAATTAACTGACAGATGTTCTAAAAAGTGAAATTCACTTAAAAAATAATTACCTACTGTAGCAGAAATGCATTGTCCGTTGTTTAGTAAACGTTAATAGGTCGACCGCAAAACGGAACATTATGCAAACCGCTGTTCAACATTACCAGGGGAATTAACAACTGCACAACTGCACTACAACTACACGTATGCACTTTGAAAAATGTTCTTTATTTCTGGAACTTACTCTCGACCAGTGAAAAAGTTATGTATTTTGGTAAAGTACTTGAAGTTGGTTTTAGATTTAGAACAAGCGGGCGAAATCTTTGTTTCAGTTACCTACAAGTTTCTAATTCAAGTCAAGAAAATGTAAGATTAAAATTAAAATCATCGACTTACTCACTTTACCAACTACCTATAGTAGCTTATTTTACCAATATACCACTGAATTTGGCAGTGAGATACACTTATTTTTTTAGGATTAACAGTAATGAACAAGGACCAATGACGGAGAATCCTATTCTTATTTTACAAAAGATAAGGGTTATTCATTTGTTTTGCAACAATCAATTAAGGACCGTATAAAATTTGAATTACGTGTCCATTACTGGTGCCTGTTAGCTAAAAGTGTCCATCATTGGTGCCGTCACCATTTTTAGACTATAAGTAGAGACGTTTGAAGAATAAGTATGATATTTAAACAAAATGCTTTACCTGATTGAACATTTGCTCTGTAACCTCCGGCCGAAGATGGTCACGTAAATCAATTAAACTACGACTAGATACAAATTGAATTATTCCACTCAATTCAAATACTATATATGAGGTACCTATTACGACTTCTGCGGGCCTAGTATGGTTGTGTTTATCGCGTGACACAATGTGGATAAAGCATCTGTCACTTTCGTACTCTCGTATATAATAAGTGTCAGAAAGTGATGAATGTTTTATCCACATATCTTGCGATAAACGCAGTCATACACCTTGTTCAACAACCTACACATATACCTTGTTCAACAACCTACCTACACATGAGGTTTACACATAAGTGCTGCAAAAAAAAACATTAACATTATAAATAGTAGCACCGACTCTACTTCTCTGCGTGGTATTTTTAAAAAGAATTTCTCATCTACCTTCAAAATTTCATAAAAATAGAACGCTCATTAACGTCATGCAAATATTCACTTAGTACGAGTCCAACGAAATGAAAGTAAATTGAACGGAATACTTTACAAATTGAATGTAATCTAAAAATAATTCGGCCTTAATTGATTTATGATTTGAGTCTGTAATAGGAATGCCATAGTACGAGAAAGGAATAATGAGATGGACATCATAATGTGTGAAAACTGTATTCGGTGACAGATTTAGGTTCTTTGTTTGCAGTTATAATTTTACGGGCAAAAAAAAAAGTAAGGTTCACTAAATACGAGTAAGTACCTATAACTAGTAAGTACTTTAAACAAATCATACATGTCAAAGTATACAAAAAAAATGATCTACCTATGGCTGGCTGTCATTCTGAAAACATCTGTCCAATTATTAGATTTTTTGTAAATCACTTTATCGTTGATTTTGGTTCGCAAATCCGCGGCAGTTTTGTGGGACAACTTGTATCATTGATGAAGAACTTGCATTGAATAAAATAACAGTGAAAAGATGGGTCATAACGACTATGACTGGAAGACTTCGACGACAGGACAGGATTCACCGTCAACGTTGCTTATACAATCTTGACATTGGCAAAATTACGTTATTATGTAGACGCCATTAAATAAATTAATAATAATAATAGTAAAAAAAAAATGGTACTGTTGTGATAGCAAATTCTCCTTACAGTTAATTGTTGACGTCACCGCTAAACGAGACCACGGCTATATAGTAAAATAGTTTTAAATTGTTTAGAAACATTGAATCGTTCTTCAAAAAACAATCTTGATTTGAACCTAGATTCCGCACTTGAGTGCTAGCTGCGGATTTTTGGGGTTTTTCGTAGTGTTGGTCAAACAAGTGACAAATCATTAACAATTTAAAAAAGGGACCCTGTTTTATTCAAAGCAACTCTTCTATGTGAATTTTAGTTTACCCACAGTAGTATTTAACGATTTTAGACTCTGAACTCTGTTCAGCATGGCATTTAGCAGCTGAAATTATGTGGGCTAAAAATGTCATACGGATGTCATTATTCACATTTGCACATTATTGAATCTTCAGTCAGTTTCAGTGTCAGTTGTCAGTTTGAGCAAAATGGCCAGTTGGCCAATCTGTGGATTAGTTATCATAGAGTACCAGATAATAAATACAGATTACTGATTGTATACTGACCAACCCCCAATGATTGCATCCCTCCCCACTCCCACTTCAAACACACAAGATTCTTACACTATCGGAAACCTTGACGAGTACTATGATGACCACACTTATGACGTCATTACTTTTCCATTCAATATATAATTCAGCAACTTTTTAAGAAGTCTTAAACTTCCTAAAAAGTTGCTATTACAGATTTTATAAAGACAGTGTCAAAAAAACTGGAATGTGCAATCCGCAGTTGCAATTATGAAAACATCGACGATACTCACCATAATATAAAGAGGTTTTACTAAGACAAACGGTAGGAACAGCCCTCAAGGTAATAGTCTAGATTTAGGCCAAGATAGGGGCGTCATCACACGTAGCGCTCTGCTATTAGACGCCCCATTTTCACACCGACTTCCTTTGAATAATGTTGTGATAGCCGTTTTCAATTTTATGCTTATGACGTCTGAATAGCCCTAAAGGTATTCCTCAGAATCGTAAATTGACTAAGTCTGGGCCGTTTTGCTGAAGACTATGACACAAAGGAATTTTCTATACACTTCAAAGAAAATAAAGACAAGAAAAATATAATTAAATTAATGTGCGGAGGCGTTGTTGGCAAAGCAAGTTTAATAAAGAATTCTTACAGAATTCAATTAAGTATATCACGGAACTTAATATAAGGAAGTTCTAAAAATTGGTCTAAAATTTTGATCATCCGGGCCAATTCGTCGTGAAAAAAATTCGCCGACGCTAAGTATTAGAAGCCAAATTCTCACAAGAATTAAAAGCAAAACGTAAGTTGACGGGTAGCCGCGGGCCGCGTCAAAGACCCCTGTCAATCTCGCTTTATCCCTTAACCTGAGCTCAATTTATTATGATTTCGTTTTGTTACATTAAGTAGCTCGCGAAGTTATCTGTGAAATGCGTACTTGTAAACAGACATCGGCTTCCGGGCGGAAGCCGCTAATCTGGCTTGATGATTTGATGTCTGTTGAAAGCAAATTTCGTGAGTCAACAAGTAGATAAGGGACTTAGTATTTTTTTTAAGTAATATGGGCAGTATAAGTACGTAGAATAGAAGTTCGTTTCTGCCCGTTTAAGAGTTCCTGTTACCTATTGCCACTTGGGCGCTAAAGTTTCGTTGATCGGCGTTGCTATATACATTGAACGCAATTAATCAAACGCGGCATGGTTACGGCCTAGACTAAACCGGCTTAGTGCGTCCTGTTGAGTGTGCTTGTGGTGTACACGTAAGCCGCGCGATTTACCTTCGTTTAAAGAGGAGATACTGTTTATATGGCCAAGGTAAAGTAATATTATTATATGCATGATAGAGCCTTAGGTAGCATAATTTACACATTTTTAAAACTAAGGCTCTATCATGCATATAACCAAAATAATTTCATGTTCATTTGATAAACATACACGTTCAAGAACTTTTGTTGAAGTATAATATTCCTATTATTATGAAGGCTTCGACCTCTTGCGATAGGGCTCTAGATCTAGTTATTATGATGCAACAATTAAAGTTGATGACCTATACATAACAAACATACAACATTAATCATACATGACTTGGTAGCGCTGGTATGGTTTGGTTCTGCATAATATCAATTTTCTTTACGTCAGTCGATTAATCACTGTTCCTTGAATATTTTACCTTTACCTTAATAAAGTCCAACCTAGTTCCAAAGTACCCACATATTTCAAACAAAGTTTCCTTTCGTGTCACTAAACGATAACAATTAATATTCACCATAAAATTTGAAATAGTTACTGCAGTATCAATTCCAAAGTGAAACAAACTTCCAACAAAATGTAGCAAAAGATGTATAGCAAAAACAAGTAGGCTGCAACAGCTGGGCGTAACGACGTCACGCGAGAAAGCAATATATATCGGCCCAGAAGACGCTATTCCTAAGGTACGCTGCGGTGATTGTCAATACATGGTTGTCATAAGTATAGGGAGGCAGGAAATATTTCTGCTTTGTTTATATCGATGGGTATTTTAAAATGGAAACGGTTGAGTTCTCACGCAGTTTGTTACTGGTTTGCCTTCGACTTGGACTTATTTTATGAACGTGGGACATACATTTGATACGGGATCATAACATTGTTGTTTGTGGAAACACACGATCTTAGTGACGGTCGCAAGAATCTGCGCTGAACGCGGATGACTTAGTACTTACTTAGTCATTGTAATGTTAGATAAAGCCTATGTCTTACTAGCATTGAACCTGCTAACGACAAATTGCTCAAATTGTACGTTAATTTGAAAAGAGATGATATTGAAATATCTTAAAAAATTCCGATAATTTCATGAGAAGACTTCTAAAGTTTTAGTAATATTTGGCACCGTGCAACATCTTGCGACATTGTTTTGATGTTAACTATTTTCAGGTGGTAATTGGAAATTATGCCAAATTATAGCGGAAAAGAGAGGAGACCTTTGCCCAGCAATGAGATATTCAAACACGCTAAAAAACGTATAACAAAACTTTTTTAAATCCTACAAAGGTAAAACCATTCCCGCGTAATACCCCCAATATTAGTGCGTGAAATCCATTTAAACGAATATGCGCGCACAATATATTCTAACGCGCAATTAGTGAAACCGACGCCATTATCCTCAAGTACAAGTTAAATTAATGTCGGGTTACAGTCACTCGAAAGTTCCATTATCATTAGGAAACACGATAATGCTTAGGTGATGCGCTGGCAGTCGACACGAACAAATGTGTACATTAAATGTGTTACACTAGCTTAAAGTGACGGGTTTTTGCGACGACATTCAGATGTGCTGTGCCAAAATGTTTTATGCTGAGTTGTATTTGGTCTCATAATTATGATATACTTTATTATTGTTGCTAATCAAAGGATTGTCGGGACGCTAAAATATGAGATGTAACTGAAAGAAACTATTTATTCCATCAAGTATAAAGACGTATAATTCCAGTCAATTCTGTTACACATTTCCAATATGTTTCTTTAAACATAATCCGTTCCAACTCCAATGACCTCCGTGGATTGTCGTATAGTCTGCCAAAAATGTGGTCTATCACACCACGGTTGAAGTACATTTGCACGTCATGATACAACAAGTTCGATTATTATGACAGTGACAAGACGTGTCAACCTTAATGATAATGATGTCACTGAAACTTTAGTCAAAACTGGTAGACCACTTTCTTGGCCGACTGTACCAACGCGCCGGTTACTCTCATTTGACATTTGCTTTTCACAATGTGAATCAATCACATTCCTTTATTTATGAAACATGAAAGCTTATTTAAAAAAGTCAATGCTCCTAATAATCGTTAAACCTACCGTCAAGCGACAGTGTTCACATTTCATGTGTTCTCATGTGGGAATACGACAACTGGTGAGATTACTAGCATAAAAGCATTCCATCTTAGTTCTGAGGATTGACAACGCATTTGCAGTCTTAGGATTACGGTCTTGAGATTGAAGTCTCGAGACGGTAAATGTCTATGTGTCACAGATCCCACTTACCATCAGGCGGGAGGTGTGCTCGTTCGCCTGCTCCATGCCATTCAAAAAAGTATACATAAACCTCACACTTCTAATGATTTTTATTTATTAAACACGGTCACGTATTATTATAGCAAAAGGAAGATAAAAAGTCAAAGACACATGTCGTTCCAATACAAATTATAACCACAAAACCAATAATAGGTTAAGAAAATTATTGCTCCATGGAATCAGAGGAACGGCACTGCAATGGATCCAAAGTTATCTGAAAATAGGCTGCAGTATACGGAAACAAAGAGAATCACTGTCTTAAATACATCTTAAAACAGGCATATGGATTACAACTAAAAGTTAATTATACTGGTGTGCCTCAGGGTACCATTTTGGGACCGATACTATTTCTTCTTTACATCAAACATTTACCGAATGCTCATAATACCGTAATGTTTGCTGATGACACGCCACTCACGAGAAGAAAATAACGCCAAATATAATGAATTACTTATAACTACAGCGTACTAAAGTAGCTTAACAAATTAAAGAGGTTGACCGTACAAGTTCTATAGGTACAACCAACGGCTACCTTATAAAGCTATGCAGGTTTTAACTATTTTCTCGGTCGAAAACAATAAATATTCATCGATACGTTCTTCGGTTCACAGCACTCCGAAATTTGAATAATTGGCTGATTTTTATGCAGTTGAATTAATGCAATTGGTATAACGATTTTATTTCATACTGACACTCGATACTCGAGGAAATTTGCTGTCGCGCTTGCAAGTGGAATTGCAGGGTACAAAGTCTCTTTTGTAGGTAAGGTTTTAATATATAGCGTACATTTATTTAATTTGTGCTGTCATGGATGTAAAAATGATTAAATTAATTAAGGTCTGTCCATACAAAATTATAATTTATTCCTAACAACTGAACTTAATTAACTTTATTAAATAAAAGAATGCTCACTGAAAATCAGCGTCGTGGTTTTCCTAAGTATTGTGCTAAGTTGAGCCTAGGAAATCTTTTCAAGAAATTGCTAAGAACATTGTCCGTAACATTTGAGAGGATCGAAAATATTTTCTTTTTTATGCAAATATAAAACTTTGAGAATTACTAATTGGTTTTTGAGAATTTCTAATAAGACGCTTTTACAATTTTCAGTAGTTAAGTTACAAACTCGTCCATACACTAGTACGGTTTTATTGGTAGTAACGACATAAATAAAAAATATGCATTTTAAGTCGCTATCAAAGTAATATCAAAAATATGTTGTCGTTTTGTATAGTAAAATAGATTAATCCAAAAGTAAAGTGAATTTAAGATAAATAATAAAAACGTGTAAAACAAATTACAAATACACAGCAAAAGGAATAAAGGCGGATATTAGGCGGATTTTTTTTGTTCTAAAAATGTTTTTAAAGGTTTACGAGTATAACATCCCTATAATCAAGTTACTCCAATTATTTTAAAGATTTAGGTAAAATATGTTTTCATTCTTTATATTGAATTAAATATTTCTATTAGGGAAGCGAACAACTATCTTAATGAAATTTGCGGCTCGCAAGTAATAGCTCAATCTATTTTGATTACTGTTGATAACAATGCCGTCAGTTCATGATCAAAGGCAAAACAATAACTATAATACTCGTATATACCACGTATTAGTAATTACAACGTGGCATAAACCACGTCAGATCGCGGCAGAAGGGTGCATATCAAATCGGTCAGTCTGTGTCACAGCAGCTGCCGCGAATGCATTTACAGATTGCTGGATGCAAAATTAATCCACCGCTGTTCGGTCGCCTAGACCGTTAATTAAAAGCCTTTATTAATTGTTACCTAAAACTGGCCGGCAGGAATTGAACATAGCGTTTGCATACATTTAAAGTTACCTATTCTCTGTTTTTGCAGAATATAAACACGAGTCAATAATAATCTTAAGGAAGTTAGCTTACAAAGAACACGGAAAATAGAAGTAAGTAAGTATTCCTTTTCATCTTAAGCGATATCGTCACTATATTCTTTATACTTTATACCATTCATGGTAGCTCTTGACAGTAAAAGCGTTTCGCAAAAGCACACTGTGTTTTCGAAACCAACATACCTAAGTGAAAACATAGTGGAATGGAGGCCCAGAACGTAAGCTGAAATACGATGGATGAGTTTGGGAAAAGTGTGTAATTTACAAAAGAATTGAGTGGACACCGGCCAGTGAATAATCTCATAAAGATGGGAGCCAATTTTCTGCCACGACCATTGTTGCACCGAGTACCCGGTACTGATATCTGGGTTACGAAAAATAAAAGCATGACATCCTAGCTGCAATCTACCGGATTTCTCTGATTCGACGTACACGTACGCGTCTAGATTGTTGCTGTGTAAGTATTACTCTTTATACGCGGCAATGTATCTAGAATAGTAAACTGCATCCATAAGTATGGATCGACTTAAATCTGTGTTGAGTTTAGAGGTAGCCTGGACTCTTTGCGTAACATTTATGGGATTAAGAGGCTTTTTAGCTTTTAAAAGGTTTATTGTGACTGAACACAACTATAATTAGTTACGCAAAACTCTGAATGTAATTTATTTAATAATAGGCTTTATTTCAAGTGAACGCTTCGTAAGCATTATTTGCGGGAACAAGATGTTGCGTAGAATTTTAGGCTAGACCTATCATGGAATACGTTTTAGTCTCTGTTGTTATATTTATAGGTTTATAGATTATTGTGTACTTATTGCGTGAAGTATTATTATTTTGTAAATTATGTTATTTTCTTTGTTCTCTGTTTTTCTTCTTTGCACCACTTTTGTAAGTTTCTCTATGATTATTTGGCTGACTGGTAGAGAATGCCATTAGGTATCAAGTTCGCCACTTGTACTAGTACTTGTAAAAATAAATAACTGCCAAAACCAATCAGTATCTTTTTGTCCTAAAATGATAGGTGAGTACCATTATTGCTCCCAATCTATTTATTTTCAAATTTTTCCAACTTAATGAGCACCAGAAATTACATCAATTCAGTGTGGAAGATAATGCGTGTGCATTCAAAAATAAAACCGCTTCAACCCCCCCAATGATAAGATGTATCAGCTCGGCTTCCCAGTTATTCGATTTTAGCGCACATTGTTCAGAAGCTACGTAATTGAATTGCAGTCTAGCGGACGGAGGCACGTGCGGCGCCCCCCGAGACTCCGACACAATATTTCTGTTTTATCTATTTTTAATAGCTGCTACAGGGTTAATCATTGGTGCGGATTTGAGAGCTCGCGGTTTATTTTTGCCGTTAGAGTGATAGGGTTTGTAATAGAATGCCGGTCCGTGGGGGCGTGTTGCGTAATTTTGTTTGCTTATTTAATTTTAGAGGAAATTAGGCTGTTGTTATTCTAGAGGCTGGGAGTGGGTCGGTGGAGGGTTAATAAGGTTTTATGGTTTGAATTTGCATTTGAGTGTAATAATAGAATATCAATACTTAAGAGTTACTATAATCAATACATTTTAACAATACACAATTATGACAATACGAGTATCTAAGAAAAGGTTTTGAATGCTCATTTAGAAAAAAAATGGTTGGGATTTACACAGAGATCTGCGTTTGTTTGACAATTTTGTAAATTGGGATTTTTTTGTACGTACCGATCTAAGTAAAGTTACTAAGTTTTAATCAAATTAAACTATCACACATCGTAGATAGGTACTCGTTTGTTTTCATTTCTTCTACATTTAGACCAAATTCATGCGATATAAACGGTCCAAACCACCCAAATATAGCCACCTTTTCAACGTTATTATAGCACCTTTAGCCTCCAGCCGCACAGGAGAAGATAAGCCAAGAAACAGCTTTCATACAAGCTAGGCATATTACAGGCGTCGCGTAAGCGCTCTTAGTCCCGGCTTACACGGGAATATAGGTGGTTGTGGAAAACATATTGACTGCTTTATTAAATTTGGCAGAGTGCCTAAAAGTATTTTGTATTTTCGCTTCTGAAAAACAGCCAGCGTTATTTGTAAAATGTTTGCTCGTTCCAAAAGTAATTTAAGATAAATATCATCGAAGAAGCAGCATGTGTTTAGTAAAATATGCAAAATTATGCTTAAGTCGAAAGCGTGTTGTGAAATATGTTGATACCTCTCCCCTGTGAGCAACTTTATTTTGGTTACGTTAGAGCAGTTTCGTTTTACTGCCCGTTCACAGATGGCGCTTTATTCAAAACAAGTTTGTTTCAGCAAGGAACGGGGCACGATTGGTGAATTTTTAGAATACTCCAATCAAAAAGTCGCATATTTTAAAATGCTTCTATCGTAGTCATTTATTTGTTTTTACCGTTAGAAATTCGATTATTACGTGATTGATTAATTCTCAACGACAAATAAGTGGAGCCTTATGATGACCAAATAACTGGCCCGTTGCCAGGCAACGGGGCTGTAATTTAGATTGTTTCGTGTATCATTTCAGCATCGCAAGCGATAAAATTTTACGGTTATAGCGAACCATATGCTCGCCCCGTACTCTAGCGTGTACTGTAGGTACGAGTATATACGGTGACTGCTTGGATTGTATTGCAGTCAATACTAATATGATTGGACAACATTTAATAAAAGATATTACGTAAAATAATGTTGAAATTAGTGTTAAATTGCAAAATGACAGTTTGAAATATTCAAAACTAATCTAATGTAAGTTTATTTTGTAAATTTCTTTACGTTTATTAACGTAAAAAAATCTTCAATATGAGTGATCACAGACATAAAAAATAAAGCGTGTAAAAGGTATAAACATTCTTCGTATAAAATAAGCAAGCTTTTAATCTCGCAACTCCACGCGCTGGATTTGATCTGATTAATGTAATTAATTCATTTTTATGTGAACGTGTTTGGATCCCGAGTTATTACAAGTAACATAATGCAGCCTATGTCATCATTACCTACTTTCAATTATTATAACTATCAAGAGCTTAACCAACCCGCTGGAAGCCTAAACGAAAGAGACAGAAAGATTAGCAATTTTTGGAAACTGACAAAATGTATGGAAGTGACATGAGCGCAGGATGTATTTTCCCACTGAAAACTTTTCCCTTAAATTGCTTCTTTCCTACCGTCAAACAACTCTCAAACTTTACAACCTTCATAAAGTCTTAGGCTGGCTTTCGGTAGCGGAGCGGAGAGGAGACGTGCAGGCATCAAGGTATCATTGGTTGAATTCCATGTTACGACTCCGCTCCGCTTTAATGGAAACCTAGCCGTATTGACAAGCAGAGTGGATTTATATCTTTTCACAGCCCTTTCCGCTCGTCTTTATATCAATGGAATCACCAACCACTTTTCACAGCCCATCTCTACTCGTCACTGCCTCAGTGGAATCAACAACCAGTTTTCACAATCCGTCTCCGCTCGTCTCTGCCTCAGTGGAATCGCCAACCATTTTTCACAGCCCATCTCTACTCGTCACTGCCTCAGTGGAATCAACAACTAGTTTTCACAACCCGTCTTCGCTCGTCTCTGCCTCAGTGGAATCGCCAACCACTTTTCACAGCCCATCTCTACTGGTCACTGCCTCAATGGAATCAACAACCACTTTTCACAGCCCATCTCTACTCGTCTCTGCCTCAGAGGAATCAACAACCAGTTTTCACAACCCGTCTCCGCTCGTCTCTGCCTCAGAGAAATCACAAACCACTTTTCACAACCCGTCTCCACTCGTCTCTGCCTCAGTAGAATCAACAATCACTTTTCACCGCCCGACCTCAGGTCCTCTCTGTTCTGTGGAATCACGACACTTTTCAAAGCCCGTCTTCGCTCGTCTCTGCCTCAGTGAAATCACTAACTACTTCTTACTTGTTTCGCCCGACCTCGTTCGTCTCCGCGTCGTCAGTGGCAAGGAGGCTCTAACCTACTGTTAGCGGTATTGAATCAATATCTCCGGTTCACAACGACGAACATAAACACAATCACTGGAAAGCTAGTTATGCATAATTTGATTAGGAAACGTAATTATGCCCTTCGGGTACCTAACATAAATACGTCTACATTATTCAAATCAGTCGCTGTGAAACATTGGGCAACTTCCATCCGCGGAGTTTCGTCGAACTATGCAAATTTCAGTTAACACGTTGGACAAACGGTTGACTGCCGCGTCGCCGTTTCGCGTCGCTTTTTGGGTTGCCATTGTTTTGAATAATTCGGCGAGTTACGCGGCGGCCATTCAAAAACGGTAACACTATTTCGAGGTGCGTTTGTTTTTTTTTGTATAAATATTAGAAATTTTAATAAAACGGAATCTTAATGTCCCAAATTCATCAACCTAACAAAGAAAACTAATGATGGATGAATCACATAACCGAAAATATCAATGCTTATAAACAAAGAGCTCATTACTGTACGCAAAACCCTTGAAAAAATATTAAAGACAAATCAAGATTACATTTATACTTTCCTAGAAAAGCGTCTTCTATTATTATCTTCTTATTCCACACAAAAGTCTATTAAATTTGGGCTGTAAGTTAATAATTAATTAACAGTGCGGACTCTGTCTTCTCCAAGAAACTAAGTTTGATTCAATATTTGTCTTCCTTTCCCATGTTGGAGTTAGATCCACGAATAGTTATTACCTGGTCTCTAATGTTGTATTAAAAACGCTATCGCTATTTACATCCCATGACGTTTAAAAGTAAGCGTTGATCTATATGTTGAAAAAAATACGAGTGACATGAAGGTGTAAGGTTATGGAGGTTTTTGAGAATCTTTTAGTAAGAAAATAGTCAGCTACTCAAGTGGCATTCTGGAAACTATGAAATCATTAGATTTCACAAATCAAAGAATACAATGTATAGGATCGTATCAATGAATAGGAAGTGGTTTACATAATGTCGACGGTGTATGTTATGTGTTAACTTAAGTAATTTCTAGCTTCCGTAAAATGCTACTTCCCAAATGCAACTTGCGCTACTGGCTGGCAAAAACCAAAGACAACTTTTTTTAGAATAAACCTTGAAAGTGATAACTGATTTATCGAACTTCTAATACAGTCACACTAAATTCCTTGTATTTGATTGAAATGACGCATCAAGTTAAAATCTTTGGTTTATGAACTATTATGTTGGTTTATGACGTATGCAAGGAAGTGCAGGAGTGTCATAAATATTACCTATTTCTGGACTTTATTAATACTATAACCTCAATACATAGCAATACTATGCATATACAATACTACAACCTCATAGCTCTGCCTTTTCATACCACTTTGTCCTTTTTGGAGTTCTTTTACTAAACACTTCTGTGGAACCAGGTTATTTTGACAGTATTTCCGGACAGCGACATAAAGTTCTTCAAGAGTCGAGAGAATTTCTTCCAATTTTAATAGAAGTTATTTTTTGCGTTTTTGAAAGTGTTTTTCTTTTTTATTTTATATACTATGGTCGACGGTCATTACTTTTGGTTAATTTGGTTCTGTATGCAAAAAAACTGGATATTATGTTATTTTCAACTGTGAAGTGAATACAGTCTTAGGTTATCCTACATTAAAATGAATGAGAAATTCACTTTAGAAAGGGCTGAGGCGAAGTCAATAACGATATAAATTAATTTAACGGAATAGGTAGGTACCCTACCTTCCTCGGTGTCCAAGTATCTTGGTACCTGCCTCAAGGAAGTTACGTTTGTTCTGATAATATTGATTTAAGCGTATCTAATGTAAAGCACATACCTTCTGGACAACGTTGAGCCAGTTATAACTTTGACTTAATCTTGTTTGTCATGCTGACTAAACGATATATTAATCAAGTTGATTTTGATTTAAGTGTATAACGTACAAGGTTTTTTGTGTGTGGGAGACGTGACGTCATACAATTCTCAGACTGTTAATCCTCAGACAAGTCTGGCTAAATTAGGTCTTACTTGAACTTCAAAGTATGTTTTCATTGTTTATCATTTTTAACAATCTGTAGATAAAAGTTAAGCCTTTCAAAGCAGGGACACAATTGGTCTTCCTACAAAAATAGACGCTACCAAATAGTTAAGAGTCAATTCTTTTAACTAGTTACCTACTAATAGTCAATTATTTTATAAGAAAAGTACCTATTCGCACCCATTTCTTCATGCCACGTTGCCCCCCGAGAGCAATGAAGGTATTAGGTACGTCTATTTGTAAATCTTTTCTCATTTCTCTTTTAATTACTTTTGGTTGTAAGACACGGTCTGCCGAAAACTGAAACAGTAGTTTTGGACTTTGGACCATTCTAGTGAATTAAAAATCAATAATAAAAATGAAAAAAAAACGTGAAAATTGTGTTGTTCCCAAGGTAAGGTCCACTATTTTTCTCTTCTTGTTGTTAATATATTTATTGTGTATAAATAATAGATACAATAACACTTTCATGAACACCACATAGATCAAGGATCGGACGCACAAAATATTGCAAAGTGAGTCAACAGGCGGTTAAATAGCAATCTCTTCCAAACAACCTTACAGAGAAGAAAATGAAAATACACAATAGATATTGGCAGGCGGTGCGAACTGAATCAAATAATATTAAAATACAAATAAATTTCCTTACATGTATTATGTATTTATTGGGTGTCCCTCGGAATCCCTAATAACGTTTGTCCTAACGCGTCATTTTTCCGAATTATCATTTGTCCTAAATTGGTGACACACCAAAAGATGCATTAGGACAAATGACGAGATTCCATAGAACCGAGATTATTACATATTATAAGTACGTAAATAAGAAATATATACGAGTATATGCATAACTAAATTATCAGTGGTTAGTATATAACTTTCGGAAATAGACCAATTTTAGAGAACCTTCAGAGAACCCTTCTCGTTTTACAATAAAAGGTGAAGTTTGACCTCATTATCGAGAAAAGCCATCGGCATATTTGTCGATCCGGCTAGATTGTGGGTGTTTTGACTCTAAACCCCGCCATCCGTAGTAAAGTGGATAATAAAACATGGAAGGTTGCTTTCATTAGGCGAGCCTTGCGCGATATAAACCCGGTTAAGAGGGGTTCACACGCATTGTTCTGTGGCACAAACAACTTGAAGAGGTTATGTACGTTATACACTGTAAGAAACGCATCGGAACTCAGAGCGAACTGACGTGACATCCTAAATACCAATATTAAGCACCCTGGAATTCATTTATTTACTAAGAGAAAAGTTTTAGAAACGAAATATTACCCAAATATAAAAAATACGACAAATGCAAAGTATGACACACACAAAGATTCTACATAATATCCATATGCACTTTGTAGGGTCTATGCGATTAAGTCGTGTAAGGTATTATTTTAACCCCGCGTGGTTGCTGGGTAAGAATAGTGCCACTCCATGTACTCCCGTGGATGTCGTAAGAGACGACTAAGGGAATAAAGGCTGTGCAGTACTGTTTGGTGATCTTAGCTTAATTGTGCAAAACGTGGTTACAGAATTATTAACAAGTTTTTAGAGTTGTTAGTAATTCTGTAGCTCTGCCTACCCCACTCTGGGAATAAAGGCGTGAGCTTATGTATGTATGTAGGTATAATTTTAAAATAATATCCCACAAAACACAAGTTTTTTTTATATAATATTGCAATATGTTTATTATATACAGGGTGACACCTAAGACGTAATACGAGTACAACATTTTATTTTCTAGATCTACTCATCAGTACGATCAACTTTTACTATGGGACTAATATCAAAATCGGTAGATTTTTTTTTAATCTCCCATACTAAAAGCAATCAGCTGGTTTCACAATTTGTATGCAGACGTCGATTTTGTGTTTACGTTTTCGAAGTTGGTCCCATATTAATAGTTGATTGTAATCATGAGTAGATTCGGGAAATGACATTTTGTATTACGTCTTAAGTGTCACCTAGTACTTGTGCGATAAAGAGTTAACATTTATATTTGTTTGCGTTCTCAAGAACTAGACAACAACGCAAAAAAATACATTTGCATGTTTGTATCGTACAGTCAACTTATATACTTAAACCCCGTTTACACGTTACGGGACGCAACGGAACGTAACTATACGGTTAAATAATGCGCTTTGATTCCGTGGAAGGAACGCTTTGTATGAAAGCGCCGGTACGTCTCACAAAACATGTTCACAATAAGCTTAGAGATTAAATATAATAAGTAAACAAGCAAATTAATTATGAAACGTAAACGAAAATACCATTCTGAAAATAAATTTAACACGGTAGCAAGCGTGCTAGTTATTTTATAGTTAAGCTGTTTTGATGAGATTTAATATTCACGTTAATTAATAATTTATACAGCAGCATATCGAGCTTCTAAGCAAATTTGACGCATAAACTTCATTTTATATTTTGGGTGGGATACTAGGTACTACGTGCACTATTTCAGCGTATAGATAATTAAACGTTGAACATTTTAGGCATACAAACTTTAGTTGCTAGAAAAAACAGTTTATAGTGACCCCCATTTGGTTCCTTAACAGTCCCTAGCTAATACGAGTCCATAAGACTGAAAGATTCAGTAAACTTCATTGGTGAGTAAGTGATCACTTCTGTATCGCTCCTAGATCAGGGGGCTTGTTTATAACTCGGTATTGCTTCTTTGCCTAGTTTATAACGAAAAAGATGCACTGAGAGAAAAGCGAGAAAATAGATTTATTGTTAGCAGTATAAAATTATCAAACGAATAAAAGCGACAAATCACCAAATAAAATGATCGTCTACTACGTATTTAAATTAATGACCCTTCCCATTATTTAAACTGCGTATAGATAGATACCTAGGGTTACTTGGAATTAAAATTTGACACGTTTTTGTATGTAGCAAATGTCAAATCTTAGCTCAAAGTAACAATAGCTACCCACGGGTTGAATTTTGTGACGTGAATGTATCAATAGCTCGTGTATGTCAACCCTTATGCGTATCCTCAACTCCTAATGTAACCTTCACTTTTACGACCGTTATAAAATTTCAAATTTCGCCACTCAGCGTTGTCAGATCTTGACGTACCTTGTTTGTCACAACCGGCATGGCTCCAGTTTTATAGCTCATTGGAAACTTAATGTGTTATTGTTATTACGTAGAAAATAGACGTGGATTATGTTCATTACATTTTAAATTATAGTTTAACTAAATGAATCTCGTACTGGATGTTAATAGTAACTGTATTCATCTGGAAGTCTTGTCCCATTTGCTCTAAAACGGCATTATAGTAGATGATTTATCGACCTCTAGATGCCAAGTATTAATATTCATTCATCATATTCAATCGTATTTTGAATCAATTATTACATTTTCTAAGCATCCTTCTTGGTGATTGTGTTTTCATTTTAAACCTCTATTGATAGGTACCTAACTACCATTTCTGCCAAAAAATCCAAAGCTAGTATTTTGATGGCTAGAAATAGTACCCTATTTATGTACTTTCACTAATTGTTAAAGATAGTCAAGTAGAGTTAAGTTACACTAGTAAGCGATAGATGGCGCTGTTAGGTCGAGAGAATTTTCTACATCGCGCTATCGTTTGTCTTCTCCAGAATATAGACGTCTATGCGCTATTCATCGAGTTTTTTGAAGATTTGTGCGGAGTTCAGTGGCAATAGTGAAATACATTTTGAGATTATTATAAATCAGTGTTTTCATTGCTTGCTACCTCTTCCCTCGAGAGATCATTTTTGACATGGTCCTTACGAGTCGGATTTAAATACCAGTTGTGTATTTAGTAGCTTTTTTGAGTATATCTCCTCTCCGTGACGCTCCCGTAGTGGCAGTGGATCGCTGTCCATAGGGAAGCGAGGTGTTCCTAAATTCAGCCTACGTACGCCATCTAGTAGCGAGTAGGACAAGCTGCAGACGGCGTGTGTTGCAGCCCGAAGGAAGAAGTGTACCTAGATTCAGCTTACGTACGCCATCTAGTGGCGAGTAGGCTAAGCTGCAGACTGCGCGAGCGCGTGTTGCAGCCGTAAGGAGGAAAAGTTCAACGGAGAGAAGACGCGGCCCAATGAATGTGGATGCATTTGTATGTGTGAGTGGAGTGCAACTGTGAGTACATTCAGATTTTTATATAAAGTGCGGGAATATCAACCTTGAGGTCAACATCAGTTATTTAAATTTGTCATGAAACTTTGAACTTTGATTACAAGAGGATATTAACTTAGTGAAAATTGATTGTTAAAATAAACTTTGCTGTATTAACTTAGAATAATTTGCTCTAATAGGTATTAACTTAGAATAATTATCTAAAAGCTGGTCTTACGGGGAATCCACGCCCGATTTTGCCCAAGTCTTAATAGTTGAAACACTTGTAATTTTTCTTTCATATTGGTCGTGATTTTTCTAAGTCTATCTGTTTTAGACACTTGTAATTTTATTCATTTTGCTCAGGCTTTTGTTTACGTGTTTGGTGAAATAGTTTTATTTAACTCGAAGGGTTTGTTTACCTTTCATTATGGAACCCGCACTAAGCTTTCAGGATGACGTATCTACACGCATATTCAAATCTAGAAAGAATTTTAAAAAGTCTCCTAAAGAACGCATTAGTAAGGATTACATAGAAAGTAGATTAGAATCCTTAGAAGAGTTGTGGGCTGACTTCAGACAGGGACACAAAGAAATAATGCAAAAGTTTGAGCCTAAGGCCTTAAAAATCCAATCATACTTTACTGAGGACATTTACGATCAAACAGAAGAGGAATATACTGAATACAAATTAGAGTTAAAAGGTGGCTTAGCCACTTTTAAGGGGTCTCATGATAGCCAGCGCAATGTTAGTGATGATAATACGCATGTTAAGTCTAGTATAATAAGACTACCTAAAATTAGTATACCTACTTTCTCTGGCAAATACACCGAGTGGACTACATTTAAAGATTTATTTGTGTCAATGATCCACAAAAATGACTCGCTAGATAGTGTGCAAAAGATGCAATATCTAAAAGGTTATTTAACGGGTGAGGCGGAACAATTGATACGTAACATACCTGTGTCCGATACGAACTACACACGGTGCTGGAGTCAATTAGAACAACGGTATAACAATAAGAAGTATTTGTCGCACTGCATATTAAAAAGATTATTGAGTCAAAAGAATGCTACTGTGGAATCGCCAGGATTTCTTAAGGATCTGATGGACACTTCAACAGACTGTTTAAGTGCATTGTCTAATCTGGGCATTAATGTTTCTACATGGGACATTATAGTTATTCATTTGTTGACATTAAAATTAGATCCTGAATCGCGTAAGCAATGGGAGCTTAATGTGGCGGCTAATTCGGTTTCAGATGATTTACCTACATTCGATCAATTTAAAGAATTTTTAACAAGCCGATACAGAGCCTTAGAGTTTATTGAGCCGAAAAGCGCCTATAAGGCCCCGAGTGCTTACGGGAAACCGTCCACCAGTAGCTTTAGTAATCAAAATGTACTCCATGTGACCGACGCATTACCTTTAGCGTGCGAATTTTGTACTGGGACTCACAAGTTATGCTTCTGTAAGCAATTTGCCAGTAAAGATTATGCCACAAGGCACGAGTTTGTTACCAACCATCGAATGTGTTATAATTGCTTAGGTAGCAATCATTCTGTCAAATTCTGCCAAAAAACCACTAGTTGTAGAATTTGTAAGAGAAGGCACCATTCCCTGCTGCATCCTAACGAGGTTTCAACTTTACCGGCCAATCTGAAGAACCTAGCTCAGGCAGCTGAGGGTGACTCCACGGAATCTGTGAATATTGCGACCAACAATACAGAAACAGAGATCACGCCAATAGTCAGCTGTTTTACGAAAGGTTTAGTGAAGGGTGAGATATTGTTAGCCACAGCTCTTGTAAAAGCTGAGTCGAAAACAGGGGACTATCAGGTGATTCGGGCGCTGCTAGATCAGGGCTCACAAGCTTCATTTATTACTGAAGCTGTTGTACAATCTCTGGGGTTAAAGAAAACCCCCATCAAGGGCGTAATTTCAGGGTTGGGTGGAGATCATACCTCGGTAGTGTCAAAGTATACGGTCCAATTAAAGGTTCGATCGCTAACCGATTCCAGCTTCAACATGATACTGAAGGCGTATGTTTTGGGCAAAATAACGACTCATCTTCCAGGTAAAAAAATACTGGTTCCTGAATGGATGAAGCTACAGCAGCTTACGTTGGCCGATCCAACCTATAGTTCACCCAACAACATTGACGTGTTATTGGGAGCGGAGCCATACTGCCGGATTTTAAAAGAGGGAGTGCTAAGGGGTCCGAACGGAACCCCAGTAGCGCAGTGCACCACTCTCGGATGGATTCTATCTGGTCCGGTGGTTTCTGCAGCATCAAGCGACAGCATAACCGTGTTACACACACAAATTAATGAGGACGAAATGATAAAACGTTTCTGGGAGATAGAAGCTGAGCCTTTATTTAACACTAAATTATTAACCACCGAAGAACAAAGGTGCGAAGATCTTTTCGCATCTACAACTAGAAGAGACGACAGTGGCCGGTACGTGGTAAAGTTGCCATTTCGCGACGACGATCCATCCTGGGAAGGAAACTCGCGTGAGGTTGCTATAAAAAGATTGCATTCATTAGAACGAAAATTAAGTAAAGATAAATCTCTTAAAGCAAGATATACGGAAGTAATTAACGAGTATGAACAACTAGGCCATATGGTACCTGTTTTAGAACCTGATTGCCAGAGAGAGAAGGCAATCTACTTACCCCACCACGCGGTCATCCGGGAAGACAAAAGCACCACTAAGGTACGAGTCGTCTTTGACGCTTCCTGTAAGAATGATAAGGGAGTATCACTGAACGATTTGCTCATGACCGGACCTACCTTGCAGCCAGACCTGCGCCACCTGATTATGTGTTGGAGACAACATCCAGTCTGTTTAGTGGCAGATATCGTCAAAATGTACCGTATGGTAAGGGTCACTGAAGAGGACACAGACTTCCAACGCATAGTATGGCGAGAAGACCCTGAAAAGGAAATAAAAGATTATAAGTTGCTGACAGTGACTTTCGGCACCGCCTCGGCACCATACTTAGCAGTGAAGGCACTAAACCAAGTAGCTTGTGATCACAAGGAGAAATATCAACTGGCAGCAAACCGAGTGGATAAGGAGTTTTACATGGACGACTTGATGACCGGCTGCCAAACGATTGAAGAAGGGGTGCAACTATACAAAGAAATGAAAGATTTATTAAACGAAGGAGGTTTTGTGTTACAGAAATGGGCTAGTAATAAAGAAGAATTGTTACAAGCCATAAATCAAACAGAAAAAGAGAACCTAGGGAATGAAAAAGTGAAGAACAATCTGGAGCTGAAAACGGATAATATTGTTAAAATTTTAGGACTTACCTGGAATAGAGACAATGACGAGTTTCAGTACTCGGTAAATCTGCCGCCGCTGTCACCACCTGCAACAAAAAGAAAAATTATTTCGGACGTATCGCGTCTATTCGACCCGTTAGGTTGGCTAGCACCATGTGTCATAAAAGCGAAAATATTTATTCAGCGGTTATGGATAGCCGGAATCGGATGGGATGAAGAGCCACCAGTTGATATATTGCAAGATTGGTTAACTTACCGTCAAGGGTTGGTCAGTCTTATTGATTTCAGACTTCCTAGATGGCTGCACACTTATACTGAAGATACACTCGCAGAGCTACACGGTTTCAGCGATGCTTCAAATGTCGCTTACGCCGCCGTCGTTTATCTTCGGGTAGTTAGCGCAATCGGAGAAGTTCATGTAACCTTAATCGGAGCAAAGACAAGAGTAGCACCGGTCAAACAGGTGTCCATACCAAGATTGGAGCTTTGCGGTGCTGTCCTCGTGGCTAAATTGCTGAAAGAAATAGCTGAAATTATGCACATACCCAAGCGTAACATTAGGGCATGGACAGATTCCACGGTAGTTCTTGCCTGGCTCAACAAACATCCAAGTAATTGGAAGACGTTTGTGGGCAACAGAGTATCGGAGATACTAACAACAATGGATTCGTCGCACTGGTCGCATATATCTACCAAAGAAAATCCTGCAGACTGCGCATCTCGTGGCATTACGCCTGCCGAACTCAAATGTCATGATCTATGGAAATTCGGTCCAAAATTCTTACACGATTATACAATTACCCATTCGAAACTAAAACACAAAGACACGAATATGGAAAAATCGGTTAGAGTTCATTTGGGAGTTGTAGAAGAACCCATTTGGTCTAAATATTCTTCCCTCAACCGACTAATTCGAGTAATCGCTTACTGCAGAAGGTTGATCACGAAGCGTGATCCCCGTCGAAAAGATAATGGTAAATATTTAGAAAAGTGGGAGTTAGATGAGGCCATGACATGTTGTGTAAAAATCTGTCAATCCACATCGTTCAAAACCGAAATTTCGGAGATCACGAATGACGGATCTGTAAAATTTAAGACGTCGAAAATCCGATCTCTGACGCCTTTTATGAAAAACGGTGTTCTGCGAGTAGGAGGCAGACTAGAACACTCAACAGAGTTAGAAAACGCCAAGCACCCGATCATCCTACCACATGACTCGCACTTTACAAAGTTAGTTGTAGCAGACGCCCATGGCCGAACACTGCACGGCGGCCTGCAATCCATGATCAACTATCTAAGATCCGCTTATTGGATAGTTAGGGTCAAAGATCTGATAAAGCTGCATATTAGAAAGTGTATTCCCTGCATCAGGCATAAGGCCAATAGTCAGACTCAACTGATGGGAGCCTTACCACTTACTAGAGTCACCCCAGACAGGGCATTCATTCGCAGTGGGGTCGACTATGCAGGACCCATCAGTCTGAGAACAACAAAGGGTAGAGGACATCACTCAAATAAAGGATACGTGTGTCTATTTATTTGTATGGTAACTAGGGCCATACATATCGAAGTTGTCAGCGATCTGTCTTCTCGTGGATTTATTGAAGCCTTTAAGCGATTTGTTGCCCGGCGTGGACGCTGCTTGGAAATCTATAGCGACAATGGCACGAATTTTGTAGGAGCTGCCAAAGAGTTGAAAGATTTGTTCAATAAAGAAAAATCGATCATGATTCAGGAGGTAGCTGAAAGTTTAGCTTCTAATGGAACCTCGTGGCATTTTATACCCCCAAAAAGCCCAAACTTCGGTGGTTTGTGGGAAGCGGGTATAAAGTCCACTAAGTATCATATTAGGCGAGTAATTGGCGACTCAACGTTAACCTATGAGGAAATGACAACCTTACTCAATCAAATAGAAGCCTGCTTGAATTCACGACCTATATCAGTAATGCACAGCGACCCAGGAGAGCCAAGTCCTTTAACGCCAGGTCATTTTTTAATAGGTGAGCCTCTAGTTACAGTGCCAGAAACAAATTATGAGCGATCAAATATAGGCACCTTAAAAAGATGGCAGTTAACGCAGCGAATGCTCCAAAACTTCTGGCGAAGATGGTCTAGCGAGTATTTAACTAATTTTTTACACAGGTACAAGTGGACCAATAAGGTTCCAGAACCTGAAATTGGGGACGTTGTTTTAATCAAGGAGGATGACATGCCTCCAGCCAAGTGGCTTTTTGGCAGAATAACGCAAAAACACCCTGGCTTAGACTTGTTGACAAGAGTTGTAACTATAAAATGTAAAAACGCTTTAATAAAGCGACCAACTTCTAAACTCTGTGTCCTGCCAGTGACTGACTAATTAAGGATATTGAATTTGTAAATTTGTATGTAGGTCTGATGCATGCAAGACACCATTTTTAGTTTTATTTGAAATCTTAGCCATTCCATGGTGGGCGGCTATGATGAAGGACATGTTGTCCTTGGTGGGCGGCATGTTAAAGATAGTCAAGTAGAGTTAAGTTACACTAGTAAGCGATAGATGGCGCTGTTAGGTCGAGAGAATTTTCTACATCGCGCTATCGTTTGTCTTCTCCAGAATATAGACGTCTATGCGCTATTCATCGAGTTTTTTGAAGATTTGTGCGGAGTTCAGTGGCAATAGTGAAATACATTTTGAGATTATTATAAATCAGTGTTTTCATTGCTTGCTACCTCTTCCCTCGAGAGATCATTTTTGACACTAATTTTAACCCCGTTAGGAATTAATTTTAGAAATATATATATTATTATTATATATATATTTATATATATATTATTCGAATTGCACCTATAAGATACGAAAGGCCTTTTTGCGGTTAGGTGGTGCGTTATATGTAACGTTGCGGAATCCTTTTAGACTTGTATTCGAGAAACTATACTTAGATATAAAAAAAACAAAAGATTGAAGTTGAAGTTTCAAGGTCCTAATTTGACTAACATGAAGATGAAGAGAATGCCAGGCGATAAAATATTCTGAAGGATAAAAATTATATTTTTAATATCATACGTCTCGGATCCCTTCAGCACTAATAAGCACAAACATTTTTGATTAAATATAATATATAAAAGTACGGGTTAAATAGTTAATATTACTTGTACTATTACTTATTCTGTGATATTACTTTACGAGTGCATTGCACTGGTGCAGACTAATATCAACATCTTCGCTCAAACGTAATGAAAATTTTCGCGAAAAAAAAAGCATATTAGACACCCAAGTGGATATTAGAAGCATTTTGTTGACATGTTGTACAAGTATGCAATCATCTCGTGACCAAAAATAACATAATAACTCACACGCTGACATGATAGCCATATAAACTAATATTTGTACGCTGGCAACTTACAGCCATAAAGAAGTTTGACAACGTATCTTGAGTTATTGGCGGGCCAAATAAAAAACTTCCCCATCGCGAGGCCGGAACTAGTTTTGCCACAGTTGTAAATGTATAACATGCCCATAATAGGGCTGTGATATATTAGTCGTAAATTTGAAACGGACGAAATGTATCCGTTTTGGCTTTAATGACTTTGATTTTACGTTAATTTTGTACGTAAATTATGATTATTATCTATTTTACCGGATCCTCCATTCAATTCATAATTCTATTGTTAACGTTATGTTCGCAACTTTTTTACTTGATATTAAGAGTAACTATAACGTCAGAAATTTAATTACAATATAGAAGCAGGATGGACACAAACAAATTAGAATAGGCTTGTAGAAGCTTTGCAAGAAAAATACATAAAAGTGCAGTTCTTTTCTGAGGAAATGATATTTCCAGTTTAATTTAATTTAAGTTCGACCTTAACAACAGAGGGGCTATTGCTTAACGCACTCGCAATCGCAATTGTTTTCATTTTGAAAATCGAAGGCTTGTATACAGGGCGTCCCAAACTTATGGGACATGAAGGGGAAGTACCTTAAATATCGTAGATAGTGAATTTTGCTCAAAGAAGACTTTATGTTATTTTTAAAAGTTAGTAATTCTGCATTCATAGATTTTCTAAAAATTACTTGCTTCGTCTGGGAATCGAACCGACTTTAATGTCAAAAAAAATCACCCTACTTTTATGATGCCAATCAAAAGAATAGCTAAAAAATAATAACTCTGCTTAAGTAACATAGTACTTTAAAAGAAAGGAACAGGCGACGCTGGTTACGGCTTTTTTTAAGGAAGTTTTTGAGATGCGTCATCTCAACGCTGAAAACCAAAGTTAGATTCCTGTATGCCATTTTTTAAATGAAGTCACGGTGCAGTTTAATGACGTCATACTTACACCCGAGGAGGCACCGGCTATAAAACAAATGGCCGCAAGCTTTGACTTTTACGACATCAATCCCGTCAGGCAATTCCAACCGCGGCTCCGTGACACGACGAAGTTTTAACTGCCGACAACAGTCGAAACCCGCCAACAAGTAAGTACCCTCGATCGCAATGGAAATCTAAATTGCATCGCATTTTAAAAAAGCAATCCCTTTTCTATCTAGCTGACTCGATAATTGCTTGTGATAATTGGATTTCCGGTCATAAAAATGTAAAAATTGTGCGGTTTCTGAGTCGCCCCTTCCCGCCAGCTTTCAGGGGGTCGCTTATTTATATGCTAATGCGGAGCTCTAGAAATGCCACGCACGACCAAGGCGGTGCACCTGTACAATTATAAGAACAACATTCTCCCCTTGTGCATTTTCATGAAATTTTCTGCAAAGGCAATTCAGCGGAATTTAACACGTTTCGCCGTGAGAACAGTTTATGAGAAGCATTTTGCACTAGCATGCCCCGTTCGTATAAATAATACCAAAGCCATAAAAGGTGATATTTTCTATTGGAAAACGGCACTATTTTAGTGTTGTAGCCCAACAACAGCTTTCGTTGCATTTCTCGGATAAGACAGCGCCGGTAAAATTATTTACTAGCCTTCATTCCATCTTAGTCCTTAAGATTGGCATCACATACATCATTGTTGTGCGCTACATGCTTATTGCAATTAGTATTATAAGTAAGTTACTATTTATTAGGTTTATGGTCCTACTAAGTATTATAATGACCCATAATTTTCTTATGACTGCAAAGAAGCATGAACCTTATGACCTACAATACCTATATAGCATCAGGTGCATTGTTCTGCATTCTCGTTTACCTTCGTTTTTCCTGATAAAACATTGTTTTTTTGATAAAAACTATTTATTTAGTTAACACACTTTAATAAAAAAAAATCGGAATACAACAAATTTCTTAGCCACCCCGGGTATAATATACAATTTTGGAATTAAGTTACCATAGAGTAAAAAATACTTTTGAACTTATGAAATTCTAAAGCAATATCCAGAAAAGGACCAATCTACCGAGGTTATGGGGAAAAGCGGTAGAACGCTAGCCATGAGTCCAGGTACGTGTTTTCACCACGTGCTTAGTCAACCCGAGTCCGTGCACTAGGACAACAGAAATAGCAGTCAATATAAATCCTACGTAATTCTTAACTCTCATATGCTGCTAACATCGCAAGAAGATACTCTTCATTACAAACTCGTCAGAAAAACTCAAGATTTTACAATAACATGAACTACTTTCCACGAACTACAACCGTTCTAAGTTCACGAGCACATTCGCATCGATTGCTCCGGGTGAACGTTCGCTTGTAACATTCGTAAACAAAAAGCCTCGCACCTCTAATGCCATTATCAGTAGTGCCATTTCTGTTGCTGGTGTTTCTACCCCAAGGCATTAGTATTCATGGAGTCAGTCGATTGAGAAAAGAATTTTCGCACCCCGGTCCGATCTTGACGAGGGAATGGACTGAGTGGTTGCCATTTTCTTTTCCCTTTTTATTTTTTCTCCAACAACTTAATGGAGTCGTAAAGAATGGGCTGGCATTTCATTATAATGTATTAACTTTATCCAGGCTGGGTGTGCATAATTACGTGTTTTGTGGCAATGGGGCTGAACGTCGACTCGTGTCAAGTACGGTTTTTATTAGCTTCCGTAAATGGCACTTGAAGTGTTTGTAACTTCATCTGATTGATTGACACTGCACTGAAAGGTTTATTGTTAACAATGTCACGATTAAAATTTCCACTTTGCAATAAGAGAATTAACTCTAGATCCAATACTCAGTATGAATTTAAAAAATGTACCTGTCCTACATCGATGTATTATTTTGTTTAAGGAAGCTGTGACGTAGTTAATAAGAACTTAATACTTGTATGCATGTTAGAAGAAACTGACAGTAAATAAGTTTCAGTCACAATTTTCATTTTTGCGACCGAATTCAATAGCTTTAACAAACTAAGTAGTCTCAACTTGGTGGTTCTACGTTTTAAGTATTGCCATATGCTCTACTCGTACAGCTTCTACCCCCGATTTCGTTCGCGTAAATTTCGATCATCGTTATTCCGTCGGGAACTGTTTTTTATTTATTTAAATTTCGTGCAAATCTGTCAAGTCAATGCAGCGTGAATGAGTGACAAACAAATATCCAAATTTTCGCATTTATAATATTAGTAGGATACCATAACATTGCATTGTCATCGGGTTTCATTATAGATTCCAATTTTCAATTCATTTCACCTATCAAAATAATAAATTGACAGACATTTAGGCTGTCATACTTTCTGTACAATTATTAAACTAAAAAATTTTTTTTCAAAAAACAGACAAAGCTTATACCTAACAGCGAGTTTTTACCATAGTCTATGGACACTATGTCAGAGACAAATGAATAAGGAAAAAGGGTAGCATAATTTCCGTTAAAAAATATTCAAATAAAAAAATGCTTTATCACGCTCACTTCACGAAAGGACGAGAATTTATCTAAGGTCATTGTTGAAGGAACGTGCGCGGAACTTGCATGGAAGACAAATTTCCATTGGCTTGATTAAAGTTGTCAGAGTAAGCGAGAGATGCAATTTGCCGCTACTACACACGCTTGGTGGTATTCTCTTATTATGTATTTTAAAGTCGATTTCGAATGTGTCGATTTTTCATGAGGTTAAATGACTTTTTGTTCAAATAAAAGAAACATGTTATAGCGTCTTGGACTCTTACCCCCATACTTATAAACGTTGAATAAGGTTGGAATAGTTTATGCCATGCTTTGTCACTTTCTGTCAGATGCCAATGTCACAATTACAGACAAGGACAAAGCATGGCATAAACTATCCCAAGCTTATTCTAAGTTTATAAGTAAGGGGGTTGAGGTACGGTATTATAATGAAGTATGTCTGGAAGTCCGAGCGTCGCTTGTTTTAAAATTGAGTTTTCCCAAATACCGCAACTTTAAAGATCAATTCTGGCCCCAAAAAATCTCTGTGGACGTTTTTTTTAATGAAATAGTTACTTTCCGGGCAAGTAGTACATTATAAAATAAGTACTTAAAATATTATGATAAATTTAAAACATTAAAACTTTTCATTTCAACAGTAAAATTACTGCAAATAAGAGTTTTAACAAATCTGTCAACATAGACTAATTTTCCGGATCCGATATTTCAATAAGTATTTTATTAGTGATAAGATACAAAGACAAATAATTATTAAACAAAAAACTTAAAACGACACAAAATTGCGAGCAAACGTAAAAAACGGATTTGCCGGGACAACAACTCAGGCTATTTTGATCTTCGACTGTAAACTGTTCTAAACATTTCTTGGATCAAAATAAAATGGTGGGTCGGGTTACCGTATTCCATAATACCTGAACGTAAGTGTTATGGAATAGTATCCCTGAGTTAATTGCATCTTATGTAATTACGTTTTAAGTAGTATTTTAGCCAATTACAGTCAAATGCTTTAGAACTATCTTTACACACACGTAGAGTGCAAGCTCTTAAAATGTATAAATTTCGGGTTCAGATTAAGTTAGACTACTGCAGTTATTTTGCACACGTTTTCGCCTTTAACGTAATCAAAATTATTTAAAATTAAAAATAATTGACTCTTCTATTTTAACAAGAATTAGAATATATGCACATTTTTTTTTTGTATTATGTTTGTACATTATTAGGAAACGTGTGCGAATTTGACCGTTATTATTCTAATGCTACAAGAAACGAAGTATAGGAGCGGTTGAAATGATGATTAAAAAAACATTTTAACGCCGTCTGTCTGTTCAACAAAGTAATGCCCAAACAAAAAACCAAAGGTACCTACTACTAAACTAAAAAATCGAAACGTCGGATATAATATTTCACTCGCTTATAACTTCTTACCAATTTGGAAAACAGAAACAGTTTTTGCTACTTAAAATGTCGATTGTTCTAGTAGACCCCAGTAGGACTGCGTGCGTGGCGTTTGAGTTCGTTACTTATTTATGACAAAAAGAATCGTCTAAACCAAAATCTGTGCCCAAAACGCTCAAAAGTAGATAAAACAAAAAAAAACACAGAACGCTGAACTAAAAACGAAATTATACAATCATTTCGCGGTCTACAAAGTGTGCAGAAAAGTTAACAAACGAATTGGCCAACTTACGGGTACACAATAAACTAGTGCCATAACTGCAAAAACACGGCAGCTCATGAAGTATGAAATGTGGTGAAAAGTTTATATTACGTTGCAAACACTGTATAATGTTTTAGACATGATGAAAGAGCTCAAATTACATGCATAGTCAAATCTATTGGGATTTTAAACCCTGATACAAAAAATGAGTTTTATATTATGTGTGTAAAAATAAATAAAAATAAATAAAATTATATAATCTCTATTCACGAACAACAAGCAAAATAAACATTAACAAATCCATACTAATATAATAAATGCGAAAGTGTGTCCGTCTGTCTGTCTGTTACCGCTGAACCGATTTATATGAAATTTGGTATGAAGATAGTTTGAGTCCCGGAGAAGGACATAAAATAGTTTTTTTTCCCGAAAATCATCCCCTAAGGAGGTGAATTAGGGGATGAAACTTTGTATGGAGCTACAATATAAACGAGTTCCACGCGGACGGAGTCGCGGGCAGAAGCTAGTAAAAATAAAACAAAAATAACAAAATAGCTTGTTAAAAAAATGCAGAACTCAGCTATGGAGCAGTTTTTCAGTCCTCACCACCTCACATAGCAGTATTGGTAGACGGCTGTCTAAACAAACTACAGCTATATTTCTTACAACTAGAGCTCTATGTTACTCATATTGTAAAATGTATAATGGCATCGTAGCTAGATGGACCAATTTGGACGCATTTTTTGAAAGAAAGCTACTTCAATCGAGATATTCCTTAGCTATGTCCCATAAAGATCAGTTGGTTCGTTCCAGAGATCAGCTCGATAGCAGTAGGTACGGGTCGCCATTATATTGGGGGTTTATTTATTTAATAGTTATTTTTATGTTTAAGGGACAGGCCTTCTCTCATGATGTGATCCAGGCCCTGTAGATTGAAGTCTTCACGCTGAACATATTGTGGAAACCTGCGCGCATGTTGAGCTTAAAGACTTCAATGTACAGGGCATGAACAAAATCATGTCACAGAGTTATTTAAAGTATCTGACTTTATTTTATTCAATAGGTTACATCGATTTTATTGGGTTCTTATTTTGAACCGCCTTGGTTTATGTGAGATTTATATGACATCAACCAGTATTTATTCTACATAACACCTTTCTCTTGGATCACGCTATCTATTGGTGAAAACCGCGTTAAAGGGTAGTTTGAAAGAACTAAGCGTACATTATAGAGGGACAGACGGCGAGAAGAAAATGTATTTTAAATTATTTAAACCGGTACAAAATAGCGAACTTCATCTTAATGATTGTATTCTAGTGCCGTAAGGGTGCATAATATTATATTCCATGTAAGGAGGTAATGTTAAGTCTTCACGCTGAACATATTGTGGAAACCTGCGCGCATGTTGAGCTTAAAGACTTCAATGTACAGGGCATGAACAAAATCATGTCACAGAGTTATTTAATGTATCTGACTTTATTTTATTCAATAGGTTACATCGATTTTATTGGGTTCTTATTTTGAACCGCCTTGGTTTATGTGAGATTTATATGACATCAACCAGTATTTATTCTACATAACACCTTTCTCTTGGATCACGCTATCTATTGGTGAAAACCGCGTTAAAGGGTAGTTTGAAAGAACTAAGCGTACATTATAGAGGGACAGACGGCGAGAAGATAATGTATTTTAAATTATTTAAACCGGTACAAAATAGCGAACTTCATCTTAATGATTGTATTCTAGTGCCGTAAGGGTGCATAATATTATATTCCATGTAAGGAGGTAATGTTGAATTTTTCTTCTGTACTTGTAATATCCTAGTAAAGGAAATTTAATTATTTATCTAATTCACCACAATCCTTAACTATATCCCCTGACTGCTTTTTCCTCAACTTACAAAGTTGAAATAACTGGAATATCAGCAGAGAAGATCAAAGCCATCCCTTTAGCAAGGAGCTTAACAAAATGCTACCGCCCTATGCGAAGTCACGTATTACAATAATAGCATCTATGTTATACTTCCGAATGCAACACCGTTGATATTTCTAATCCTCAGAATCCTTGGCACGCGCTAGTATGCAGATTACACATTCAAATAACGCATGCTAGTTGCCACAAAGACCGTTTTCCACCAACACACTGTGTCTCTCTGAATGCGTTGCATTGTTCACAGCGCGAGTAAAATCTTAAGCCGATCACAACACTGTGTGCTCTGTGTCTCAAGCAGAAAAACGGCCTGAGCAAACTAGGATTTAGCCCAATTTCGAGGCTTATGCTTCTAAATGTTTACTTGCACGGCTACATGCATTGTCGTCTGTTGTTTTAGGTAAAACTAAGTAAAGGTCTTAAAAATAATTGGCTAGTTAGGTACGCCGCAGTTTTATAATTAGCTTTAAGCGAATCTTTTTTTAATGCCAGATAAAAAAGAGGTATGTTATAAGTCTCAAATGTGTATCTATGTACATGCATGTCTATGTATTAGTGGATCTGTGTATCTGGGTGTGTCTGTGGCACGGAACTATGTCGATATAGTTCTGTGGTATGTGGTACCGTAGCTCCTAAAGGGATGGACCGGCTTAAACCCAGTCTTTTTTGAAAGCTTTTATTTAACTTGCAACTGATGACAGTAAAATAATACAGTACCATCGAGCTAATCTGATGATGGAACCTCAGGATGACCATAGGAACTCCTAAATTACACAAGGTAAACCCGTCGTGTTACGGCGCGTCGGAATCATCTTGACGAGTAAATGAAGACTGTGCAAAAATAGTACAGTCAGCAACAAAAGCTTATCCTAAAAATGAAATTTTTGACGAAACTTATTCAATCTTGTGGTATGAAAAATCGTCATGAAGGAACACCATTTTTTTGCAGCACAGAAAAGGCAACCGGCCACCTGATAGTTTATGGGATCTGTGACCCATAGACAATAACATTCTCGAGATTACAATATTAAGACTGCAACCCTAAGGACTAAGATGGAATGCCTCTATGCTATAAAGTAATTCCATCAGATGTCACCCACACCGAAACAAAACAATGCGAACATTGCTGTTCGGCGGTATTATCTAACCGCGATTAGAAAGGGATTAGAGGTGACAGTTCTACCATACACTTACGTCAAAGTTCATATGAATTGACAGATATTCCAATCCCAAACTAATCGCGGTTTTATAATAAGCTAAAGCGATGATGGACGCGACCCGAACGGACCCTGCATACGTTCCTACCACCCCTTTTACTTAATCGTCACTCTAAGTGACGCTGTTATTCAGGGGCTCTATTCAACACGGTAAAAACCAAATCATTTTCGACGATGCGTTTATCACGTGATAAAATGTGGTTAAAGCATCCGTCACTCTCTTACATGTACGTATCAGAAAGTGACGGATGTTATATCTACATTTTGTCACGCGATGAACGCAGCTACACTCAGGAGCAAAAATATCGGGTCAGAGTGCGTTTTTCATACAAACGAGGCTATTTTGAAGCCTTGGTTCCTAGCCAGGGGTTATTTTGAGTGAGGTTTAAAGGTGGGTACTCCGAGGTTCAATAGAGGAGGTCAAAAGTTCTTAAGACACCTAACTGATCGCACAATCAGTTGACACCACAGCGAGAGAGTTTGGGTTCGCATTTGGATTTCCTTACATTTTATTGTCATTTTCGATGTTTTTCTGAACATGCACAATTCCGGCGTTAGCCGCAAATTCAATCAGTTGGGTGTCCTAGGCACTCTGGAAGTCCTGTATCGATGCTCGGGGCATCCATCATCAGATTTCACTACAAGCATCCCCTGGCGAGGAACCAAGGCTTCGAAATAGCCTCGTTTGTATGAAAAATGCACTCTGTCCCGATACTTTTGCTCCTGAGTGTATATTAGGCCCCTGTTATCGTACGGTCAACGTTATGGAAGCTCTTATTTACTTGACAGTAATGGCGGTCGAGTTGAACACAATACCATAACGGTTAAATACGATTAGGATTTTACAGCCTATAATAGAGACAGGAGTCATCTGGTGACCATTAAGAAGCTATACACTTCCATGGTGCTTTACCTAAATACCGTCGCATTGACCGCAACCCACGCTGTCGTATAATTCCAAAAAAGGCAGCTAACTTTAGTAATAGTATTAGCAGTTAAATGTGGTTTCCAATAGAGTATAGAATGCTTCGACTGTAACATTGAGTACCCAAACGAAAATGTTCAGGACTTTAGTGCGTTGTCATAGTAAACTTCAAACAGCATTAAAATGACACACATGACCATGACTGTTCTGCCGCGTCGGTTTGTATGTGACTTTGCGCTTATCTCAGAAATAGTATGAGGATTTTCATTCGATCTTAACCACGCAGATAGATTTTCAAGAAAAGTGAAGATAAAGACGTCAAGCTGTATGGGTTGTTAATACATTTATTATACTTAAGAGAAAATAAATAACTGAATAAAATAATTTTGTTATGCGTTTTCCAAAATTTGAAAGAATAACTCTCGTTTAAGTGTTCATTTAAGTTATTTAAACTCATTTACACGGAAGACAATAATTTGGAATAACAGCGTTAATATGCACAAAGTTTGTCATAAATTAAACATTATTTTATTAATCATGCTACTTATCCTGACCTAAACACATTTTGTCTACTACATACATACATAAACTCACGCCTTTATTCCCAGAGTGGGGTAGGCAGAGCTACAGAATTTTCAACAACTATAAAAACTTTTTGATAATTCTGTAACCACATTTTGCACACTTAGGCGAAGATGTTTACCAGTGTATTAGTGACAGGTTGCAAGCCCATCGCCTAACAGTACTACACGCCTTTATTACCTTAGTCGGCTTTTACGACATCCACGGAAAGATACGGAGTGGCACTATTCTAATCCGGCTACCACACGTTCAACTATTAAAAACCAAATAATATTACCTACCTATTGATTCAGTGATTTGAAAAATTATCAACAAATTTCGCATGTGGGTCAAAATATCTACAAATATATTCTTTAATGTTTAATAAATGTACGTATCCACATACTCGTACCTACAGAACAGATACAAGATCAGAAGTTCGCTTTACTTGGAGTAGCAGTAAACAGTATCTTTTACCAAAAGTCGAAAGAAAAAAAACCGGCATTGCAGTGTAACTTCACAGCAGTTGATGCATTGCAACAGAAAAGTTAAAGCAATTCTTTATATCTTGCGCGAAGTGTAATTTGCACCGAAGCACGCCAATGTAAGACGGGGGGAAGTTTTTTATTGATTGTTTCGTGTTCGAATAACATTGTGACTTTTGAAATCACACGTTTAAAAAAAGGAGGTAAGCAGGGCATTATGTATCCTCTTTTAGACCTTATTACAATAACGTGAGAAAGTGGATAGATCTTTTTGTAGTCGGTTGGTCATAATGGTCATATACAGGTGATCAATCCAAATGGGTCCAGTATGCAGAATTCGGACACTAATTGATTTAGAGTCTTAGGGTAATTCGTTCTTTGGAACGCAGACCTCGATTTTGGATGATATAAAAATTGCAATTAAGCATTTTAATGAACGCAGGTGGGTCATTCCACCGTTTCGGATGTTAGACGAACTCATAATAATAAGGTTTATTTCTATGTTGTAATAAGGAACTAGGAAAATGACTATTGAATGGTCTACTATTTGGATAATATTCGCTTTTCTAATTATGAGTATAAAAGTAGCTGTTTTGGGTGTTACGGTGGAATGACCCTGGTACTAACCGAGAACGAAACTAATTTGTTTTCCCTTAAAAAAATACGCGTCAATCAATTAATTTAATTGATAGTGTATGTAGTATTAAACGATTTGCAATGGAGCTTTGTGTCCAATAAACAAAAATCCAGAATTTTGTGTCATAAAAAACTAGCCTGGATCATTATCATTTTTTTTTATATCTACAGATTACCCTAACCCTTATAGATTCTGAATTCCTCGTATTGACCTGTGATTTGGATTGCAAGCAAAACCAGGGTATACCCAGAGTACAGTCGGCCAAATATTAGGCCTGTGTGAGTGTCCTAAGGTTGAAGTCCGTTTGCATGTTAACAAAACAATAAGGTCGATGTCTTTGTTATCCCACGGATTTTTATAACCAAATTAAAAGTCAACTTATTTGGCCAACTAGCAATTAGTTACTACCCACCAAGCAGACATTGACTGCCGTCTATTACTTAACAGCCTAAACAACTATCAATTATTTCATTAATTTTGGGTAATTAGCTCAGTAGGTAATTGCCTCTCGCTCGGTAGCGAGTCGTGGAATGAGATAGATTATGTTTAAACAGTCACTAATATTACGAAATAACTAACTCTACGTATTATCTGAAAGGTCGTTAAACTTTAATATCATGACGTAATACAAGTACTAACACTTAGAAACCCCTATCCAATTGTAACCTCGCAAAGTAAACGTCACGTAACGACATCAAAGTGTACCGAAGAAACGTCAAAGTAGTATAAAATAAGGGATTTCGAGCACGTAGCAATAACGAACTGATTGAGTGACAGCCCCCAATGCACCCGATGCAGGGCCTTAATAAGGTTATGGGTCCCCTCGGTGGGCTAATATTGTGAAGGTTTATCACGACATTTTAAGGGGTTTTGACAGGTTGGAAATCAAAGGGTAATGGAACAAGAATGAGGTTCCGGTTTGAATTTTTATTGAATGTGCAATGTTTTGGTTATACAAAGCTATTCTGTTTTTTTTGAATACTTATATTAAATGTTTTCTACTTTTTAATGGGTTAACTCTACACTAATCAAAACTTAAGGTTTTAAGGGCCACTTGCACAGGAAATTTAACACTGGGAATCTGATGTTCACTAACTCGAGTTAGTGTCGTAACCCAGTGTTAAATTTTCTATGCAAGTGGCCCTAAGTGTAACTAAAGTTTTCAGTAATTATCAGTTTCATTCTCAACCGAAGAAAGAATCTTTTAGCAATACGCACGATAGCACAGTTCCATTATTATTTTCTGGGTTTATAATATAATAGAATCAGCTCACTTTTACGTTATTCACCCATTCCAAAAAAGGCAAAAAATCCTTTATACAATAAGTGACGCCATAATAACACCCGTAAGAAACAGCTATCACAAAACGCACCCCATAACGTATTCTTCGACGGTAAACATAAAGCCGCTCGCTCCGCTCGGGATTGTAATGGCGATCACGCAACGCGCTGAGTGACAGCGTGACGTGCCTGTGGAAATATTGCAGCTGGAGACGTGTGTTCCTGCATTTATACCTGAAGTTGGGGTGATTTCCCCCCTTTAGGCCCATGTAACCAAATTTCGTAACCGACGATTTGACAGGCAGATTTGCAATGATGATTTTTTGTATTTTTTTACAGGGTGGAAAGAGACAACCAACGGCCCAATACGAAAACAGGGACTGACTTATTTCTAGAAATTCTATTCTATTTAGAATTAGAATTCGAAAGCATACTTTAACTTAAATATTTACAGTGCGTTTATGAATTTATTTAGAGATAAAATAAAACCTTCCTTCCTTTTTTTGAAAAAGAAAGTAATATATAAAGCAAATCAGATTGTTTTATATTCAATATGGCTAATTTAACCTTAACAGTTTTCCAGATAACGTGTAAAGATAATTTGAATAATTATGAATTAAATCTTGACTTCGCTGATGAATTATGTAAACCACTCGAATAATTTACGCTTGTTTAGGCCTGAGCTATCGAGTCAGCAGCTAAGAAGTTACCGGGAGGTTAAGAGACAAATTGAATTAGAACTGAAATTCAACATAATAACAGTTAATACAGTGAGAATTTATGGTTCCAAATAGCTATATTAAAATATTTTATTCATTTTATACACCGTGGGAACGAGGAATCCGACAAACTTTAACCATCGATTCTAGAGCCAATTTGTAGTATATAATGTGATATAACATGTAGGTAGTCCAATAACGCATAATTTCCAAGACATTTATTATTAAAAAAATATTCCATAGTTAATTTAATTTGAACTTTGTCGATGGTTAAAATTTGTCGGGTTACTCGTTCCCACGGTGTATAGGTTACTATATGTATATTTAAAACCTTACCCTTCATTTTATTCATAAACGAACAACTTGAAATATGGTGTGTCCTTGGGGGTTATTATGACATCGCTATGCAGTTCATTTTACGGTGAGCGTAAAGGAAGCTTTAGCCGTTACATAGCGCTGTCCGTTTCTCTAAGCGTAAAATTTGTCATTATCACTTTATGCAGGATGAATACACATGACATTTAAAATATAATGTAACAACCATGTACAACTGTCATCTGTAAATAAAACATTTTGATGATGATTTGATTTGAAAGAAATCGTTTATTCGTGAAAATCATACTAAATTAACTCGGAATAGAATTTTGAATACAAATGCATGGTTTGTTCCAAAATGATCACAACTCAGCGTGATGGTGGCTGAGCCAGCGCTGGTCTTCCGTTGTGACCATTAGCTGAAAAGGGTCCGTAGCATAATATCGAAAGTCAAATGTCATAAGTACGAAATTCCTAAAAACAGAACTTTGAATATCAAAATGTATAATGTAGGAAATTCCTATAGATTCATGTCCTATGTTTAATTAGCCTGTTTTGAAACGTCTAAAGTACAATACCACTAGTGCACGAAAAAACTAACGGCATTATACCTACGAACGGTTGACCTAAGTTTAAAATGTATAAAGTGCGAAATTTCGAACGACATTTTAATTATCGAAGGTACGTTACGTTCATTAGGGGTGGAGTTTTAAGTTTGAATGTACTTATTGATTTTCGAAGAATTGTCACAAACTACAAATATTGAGTTTGAAGTTTAGTTATTAGGCATTTTGTACAAAGGAATATTGATTTTCGAAAATGAGATCATTCCATTAAAAGTGCATTAAAACATGCATCTTTAGGAATTTCGTACATTAGACATTTTGATATTCGAAGTTTAGTGTTTGAAATTTCGTACTTATGAAATTTGATTTTCGATATTATGCTACGGACCCGCTGAAAACACGTCGCAATAACGTCACAATCGCACACGCATCAATCGAAAGCAAAATATACATCAACACTGTTAAAATTAAAGATAAAAACAAAGAAAGAAATAGGTAGGCGTTTATGATTACCAAATTTTACTGCCACCGTCGCATATATGCGTTCACTGTCATATAAGTTTGTTCCTGGGCGTCCACGTCCCCTGGTAGTGAATGCGTTAACTGATTTCTTCAGTTTCATAAAAGAGATTTATGATTTATTATATGAGCACGAGTCGACGGATAGGGGTAGTTAGTAAAAATTTAGTACAGGGTTCTTTTTTTTACTTGCAGTACTCAAATTTGTGAGTTGATCCATTTATGGCGGCTGTATTTCCTGACCGCTATGACTTACCCAAAGGTATATTGAGATTAAATCGTTCCTTTTTCAAAGTTACGTATGAAAAATTATATTAATGAACAACTTAACAGTCATTAGTTGATATTCATTGTCTCTTCAAGAGTCGGGTGTATCCTTTTCTCAAAGGTAGTGACACATCAGCGATTCTTCTCCAAGTATCCATAGGTAGCGGTGATCACGCAACACCATGATCTACGGCTTGTTTGCCTCCTCTAGCTCTAGTATAAAAAGCTCCCGTATTGTTCGACTTGATAACGTACAGTCAAGGAAATTGATTCCTAGGCCATTTTGGACGTCTCTTACGTTTTGATTCATTACATCACTATTACATAGTGCAAAATGGTCTAGGAATAAATTTCCTCTACTGTATATACTGGTTCCAATTTGTCAATGTATAGCTCCAAGAATGCAGGCAAACGACCAATGAGAATTCACTGAAAAAAAAATAACAAGACAGTCTGCCGATCACGCTAGCATGGTCCAAAACGCGATGCGACCACAGCGTAAAGCGCAATCATGATCATTGCGTATAAATAAATAAATATCCCATTTTCAGAGCCACATAAAACCGGATCACATTAATTAACCGTGTATCTGGTCTGATTAAGAGTACAGTAGCGGAACGAAGCCACGGGGTCAACTTTAATTGGCTCGGTGCTGTATTTTAGATGTGCGATACGCCTGTTGGGGTTAATGAATAGTCCAACATGTGGACATTTGTTGTTCGAGGCGAGTTGTTTTGTTGTGTCATATTAATCAGTGGCTTGTTTAGCGACTGTTCTTCGTTATTATCTTCTTCTTGAACGTATTGCGGTGAAGTATACAAGACAGTAATTTAAATATAGACGACGCGCTGGCCTAGTGGGTAGTGACCCTGACTACGAAGCTAGTGGTCCTGGGTTCGAATCCCGGTAAGGGCAGATTAACATTAAATTTGACCAACTTCTGCTGTTCAGTTTTTTTTCTTTCCATACAATGAAATAATCCTTACATGAAACAGAGACGACCCGCGTCAAAAAAAAAATTGACCAACTTTATAATTTTTTAAGAACAACTCACGCTTGACCAAAAATTTTAATGAGCCAAATTTGTTTACATAAAAAAACACCTAATGTCTCCTTGGACACTTTTGCTCTATCTCCTTTAGATTCGGATTTCCCCATACTGTCCCATTTAAAAAAAACACTCTGTATACAGGGTGTTGGGCAGTCGGGTGTAGGGGTTTTAAGGGATGATATTAAGGGTCATTCTGAACATTTTTGACCACATTTACTATTATGCTAAGTTTCACGGTTTCCGAGATATTGATCATTTTAATAGGATTTTTTGTAATTGTTCCTTATGTTCGTGATACGAAAAACCCCTTAATTCAAGTATTAATTGAAAAAAAAAACAGTGTTTTCTTGCATGACTTGAATCACTATGAAATAAGGAAGTTTTAAAGCTACATGCCATTTTTTTTTCATTACAAGTTTTTGATTAACCTCACAAAATTGGTTTTTCCATACTTGGTGAAAAACAAACGCGGGGTTTTCTTAGTATGGAGAAAGTAACTCCTGCGCGTTTACTCAAAAAGTTGTAAAAAAAATAAAATGGCATGTAGCTTTAAAACTTACTTATTTCATAGTGATTCAAGTCATGCAAGAAAACACTGTTTTTTTTTAAATTAATACTTGAATCAAGGGGTTTTTCGTATCACGGACATAAGGAAAAATGACAAAAAATCCTATTAAAATGATCAATATCTCGGAACCCGTGAAACTTAGCATAAGAGTAAATGTGGTCAAAAATGTTCAGAATGACCCTTACTATCATCCCTTAAAACCCCTACACCCGACTGCCAAACACCCTGTATATAGGTAAAGATGTAAAGTCGCCATCAATAGAACTTGCAAAAGATGTAAACAAAACCAAACGAACCAATTCAAAGATCAAGTGAGGTCTTTGCAATGATTTATACACTAGAACATTATTTTCATATCATGTTTAAGATGAAATAACTATTAATTATGCGTTATTTTCAATAAAAACACGCTTGGTGAATATTTGAGGTTATGTGTCAAACAGTACTAATTTGTTTACATCGTTCACAAGTTCTATTATGACGGCGACCTTAGTGCATTATCGATCGGATGTATTTGATCGCATAAGTTTGTATTTGCAAATAAGTAGTTGTTGCTTTTTCAATTGACTTATCGATGAGTATTCAGTACTGACTGAAAAAGCAAGATAAATACTTTTCAGACCAAAACGATAAAGCATGTTTATTTAAGAACTACTTACTTACAAGTATACGTTTGTTCTTAGCATTTGCTTTTGAAAAGTTTGTATTGAAACAATAATTTGCGTACGCTCGGAGAGTAATTAAAAGAAATCTCGGATATTGTAATTACGGAATATAAAATGTAAATAAACTTCAAAAGCATCAAAGCTAAGAGCTTTCAATAATTAATGGCTTATACCAAATTAAGTCCGATCCAACACCCGAAATGATAAGGCAGCTACTTGTCATCTATAATTCTGAAAGTGAACAAAAAGACAGTAATTTGTGTTTGAAATTAAATTTTAACTGAAAACACTCGAAACGGCAAAGTACGGGGTTCGCCGGGTTGTGTATTTAACGCGGATGTGAATTTTGCCGCATCCGGCCAAAAATTAATGAGCTTTCTTCCGCTTACTTAATTAACTGCGCGGCCTGAGCGAGTTTACAGGCTGAATAAATTAAAATTAATATTTCGCACTCGTTAAATGTCGCCTTTATGGTATGATTTGTTAACACCCGCCATTTATTTACCCTTGAAAGTGTTAACGACAAATGGATAGAAAATAATTAATGCTCCTCAAGTTTATTTGCTAAGCGCCGACGCTCAAGTGGCTGAGGGTTTTAAATGAAAATCCCAGTGGCCTGTTTAACCAACGTCAAGTTAGTGGTCATTAAACTGACAAACAAAATTAAACGGGTAAAGTGTCAATGTACAAAGTGATCATCTATTTATGATGTAGACTTTGATATGGCATTTTCTGACTTAAGGTAAAAAATATAGTCTACATGAGGAAAAACGATAAAAATGCAGCACATTCAGGTAACTAAACGTAAATTTATTATAGGCATATTAATTATTATGTATTTAAACTTTATTGCACAATACATAAAGTAGGTACAAATGGCGGACCTACTTGGAAAATCCATTATACTCAGTAAAAGAGTTTATGGACCTTGATTTATAATTTGTTTTGATTTAATATGTTTTGTTGTTTTTTATTATTTGTACTAAATGTTTTGACTTATTTTGAGACGATCCTTAACGGTGATACGAGTAACTTCTTAGTACTGTATTGTTATTGTTATCCTGACTTACTTATTTCTATTTTGATTATATTAAAATTTATGTATATTGTTGACGAATCCAATGTAATTTCTTGTACTTTTGACATAACATGCAATGTATACTGTGACTTACTTTGGAAAATAAATATCATATCATTCATTCATTCATTCATACTGCGTTGAGGCATTCTCTGCCAGTCAAATAATGGGCTACTCAGAAACAATTTAAGGATGGGCCGGAGAAGGAAATAATTAAAAAAAATCAGTTACAATAAAACTAAGACAGTACTTTTAATGACACAATGAAATCAAAATTTACACGATTATTAAAAAATAAAAGTTTATCGAAAATCGGGTCTAATTAAGATCCAAGTCAAAGTTATTTGACCTCTAAATCAACATTCTATAAGAACTTTACTCGGGTAATAACTTTTTAATACATCATTAGTGCAAGCCGCAATATTTTGACGTTAGCAAAATATAATACAGAGGCCATTAATTCGCTAGATGGCCACGTGGCGTCACGAATGCTTACACACCCGTCGAACGAGTGAAATATGGATGGAACCTCCCTTAGGCAACGTCCACACACGAGCGTGCACTACGAAACTACGGCTGCTTCCCTCTCACTCCTTCGTGACTAAGCCGAGAGGAAGAGATGGACCTTGTGACTTTAGTCTTTGATTTTGGTAGGGGTTTTTACGGTAGAAGGATAATCGGGTAAACATTGCGTATGACGCGAACTAACCAGGTCAAAATGGAATATGGGACAAAGGAAATGCAACATAAGGCGTGAGAGATCAAAATTACATTCGACAGCGTTAATATACCTAAGGCTAAGCTAACTAGTTAAAATTCAAATAGATATAAATATCCTTGTTATTTTTTCTTGTACAACTAGGCACTTCCAGATTTGACATTTAGCTGTTCGATTCAGTAGGTTTGGCAGGTTCTCGCGATGATATCTTTAACCGTAAGAGCATTGGTAAATGTACATAAGTTAGAAGACTTATTGGTACATGGCAACGACAGTGTTTGAATTCGGTAGGTACCTTACGATCTCAAGTCGAAACCAAAAGCCACTATGCCACCGACCGACGCTCTTGCAAATGACAACAGCAACTGACATATTTTTTTTACAAACTATGATGCGTCATTTATTTATGGAATCATTTTGTTGACTTAACTACTACACTCAACTGAAATTTATTCATTAATTCCACATGAAAAACATTTTCAATCTAATTCATTAAGGTTGAAAAATGGTTAGTGTATGGCTGGTTTTATTCGCTATTTAATAAATCCATCTATTTGACTTTTTTAGTATTAACTAACAGTGGATATAAAACACTAAAAGACTTTTACATTCGCATTAAAAAACTCAGCTTATGATCACCGCTTTACGCCGTTTGTTACGACCCGACCGGCGTATAAAGCCGGCTCATACATCGCGATAGGAAGAGGGTTAACGCTTGTTTAGCAGTTTATTCAACAATTATAACGACTTGCGCCCCACTTGGGTGGTGGTTACAACCCTAATGCGGCGGGAAATTATTCCAGATTCGTATCTTATCTATGCCCGAAATTGATAAAGATTGTTTTTGTTTAAAAAGGTTGCCTGCAAACTACGTGTATTTTGGAAGTTTGAAATACATAGTTCAAACTTCGCAGATAAAATTTAGTTATAGGAACTTATTGTTTGCTTTGAATTAACTGGTCATACTAAAAAAAACTGATGATGTAATTTTCAGAACCAATTAAATATCTTTGCAACATGCAAAGAAAAAGTTCCGTTTGAAAGACCTTTGTCATTTACTTTTATTAGTTATACGAAAACCAAACATACTAACTCAGTGTCTTTACCTTCTCATTTCAGGATATGTATTTTTGTCTTACCTATTTGATACTTTTCAATCAATTAGTGCCTCATTAGGCGTTGCTAAGTCGGCCATTTTCACAAATTCACCAATAAACAATTTGGTGGCGTGACTAGAGAAAATTTATTAGTTAGCACGACGAAACGGCACCGGACCAGCGGCGGAACGACCGAATGACGTGCGTTTTCCGGCGCGGGACACTAAGGGGAAAGAAAATACCGTTTTCCCACGTAATGTCAGTCTGGCCAACCTAGAGGCATTATTGTATTCCATTCCCGAAGTAATTCTGGGGCCGTCAAAAATAATAAATTGCCCATTCCGAGCTGCGACGCGGCAATTTTCTAGTTAGACTTGCCTTGTTTGTGATTATTGTAATGATTACGTGACTAATAAATTTATGGCCGGATTGTTGTAAGGTGAGGCAATTTGAGCTTTGTTTTATGAAATAAACATCAACTAATTCAATAAATCGAAGATTTTGGTCGTCTTAAAATCTACAAGTTCTTATGGCATTGACTGTTAACGCGAAACGTATTCGTGCATGTATAGCATCACACACATCTCATGATTTGTTTGTCGTTACCTTTAATCAATGGTTATAAGCAACGATTTCAAAACCCGAACTTCGTCTAAAAACTGCATCAGTGCCAAAACTATGCAGGTAAACCTACCATCCTAAATCACGGAACTTTGCTAACCATCGATTCTCAACTCCGCCGATCGGAAATCGAGATAAGCATCAATTATTAAAATCGATCAGAACAATTACGTAATCGAAGGTAGGAGCGCAGTTTAATGAGTCCGGTTGTAAGACAAACTGTTGAGCTACTGGACATGAACTGGCTGGATGTATAACGCTGGATGTGACATTGTTTTTAACAATACGAATCCTTTATCCTAGTCAACCTTAACATTTTTCTGTTAAAAATGGCTTCTTATCGAACAAAACAGAGAGTTTTTAGCTTTCTTATAGAGAATGCACGTGCTAAAAGGTTTTTGTATGCTCTGTCAGGACAGCATAAACTCGCTCGTTAAAAGTTTGTCTGTCGAGTTGAAAAGCGAGTCCAGTCCTTGAGAAAACACAGGTACCTACGTCAATCGACGTCAAACAATTTGGAACTACGTAGGTATTGTTGAAGAGACGATATGCGTCCGGAGTAGAACCAATGCAAGTGGAAAATGCATAAGGAGGACCTAATCTAATCTATCCTAATTTTCATTGAGTATTGTTCATTTACTTAAGTATTGTACCGGATTGAAGTTGAGAGTACGTTTAGAAACGTATCTAACTAGTCAGATAGAAGTCAAGTCATTCTAAAAAAATTGATGGCAAAGATTTGTTATACAACAATATGTACATAACAAGAGTATTGACTGTAGCTGAATAATCAATTTAAATGTATGGTAACGATGACTCTGTTATGCTACGACGTAAAGCTCGTAGCAGTATATGCGATTATAATTCAGTTACAGCCGTATTTCGTAATTTGAATAAATTATTAAACAAGCAACCAAGTATGTAAAGGAAAGACAATCGTTGTAAATTTTGTATCAATGATGTAGAATGATGATGATGTATGTAGAATTTATAGCAAAATCGTACTTCCTACTAATATTATAAATGCAAAAGTTTGTGTGTGTGTTTGGTCCTCTTTCACGCTGCAACGACTGGGCAGATTTGGATGAAATTTAAAATCAAGATAGCCTACCTATACCCTGGATTAACATATAGACTACTTTTCATCCAGAAATATTTAAAAAGTTCCGAGGGAATAACGATAATTGAAATCTGTCGAAGTCGCGGGCAGAAGCTAGTAAACAATAAAAGTGATTCGTATGTGTGTGTAGGTATATGAGCTGTCTCGAAGATCATTTTAAATTATTCCAGCTATTAATGCAGCAGTTAATTTTCTCTTTTTAAAAACTCCCCATCTACTTAGATAAATTATTTCAGGACAAACAACTCAAATCGCAACATCACCCAAATGAAAATAATCGAGTACCTAACTCTTCCAGCAAACTAAAGGTCCGCTCAAACTGGACTCGACCAAGTTTTAATTAAAGCGAATATCTCGCACGGGGCGGCGATGTGGACATTCCCTAATGGTGTTTAGCCTGGATAATAAACGCGATGTAACTTGAGCTCGCGCTTGAGTTCGCGCGGCTATTTGAGTTGACTTCAGGTTGGCTTTTGATTTATTAACGCTAATATTGATCAAACAACGGCTAATAAAGCGGATGTAATTGGTTTTGCCGCTTTGCTTAAGGAATTATATAACAGCGTTAAGGAAGAGCGACGGTGGCCTAGTGGCTTAGGGAGTCGACACGTGATTGTGAGGTACCAAGTTCAAAGCCCCGCGTCACCATGTACCTACCAATGAGTTTTTCTAACATATGAACTTTACTAGATGCTCTTACGGTGAAGGAAAAACATCGCGAGGAAACTTGCGCATTCTAACAGTTGAGTGTGAAAGAAGGGTAATTGCACAAGGATCCTAACTAAAGGGTTGAAGTGTATCCTAAAAGGCCCATCTGTAAGATTAGATAAGATAACCGTGTTAAGAAAAACTAGAAATACCGTTGTACTTTCCAACTTTGTAAAGGGTTTGGGTTCGCGGTATCGGTTAAACGCCTTAAAGGGTATAAAAGTGATCGAGAACCCGCACCGTGTCTCCTTTTCTCTAAAATGTACATGACCAATAATAAAATAGTTTATTGGCACACGAATTTTATTATACTTTGGTTTATCCAATTTTTCTTCGATGGTGAATGAAAGCTACGCTATAACGTCATCGATATAATAATCATACGAAAGCACAATGGGTTTAACTAGATTGGAATAAAGCCCCAGTAGTGTTCTGAATGGAAGTATTGTAAGTAGTCTTCGCATGATGTACCTATAACTAAGTTGTTATTTTAATAATAGTCTAGTTTTTAGTGATCCTGCCCACAAAGCTGTCCCGGTGTTAACCCCTAGTACTAGTAAGGGCGACTTTTTTTTGTTCTAAGCACGAAAATTTGTTCCTGTGTCTAAACATATATATATATACATATACCTATGTTAATCGTTGTCATCAGTAGCTATAGCACAATCCAAGAGCTCTGATTGGGACTAATTTGTGTAAGATTGTCCACTTAAAATGTCCAAACGTCAACCCATAGAAAACTGTCACTTCTGACGCGTTTTGTGACCAATTTATTTATTTATTATTTCTCTCGTCATCCACTTAAGTATATAATTTAATTCAAATGTAGCCACCACCAAACGAAAACAAAATACAAAAATTTGGAACAGCCAGGGTTTGAACTACTAACTACTAAACTTTCCCTTTAGCTTATTAGAATTTGAGAATCTGCACATAAATCTCTTAAGTCTGGTTTTCATGCATTTAATAACTATACAAATTCAACGCACCAGTAACTGCAAAAGAACAATCGCCAAATCCCAACAAATGAGACCATTAAAATATAACAAGTTCGAGAAACTTCGAAAAAATCAGAAGTCGGTATGCGTCACGCTATCCCTCCCGGAGTCCCGGCCCCCCGTCATTAGGAGTGGGCACGCAGAGGGAAATTATCCTCACTTAACCCTGGAGGCGTTAACTGGCACCTCAGAGGAGAGCACTCCACGGCGATTACTTTATTATAAAGATTATAACACTTTTCCTTGTACTTCTTTTTAATGCTGATATTGAAGTTTAATAAGATAGGTTGCAGGTAACTTTGTGAAAAGTTGATGAGTTGCGTCTCAGTACATTAGCTCAGTTATAACTTGATCGAGTGATACATTTCCCACACTTACATCAACACCACACCTTTTTTTATCTTTCGAATAGACATTGATTGGGCAAACATCTGTTCAAAAGTGCAGGTTTCGTCTTAACGTCTATCTTTTATCGTGGAAGCATTGAATAGTTAGGTCAAGTTTTAATAAATATTGGTTTTTGACAACCGTTAGGGTTTGAATTAGGTACCTTACTTACGATTACCTATGAGGTGATACTCTTATACGATACGGCATTTTCACAGTCGTTTTACAGACAATTAACTCGTTCTTTTTTCAAACTTATGTATGACAAATTGACACTTGAATGACTAAAGGTCATTAACTGACTCGTGCGGCTTCAGCCGTTAAAAATCTTTCTACGTTCCTAATTTCCAAATTTGTTGTTAGATGGATTCGCTACATTCAAAACTCCGTAAACGCTTGGAAAATTCCCTGAAAGACCAAAAATAACGGAAAAGATACAATTTACACAGGCGTGAGCGATTGGTAAATATTTGATCAAGTATACATTTCGCGGGTTTAATAGTTTTACCCTTGTACCTATTGTAATTTGTTGATGTATTTGTCTTTTTTACGACCCCATTTATTTTGCGTTCATATTATTTACTTACCCCTTGAGCTTCGTATATTGCTAAGATACTAGACTATACACGAATAAACGTTGTTGTATGACAAAGTAAAGTTTTTTTTTTATATAGGTAATTCTAAAACACAGCTAGTACAAAAACGTGTAGTGCTACGTGCCTTTGTCTTTTAGGTGTTCTTAAACTTTTAAATTTACATTTAAAATACCAAAGTAACAACTGCCAAATGGTAAAACTTTTCAGACAGCAGCACATGTTACCTCTTACTTAGTCTAATTTGGAACCTTGGTAACCTTTATTTCTGTAGTACAATTTCGTTGGATCTGTCCCTAAAAGTAGCACACCTACGTATCAAATATATTGCAATAAATCAAACTGAATCAATCAAGCATAGTCTTTTTCTCCAAGTAATCAATCTACAGTCCCCAATTGGCAACTCACCGTGAATCGTAATAAACCTTTAATTTTGTCTCTTCAATTTGCGAACTCTAACATCAATTGTTTTTCCGAATGAGCGCCTCAAAATAACAATTCGTTAAGTTCCGAGCCCTTTCCACCCTCGTTCTGTGTGCGCACGGTATTGAACGCGTTGATTGTACCAATCGGAAACTTTACAAGTGGGAGACGGACCTACTATAATTAGTGTTCAATGGAATACTTTCGCCCCGTTGTTCTGTAATGAAAGTCTATCTGGAGTTGTAGTTTGGGCTCGTTAATCTGGTTTTACTTTTGATGTCGGCTGAGCAAAAAAGAGGTTAATTTAGTCTTTTGATCATATGCGCCCCGTCTCAGTAATTTTGTATTTTTTTTGTAATATTTTGTTGATTTCAATCGAAAGTGGATTTAGTATATATGTATTTATTTAACCTTTATTGCTCCAAACCAAAGTACAAATGGCGGACTTAAAATGCCTTATTTATGACCGTTGATATTTTAATTATCCTCAAAGAGCCACTTTGTTATATTTATAACCGGTGAGATTTAATCCAAATTTTATTTTTGAATTTGCCTTACCTTACAATATAGTGGACAACTATGTACCTACCGTCATATACAAGTTTGTAGCAAGGGTAGCTATTCACGCTCGTCGGCAAGGGTAACAATGTCAGTTCCGTTTCCGTCACCTTCATAAAGGTCCTTGCCGCTTCGAACATATCATCACTATATTATAAGTGTCATCACTATAAAATAAGGACCTAACTGCGAGCCTTGCGAGACTGGCGTATAAGAATAAAAAATCTTCAGAATGTTTTTCTCTAAATAGTATTAAAGAAAGGTTGTTATTGAATGATCAATCCCTAATTATAAGCATTCGTTTTATTCCTCTCCAGGCTTGCTAGTTAACATTTTGTCACTCCATCATTTGTCGTAAGCTGAAGCGTCAACACTGTCGTGTGGTGCCTTTTGAGTATGTGCAAATGAAATAATTCCATTGGGCCTGCAATCGACAGCCGCAGAGCTATTGGCCGCGGTTTTGTCATTATGTCAATGCTAATATTTGCCATTGGGAACACGCCAATCGATTGCTACAATGCGATTGAGCTGTTAATGGGACATTTCGGACGGCAGTGCATGTCGGCGATTTCGTGGAATTCAAGAATAGCTAGGGAAACAGAGGAATGAAGCTTGGTGTTAGTTTACTTGTTCATATTTTTTATTTGAAAATGAACAAACTGACGCTGGCGTTTGCCTCTTTTTGATCTTCTAAAATAGATCCGTTAATTTTATTCTCTCTCTGCCTTAAAAATGGATGAATAATATTCTGACAACATTGAAATTTTAAGTATGAGATTTTCTCATTTTCTTTGTGTGATTCAAATTCGTATTTTTTATTTTGCTTGCATTTAGACAATGACGTTATATATTGTTATAATGTGAATAATGTAATCAAACTTAAACAGCTAAGTATAAGTAGCAGCATAGATTAAAGAACTTCAGGTACATTGTCTTTATAATAATTTCAGCGTAATACATCATTACCTTGGTCCAGTTACGTTACTATGTACGTTTAAGGGTTGTTGTCCATTCGTCACACGTAGCGTCTCGGTATCGGCGGCACGTAGTTTCGCGGCAAAACTTTTATTACTTTACTTGCTAGTTAGAAAGACCTCTAGACACAAGGACTATAAAATACTTCAGATTGTAAAAAGAGACCAAGGGTTGATTGGCTTCCACTTAAGATTGTTATATGTTTATTGTTAGTAACGTTATGTTTAATCTGATGAAACCTAGCTTTTATTCGACCGTCCAAGAAAAATGGTAATGATTTTGACCTTTATTTATACGTATGTATGATCATGTGGACCCTCGTAGCGGTTAACCACGTGACCCAATTTCGACAAAAGAAGGTGTTGTTAGATTCATCTTAGCGTGATGGGGTACTCCATCCTTTATTTCGCAATATTGAGCCGGCTCTTTAAAAGTAACTTTTATAATGCTTTTTGTAATAGGTACTTTTTATATTATTTCAAAATCATAATAGGTGTCATGTTTCTCTTTCTTTTTAATTATGCGTTAAAGTAAAAAATATACATAAAAACCTATTCTGTGTCTAACATAAAAATTCGTCGAATACATAATAAAGAGCTTGAAATGACAATTTTAAAATTAGAACGTACAAGTTCGCCACGGGTTAATTATTATTTGAAAAGAATATCTAACAGATACTCAACTGTGTCGACAACAGAAGCCTACTATTACAAAGAAAATTGAAACTTCGTTGCTATTCATTATGAATGACAAATGGAATCTGTCAATCACTCGAACGAGTGTTGCTAATGTCTGAAAAATTGGAGGGTAGCGAGCTGGTCGGCACGCAAATGGTTACTACTTAACATAATCTGCCTGTCATAGGCTTCGAGCAAGTTAAAAATAATTACGGCTCGACAGGAAAAGAAAACAAAACAAATCTGAAGGTATTACCACCCAAGTGGATTTAATGAAACGACACGGTTAGATAGTAGTGAGCTGTTTTCGAAACTAGCGATTCCATTATGGGCAAATATTTCTGTGATGAGCGCGAGTAAAAAGGTATTTGTTTTCGAGTTTTTTTTTTTGAACTTAGTATGTATTTCCCTTAATATCATAAGTATGTTTATGGTCTTCTAGAATCACGTGAAAAAAAATACCTACGTCAAATGTTTCAAAACATTACGTCAATCATTAACTCTGTGCGACAAGGTTTTATAATAGCAAAGCTAGAGCTTAGCTTGGAACTGGGTATATTTGTATGAGATGGTCTCTCTAATGTTTTATTCGTTTACGTGTCTGAATTTTATTAATTACGACATTATCGGGACGGAGTGCTTAAATAAAATCTTAGCTTACTACAATTCTACAGATGCTGCTGTACCGTGTTTTTTTTTGTATTCAATAAAGAGTATTGTATTGTATTGTATTGTATTTTAGTCTACCAGGAATAACACTCAGGCTCTGTGTCGGAGCAAAACGCAGTAATTTTTGTGCTACTTAATTTTTTTTAATGTAGAAATAAATATCTTAGCAATTATCATTATTATTTATTTATTTTACGAAATATTATGAATTGAAAATGTTACAATCCAAGCTTCTTGTGTTAAGTAAAAAGCACAACACTGATTTATGAAGCTCGCGATTGTTATAGATATTATTATTTAATTTTGATGTCACTAATTACGAATAATCATTGAACTAATTTAGCATTGATGTTGCCTTTGTCAGTAATTACGCAGTTAATGAAGCAGGTATTGTTCTCAAAATTAAATTAAATGAACGTTTAATTCTAATTCTAACGATTTTCAGTAGTAGCTTTAATGAAACAATTTATTTTATTAAAATTGAGAGTAAGTAATACATGTATCTCTTGATTCTTAATAGAAATAAATATTTAAATGAAACTTTATCAAATGTCTATGATTATAATACAAATGGTTTTGAAGAAAAAACTCCCTTAGACGGGATTGTGACCGTGAAACCAATCTTTGGATAATATCCAAGAACTTCAATCATATGAAAAACAAATCTGAACCATTTAATCCTGTTTAGTTACCTAGGCGTACTTTTTCGAATCAAGTCGGAGAAATACTGGCAAAGGGCCGAATCTTAAGTATCCGAAACCGACGTGCGTGCATGACTCGATGTACCTATGAATGTGGAAGAAGCGAAAGGAATTTGTCAAGATCGTAGCAAATGGAAAGAAGTGGTCTCTGCCTATCCCTCTGGGAAACAGGCGTGATTTAATGTAAGTATGTATGTATTTAACTGGATCAATATAATTTGGAATATACCAACGATGCATGTAAAACATCTAATAAAATCATAAATACTTTAAATAGAACCACTACTTACCCAGTGTTTATAAATACCACTTAATAAAAACAGGAGCTCCTTACAAAATCCGTCTATTCGGTTCTCGTATGTTAGGATAAACTGCCTATACCAACGTGTATAATTTATACGAGTACATAGCGTTATGAAGTTCCAAACAGAATTAGAGAACCGCCGGCAGCTTAGGAAATGCAAATTTCACTAGTCTCATACTAATTTTGTATAAGTTGTGACAATCTGTTAGGGATGGTAATCCGATTTGTACATTGAATTTTCCGAGCAAAAAGCCTGCATACAATTAAAGAGAAAACAGGCTTGGAACAAATGATAGAATACAGAGATTCCGTTCCTAAATCCTTTCAGATATGTTTTAATCAGTCAACAAAACTAATTACAGCATCGGATATTGCGGATCCATACCGACCGATGAAAACACTTTGCAAGATATAACTCGCGCTCATTGAAGATTTATGCTTACTTTATTGATAAACTTCGAGAAGGGTTTCGTAGCTTTTCCCTGAGCAAGTTTCAAGGAAGCGCTCGTTTTCTTGTTATGGTTAATTTTCCTTTTTTATGTCGCAAGTTAAACAGTTGCGGTTAGTTAAACTGGGGTGTATGTTAATTGGTTTTGTGTAGGTATCTTTGATGCTTGTTTTACTATTCGTGCCTAACCGCAGCGCGGAGCGGGTTTGACTTTACCGCAATGCGTTTTGTTTAAAGCGTTTGTGGAATTTTTCAATGTGGATTATTACGGTTTTAACGTTTGTGGCAACACCGGGTGATGATGGGATTTGCAGAAAGAGTTCATCTAGGCACACGGTCGACGTCAAATGTTTACATTTTTGCCTCGAAATAATGTGCAGAAATGAAAATATATCTTTGACGTCGACTAAACATCTCGATCTCGACGCTTTGGCATTGTGAGCGGTATCAAAAGTAACTTACAATTTACAGCTCTAAAAATGTAAATGCCGTTCAACTATTTTATTTTTCGTGACAAGGAAGCACACAAGCACTCAGGCCACCTGATATTCTTCGATCATTTGGACATTTTTATTCGGTAAGATTATGATGATGACTTTAAGTTTATCTAGGGTAATTTGAATAGTCATGAGGAGGTATAATAGACTGTATCATGACTAATACACTAGGTAACTAGGTAACACACCTTGCATGTTAAGGCAGTTCCCAGTTTTGTCATTTGTCACCCGTAGTAATTAATCACCCAGTTATATATTATTTCGACCTCGTATGTCTGTCACTGTAATTGTTAATGATGCTAGCTAATTTCATTCGTAAAAGCTAGAAATAATGTGATATTTCGTATCAAAATAATTTTGCGGTCATATAAATACAGTTGTTTAGTTAACTTTCGCAGAATTATACTCGTAATATCATTTTATTTAGATCAAATTTCTGTTATAACGACTGTTAATTAGTAACGATTCAAAATATTAATTCTTTTTATGATCGTAAATTCTCCTGCAACTGTTTTCGCGTAGCGCTTTTTTATTGATATTTATTTTGGAACTATCAACATTTCCAGAATGAAAAGTATCTTATGTCTTTCCTCGGGGCTTAAGCTACCAAGTAACATATAAAATTAACAAACGGACAGGTAAGTTTTTTCACATTTATATTGTTAAATATGGATGAATTTTGAGATTTTCTAGGTATTTTTACGTGACAAATAAATAATGTTAGAACTTAAGACTTCTGTTTGAATAGGTGAGCTTCCACTCAGTGCCATAGTTGGTCTAAATACTTTCGACGTTAAAAAAAGGTCTTAGGTTTATTCCCGAAAGTATTGTCTGTTTCCTTGTTTATTTGATAGACATCTAATGAAAGTTTTGCTGTATTATAATGTGCACATTTCATTTTGATTCTTTTCTCCTCCATGTCGTGACGTTCGTATATCTCATGACACCGCATTAGCAGCCGATTCAGGAGACGGGAGACTCTTTCAAAATGAGATGGCAAGTAATTTCGTGAAACCCGGTTCTAATATAAATTATTCATCGGCGACGAAACGCCTGAAGCCTCGTATTCATTTCATTTCTGAATCTGAATTTCTACTTTTCTCTTCGCCTTTTTCTGTATCAAACCTACCTTCAATAAATTTTAAATAAGATCTCCGGATTAGAACGCTGGGAGTAACTACGTAAAGCAGCGTGTTCGCGATTTGATATGGCTGTTTTTATAAATAATAAAAAGGTTATTGCCTCCAAACGTTTTCTGTCTGCTGTTTTATGAATTTTAGAGAGTTTGAACTCGAATGAGGTCTTAGCTTATTAAAACTGAATTGCATTGCTACTTTAGCTGTAACATCACTTTATTTTAGAAACTAAACTACTAGCTACAGCTTCTTAAGCGTATGATCGCCTACTGCAGAGTGTAGGTGTACTCATTTGCATGCCACACTCCGGCTTGAGCTAGCTGCATCCAGTTTTAAAAAACATTTGTGTTTATTTGAAGCTGGAAAGTAAAGTTTTTTAGTACATTTTTTTGTTACTAAGGTTGTTATTAGTACCTACTCCTTTTGTTTGTCAATAATAATTCGTCCGTTTTGTTTATATAAAATAAATAAAACTATTAGCTAAATGTTCTAGTTTGGAGATATGACCAAAAACGTCCGTTAAATTGTACCTATGTAATGTAGCATGTAGAATATTATGATTATGTAACATTAAGAACAAAAATGAAATGGTACGTAAATCCTCATTCTATTTTCTTAAATTAAATTGAATTTATACAACAAGTTGTTTTAAACTGCGGTATAGGTGTTCAATTCTTTTTTGTTTTTATTGTAGTTACAAAATAGCCAAGAAAAGGGAAAAACGTGCAGAGGTAAAGATACATAGAAAAAAAAACATATGTAAATTACATACCTACCCAATATTTGTACTCGGAGGCCCCTTCTACTCTTATCACCTCGTGCCTGCATCCTTCCTTTGGAAAGGATATAAGAAACAAAGTAAATAAACTAAGCCCTAAGGAATGTCATGTTCCCCTGGTAGGTACGAGGTTGATTTAAACCAAATTATTTCTGTTCCATTTCCATATTTCTTCGTCTTTCAAAAGCAACATAAAACGAAAATTAGGAACTCCTAATTCGAACTTAAATTCTCCAAAAGCGCACACCCACTTGCTAGTCATAGGTACCCAATATCTACGAGCATACATTTTGAACTAGAGCAAACTTCAGACGTAAGTGTTATCAGCGGGCTGTAATAGCCAGCGATCGGTTCTGTTCGAAACTAAAGTCGTTCATAGGATCTCAAAATATTACGGTCTATAACGTGCCTGCGATAAGATAGGGCGGTGAGAAATGTCAGTTGCTGTTTCGAATTGCTTTTAATATGCCCACGGCTATTTGAATAGGGATAGTCCTGTACCCTGCTTACGAAATTTTAACTCATATCGAGTAACGTTAACGTATCATCATCGAGAAAATGTGTATGGCGATTGATATCAGCGCCCTCTAGTATGTAGGTATTCAGTCATCATCATCAGCCGCAAGACGTCCACTGCTTGACAAAGGCCTTCCCCAAGGTATTCCACAACGATTGGTCCTCTTCTGCTACTTCTACTGTCATCCAGCGGCTTCCTGCGACCTTTATCTGATCGTCGGTCCACCTTGTGGAAGGCCTGCCGACACTTCTACCGGTTCACACTCGCCACTCTAGAACCTTCCCGTTCCAGTATTCAGCACTTTTTAATTATTAGTTGACATTGACGATGAACTTTCGTATCGTCATATTCGTCATCGAGTAGTAACGATGAATTACCCGTAAAATATTGTATGAAAACATGAGTATATTTAAGGGGTTCATACTACGATTATTTTCACAAAACGTTTTCGAATTGCCTTTACTATTCGAAAATTGTGTTCTGAACCTATCCGTAGCACGAACAATGCCTATATTTATACCCACTTCATTTCTTATACATTGATTACAATCCTAAGACCGCAAATGCGTTGCCAACCCTGAGGACTAAGATGGAATGCCTCTATGCTAGTCATTTCACCGGTTGTTTTATCCACACTCCGGAACCCAACATCGCGAACACTAGTGCTTGGCCGCATGGTTAAAGTACAATATAAGATTAAGACTTTTCTTCGGTTTTCTCATCAATAAGCCATGATTTAACAATACAAACAGACAACGACATTTTGGCAAATAATTAACACAAATTAATTACCTATTCCATAAGCCTTCTTCCATCAACTAATGCAGCCGAGGCCGTTTATTTTCCAATCGGAAATTGGCTCTATAATTATATTGCCACCGTATATTGTGAGTGACACATTACTGTGGTTTAATTACCACGTTCAGTGCCGGACGCTCAGATTTTCATACAAATAGCGCCGATATGGAGGTCTAGGCACTAAGTATGTTGACAATTGGCGGCAAAATACACGCAACACTAGTGCTTAACTTTGTGGTACTGAAGCCGTCGTGCTTGATTGTTATGGATAATGTGATTGCATTTGAAATTGATTGATGGTCAATTAAGACAGCCTTAGTGACTAGAAATAACTTGTTTTATTTATTAATAGCTGTTGCCCACGATTCCGCCTCATCAGGAACAATGTACGATTCTAATAGTGAAAGATTTTTTCAAATCGGTTCAGTACTTTCGGAGCCTATTCAATACAAACAAACAAACGATCAAATCTTTCCTATTTATAATATTAGATATTTCAAAGCGCCTGATCGACGCAACCCGTGACAAAAATGCTGGCCTGTACTTGGCACAAAGATTAAGCATTGCCATTCAACGTGGCAACGTCAGTTTGCTGTCAACTCAACGGCAACATCAACACGTTCACACAGGTAAGGCAAAAAGTTGTTATTTCTATCACAAATTCTCTAAAAATGCGATCCTGCACGTGCTTCCAAACTGATGGTTTTTTTGGTCTGTAAAACAGTGTCTGCCGCGACTTCCGTATTAAATATTTCTCAATAAAAGTCCTAGTAGTCTAACCTCATTGTTATCGCCGATCGTTTGAAATTGACATTACTCCAGTAATGCCAACCATCGCGAAAAAAAACACAGAAAAGTAAAGGTGCGTTCATATTGGGGAAAATTGAGACGAATGTCTTAAGTTACACCGAAGTCCCAAGTTTACCTTTTTTTTCACGTAATTTTTATTTTATGCATTTTTTTCACGTAATTTTTATTTTATGAGGAAATCTGGGAAGGCAGACGACACTTTTATATATCCTCAAGTGGATGACGAGCAGTTAGTGCAAACAAAAGACGTTATTTTAACAGTGCGTCCGCTCAAAGTGTCTAGAGGGAGACACACCTTCCCGAAATTTATAAAGGATTATTCGTGTTCGTAAATTGTTGATTATTTTTGAAATATTTTTTTTTAATTCTATGCCTAGCATTGTTGATTTATAGGTTAAGATTGTGATTTCTTAGTTGATTATTCTTGTTCGTAAATTGTTATTAGAATTTGTAATTATGTTGATTTTTTATATATTTTTTAATAATTAGGTTAAGATTGTGATTTCCTAAGCAAAAACGTAATTAAAGACTGATCAAACGTAGATCTCCATTGTAAAATTAAGTTTAAAGGTTAAAATGATGATTTTTTAAAATTTTGTTATTGTTTTTTAATAAAACTTGTTCTTTGTGAACACACCTTTACTAGTACATTTTTTTAAAACGTTATTATTGTCCTAAGTTGTCTAATTCACAGTGTAACATCGATAAATCTCACGAAGAAGTTGATGTCTTAAATTACCCCGCCTTACAGTCTAACTTGGGACAGTCATAAAAAAAAAATATATAAAAAAAACTATTCATATATTTGTTAATATTATGTACAAAACAGAAAATATAAGTACAGACTGTAAGCTGAGACCAGCAAAAAGATTTCTAACCCTATTAAAACTATGTTTTTTTTGCCCGGGAATTTGAAAATCGTCTCATTTTCCCCCGTTTGACGGTAGTGTAGATGCAGTTTTCTATAAAATTGTTGAAAGTCCCGTAAATTACTTGGGTATTTACCGGTGAAAGAACACTGTTTACCTTATTGCAATCCAAGTAAGACAAAGGAGGAGAGGCGTATTCTTAACTCCAAAGAAATTAAATAATAGGCTTTGACTACGTTTCGTCCCTTTACTTTCTCAACCTCGTATCTGATCGGATAGTTAGATAGGAAAGCAGTATTTATTGTTTAGGGAACATGAGTGCTTTTCTTATCTAACTATTCGATATTGCCGTGTGGTGGCCAGCTTAGAACAGTGCCACTCCATGTCTTTCTGTGGAAGTCGTTAGAGACGACTAAGGGATTAAAGGCTCGTAGTATTGTTAGGCGATGGGCTTGCAACCTGTCACTAATATACACACACATGGTAAACATCTTAGCCTGTTGTGCAAAATGTGATTATAGGATTAACAACAAGTTGTTAGAGTTGTTGGTAATTCTGTAACTCTGGCTACCCCACTCTGGGATGAAGGCGTGACGGTATGTATATGTATGAAGGGACAGTTTGTTGATTACATTTTTAGTAAGAAGAGTAGAAGGTGTTTGCTTTCGATATAGTTAGTGCTTAGCTGTGAGTAGAAGTGGTAAAAGGTACAGAAGAAAATACTTTTTCATTCATTTAAAACATTAACAGGCTAAATATTTCGTACAGTTTTTTATACGTGCATTTCTGTACGTTATAAATGAAAAGAAATCTTCCCTTATTTTTCACTAAACACAATACGTTTTATCACTCCTTGCACTCGCGCTATAAACGTGAAAACAAATCCCTCCCTCCCCCCCCTCCAATGAAGAAACCATTTCGGTGTAGTATTAAAAGCATTTGATCCTAGTATCGCCGGCGAACGCCCTATTATAATAAACATCAATTCCCTCCGACACCAAACGCTGAGCCGCGTCGTAACTAAGATTTTGGCTAAGCCCCACGAAACTAAACTGAACAAAAACAGGTAAAAACTGACTGAATTTATTCCCTCTATTTTCGCTTTTTGCTAGTAGCTAAAAACATGGTTTAGAGAATTGGTAACCATTTTGGAGAAAATTAAAAGGAACCACTACTTACATTCTGATGAGCCCGTACAACCGGCCAAGATCCAGTCAGTGAATGGGATAGAGCTAAAGGTGTCGTTTACCTTTGACTCTTCTTGTAAATTTGTCAGTTTTTAATTATTAAAATGAAAAAAACAAAGAAAGTTTTTTTTTTATTGGAATCATATTATGAGCACCTCAACCAATTTAATTAAGTTTAACATAAGAAACCTCACAAAACTCAACACTGTTTACCGTGGATCTAATACAGCCTCTGATAGGTAGTTCAAATTTAATGTTAATGTTCTTCTAGAGTAACTTAATTAATGAAAAACAACATAAAATAATACAACATCCATAACACAAGAACTGAACTAACTCTAAATATATAAATTAACTAAAACATTAAATCTAAGAATGGCCCCTGCGGCATTGTACCAAAGATGCTGGCAGCATTTCCTCGGTGGATGGTGAAACTTATACGTTGAGCGAGGAAACTGCCAGCTCTTCGGTCTCCCGTGACGTCAATGAGCCTCTTCGAAACTTCTTTGAAGAGGCTTCGAGCGCTAGAACCCCACGGACCAAAGGTCTCGACGCCGAATGGAATAAACATATATTCTGGGCCGAGACCATTACGAACAGTGAGTTGCATATGATCCTCATCAACTGTAAGTACCTATGTGGTACGTTTTTTGATCACCGATTGCAAACAAAACAAGCATACATTGACGACGTAGTTAGGCTACGAAGCTAGCGGTCCTGTGGGGCTAAACAAGTTGCCATCGTTCACGAACGCTAACGTTAGGCGATCACTTTGGTGATCACCTGTCACTTGGCGCTGTCAAAATTAAATAGGCTAAACAAGTTACCATCGAATGTAACGCTAGCGTTAGGCGATCACTGTCGAAATGCGTTGTCAAAAATGAAAAATCTAGCCAAGTTGTATGCCCACGATGGGAATGGGTAAATATTTGAGCAATGAGCGCAAGTATTTGTTCCTGAGTCTCGGATGTTTCGTATGTATTTAAGTATATCATTTCTCTAAATGAGTATGTTTACCATTACCCTGTATACATAGTACCTACAAGGACCTAGGTTAATTTGTGTGAGCTTGTTCCCCGATATTTGTTTTTATTTATCTATAAATATTTGGCTGAAGGACGATATGAAACGAATTGTAATATTTTGCCATCGTTGCTACTTCGTTGTTTCACCCAAATCGTTTTTCTATTACGTAACAATACGCCACCATAACCTGATTCCCTTCAGAAATATCAAGGATGAACACTCGGTTTTTCGCAGATAAAAGAACAACGGTTACGGCGTCATCACAGACAGAACAACGGACTTGATTGCCACCCCTGCGTTAACTTCGTTAACACGAAATGAGCCTCCGATAGCTAAAGTTAAATTAGGTTAAAGCCAAAGAGGGGGCAACAAAATAGCTGTTTATATTCTTCCCCACCTCTTTGCTCTTTTACAAACCCAGTTAACATAATAGGTTCGCAAATATAAGAAAATACGCAACCGAAAATGGAAACTCGATGGAAATATTATGGTTTATAATTAAGAAATTAATTACTCGAGGCTTGCTCGAGTTATTAATTAGGTCATTTAAATTAAAACTCTTGCTTGAACACAGCTGTTAGCAGTGCCGTTGATCGTTAAATAATTCCAGTACAAATCAACTAAACTTACCTACCTATTATTTAAAAATGTACAGGTTACCATAATCAATATAAACCGACCACGTATATTACGTTATCGCACTGACAATTTTAATTATATAATGTGACAGTTTAAAGTTGTACCTATAGCGTGTTGATAATTTGTTTGTACAATTATACCCGTACTAAGTACAGTCACGACATTTAATTTGCTACCCACCTTAGGTCCGAAGTCAATCTGACATTCTACAACAATAAGGTTGAGTTTCCTAAAAGTTACAAATGACTTGACATCTCTAATGACTGACGACTTCAAGCATATTTTTCTTGAAATGGGTCCCAAATTAACGCTCGTGACCGTACATGATGTGTATAAAACACATTAGATATTTTCTTAGTAGTTCTTTATTTTCATATTGCGCACTTCATTTTTGATTTAACAACTTAGGCCAGATTCTACCTAACGAGTATAAGGTAGATTAAACGCCGAGTTTATAATCTAATCTCGGAGAAGTCTTATTCCAGTTTGGTAAAATCGATGGTCAGAGTACTGCCCCCGATAGTTAAAAGGGCGCATCTAACATGAAGTCGAAATCGAGAAATTAAATGTTTTAGTTGAAAATTAAAAAAATGCATGCTGTCTCTAAACAAATAGACATAAATACTTTCCGTAAACGAAGTAATATAGATATATACTATATTGTGAATGTGGTAGTAAAATATTTTATAATTTATACTTAATTATTTATTTATTTAAGATTTTCCTTTTCATCTTAGTAAAAAAATGTCCGGAAAATATCCGAAACTCCGTTGAAAAGACGCATGTAACCAATTGCGCCTTTTCAACTGAGTACAATTACAAACGTCTTTTTAATAAACATGCTTGACTGATATTTCCAGTTTTTCTCCTAAGGTGAAAGGGCGCATTTGGACACAAGCGTCCTTTCAATATAGTAATTCATATTTTAAACAACTAGTTTTACTTAAATAAAAAAGTAATATCTTCTCTTTTTTTACGACTTTGACATGTAGTTCAACTCTTACTTGTAAAATAAACGTTTTGAAATAATAATTTGCACATTATCAATGACTCTTATTCGACTGACATTATTTAAATGGGTGTTTAATGTTTTTAATAACAACTATTTTCGAATTTTCATTTTCCTTAATACTAATTGCATAATTTGGATCTGCAGAAATGATCAAATAGTTTAAAAAACGAAAAACGAATAGCATAATTTCCAATAATACTTAGTTTAGTAGCAAAGTAGTGAATCTGCATAACAGACAATCAGTATAATGTTCACTTTGTTTAGTATTTATTGCTCATAACGTTATTTTTTAATAAAAACCAAGCTCATAATGCTCAAAGAAAAATGCTCGTCCTCTTTTCATGTTAAAATTTGTTGTCTGTAATAATAATTAAATTTTATATATTGTGTACTTTATATTTAACAATAAAAACAAAGTTAATATTATCAGCGTGTTAAAAATCGAGTACTAGATGATGCAGAGCGCGCGAACTTGACTGATTATTGGACGCATATATCTATAAACGCTTAAAGTTCACGATAGTGCGAGTCATTTAAATCATTATACCACAATCTTGTAATATGTAAATCAAATATTATGTAAAATTGACTATTATAAGAATATTTAATAGCAGTTTTGGTGACTGTATATAATGAAGGGCACTAAATACGAGTGTGGGTTCGCCTTCGGTTCGGTTCGGTTCGCCTTCGGCTCGTTTCATAATAACACCATACAAGTGTTAATATACATAATTAGGCAATTATGTACAGTTACATACACTACTTTATCTACCCACATATCATAAGCCTCCATGATGTATTCAACCAAAATTTAATCGGTAATGGCGGTAATGAAAAGATCGAAAAGTTTTCTGACAATTGTCATAGTTTTTTTTTTAATTCAGAGACAAACTAGAGTCGGCTCCAACTATCATATCGTTTGATATCTTACTTACGTGCGACATTTGTCAAATTTGTATGCAAATTGATAAATTCATTTCGACCTAAACGTCATATATATCGGCCGATATTAGAATAGAGGTCAAATCAAATTTCTTTGTTTTCAGAGATGTTTAAAATTTGAATGAAATAATACTATATCGTAATCGATGTTATTATTTAGCAATAATAACATTTTTACAGATAAGAAATTTGTTCTAACAAAACAGTCTATTTTTATGGTGGTCCATAATGTGCGGTTCTTGAACGCATCATGGTCATCAATTCATCATGGAGGGTTTATGATATTTGGATAGATAAACGAATTAAACGTTTTCTAAACAAGTATTTACCAAAAATATTACCAGTTCGTAATAAATAAACAAATTAGTAATTATTACGAGTTAAATAAATAAACTACAATATGAAATTACCTTTACCTACTCCTTTCCGAGCTACTCGCGCGCAGGTCTCACACTGATTGAGTCTCAGGCGCAACTGATTGAAAATCCATAGGGTCGCCTGCCCCCTCACCTCGCTTCGCAATACAGTACTTAGAATGAAGGGCGCTTATGTGTAACTACGTCTTTTCAACGTAGCATCATCGCAAAAATAAAATATGCCTACACTACATCAAAGTTAGACGCAAATACCACGAGCATTCTCTTGAATTAGCAAAATACTCTATTGAAAAGGCGCAAGTGGTTATATGCGTCTTTTCTTCTTAGTTTTACCTGTAGATGCGTCCGCGTCAACATAACGTTATCAAGCTCTGGCTAAGTTGAAAAGGCGCAAGTACTTAGATGCGTCTTTTTATTGAAGTATACGGTGATGGATTATATCATGCGCCTTTTTAATTAAGTTTTTGTAACAAAGTGAGTGCAGTAACGCCCTTTTTGCTTATGGTAACTTCCAATCTAGCCTACCTAGGAAAAAAATAAAAATATCAGTAGATGGGTCTTTTTCTGCTGATCACGGCAGTATAATTAACTCATTTTTGACAAAATTGTTAGATGCGCCCTTTTAACTATCGGGGGCAGAGTACTAAGTTAATGTTCCGCGTAATTTTCAGAAAGAAATGAAGCGAATCATATACAAATGACTCAGGTAGTATGTATTGTCAAAAAAAAAAAGTCTTCTTTGAAAATAAATAGGAGCCACAGATGGTGGTGACATTTATAAACTAAGACTACGGAACCCTAAACTCCTATGTCGATCCAGTGCCATGATGAATGGCTATAACATGCATAATAGTGTCAGATATAAGATCGATGGCAGTTCTACCACTTGTTTACTTTCTGTTTTATCTGACCGTTTTGTTTGTTGATTGTCCCAATTCACTTTTTAACGCAGTGTGCTAAGTGCTAACAACGATCAATCATAGTAACATGTACGGCACGCGTCAACTTCAACTAATGGGCTGGTCTATATTGAGCTTTAGTAGCTTGAAGTTAAGGATGAAGGGTGAACTCATATCGTCGCGTGTCTAGCATGCGTGATCCTTTTTAAAAGAGTTACAACCTCATGGCGCGTTTACACTGGGTTGGTTAGCGAATGCGTGGGCTGCATTTGGTTTAAACCGATTCTTTATGTAGGTCCTATAAAAAACCGTTTTCACTTGTGGAACATGTGCCACCATTCTTAGGCTGCCTGTCCACTGGAGCGGAGCGAGGCAGCGGAGAGGTAAGTGAGATAAAATTCCACCAATAGAATTGCATAAAATCTCCGCTAGATAAGAGGAGCTCAATGCTCCGCTGTCTCGCTCCGCACTAGTGGAGAAGCAGCCTTATATTTTTTTACACTATTTTTATCATTACTAAAGGCGAATTCGACCAAACGAGAATAAGGTCTTATACCTTTTTTTTTTTTATGGCATAGAGTAGACAAACGAGCACACAGGCCACCTGATGGTAAGTGGAAACTGTGATCCATAGACATTCGCATTCACAAGAATGCAATGCAATCTTAAGACTGCAAATGCGTTGCCAACCCTGAGGACTAAGATGGAATGCCTCTATGCTAGTCATTTCACCGGCTCTCTTATCCCCAAACCGGAACACAACAATGCGAACACTGCTATTTGGCGGTAGGTTAATGGATAAGATTGTGGTAGCGATCCGGACGGACCCTGCACAAGGTCCTACCACCCGCAAACCTAGATTAGAAGCTGAAATTGTATAGACTAATCTCGGAGTAAGTCTTATTCCAGAGATCCCTTAAAGGGATAAGTTCGCCTATGTATTTTTTTTTACATTGTTCATTGTATTGTTTTTGTTTTTCTTTTGTATAATAAAGTGTTAACATACATACATACATACATATAGGTAGGTACAGTCAAGGAAATTTATTCCTAGATCATTTTGGACTACTTATTTCAAAGTGACACTGTAAATAAAATCATAAGAAGTCTCTTACATTTTTATTGATTACGTCACTATGATGATAAAAATGGTCTAGAAATCAATTTCCTTTAATGTACCTACAGTTGTGGATTCTCCAGCGTCTTAGATAATATATATTAATGAATTGTTCCGTTATTTGAACGATTTAACATAACGGTGTAACTTCTAACAATATCTTGTTTCACATTAGTTATTACCTTTCTAACCTCAATTAAAAGCCGATCTTGTCCTCAAACCAGCGCAATGACATCGTTATACAATAAAATTAAAACTTTACAACACCATTATTAAGATAACGATACGGGACCGGTCGTAGCTACCTACGATTGCCCTTAATTTCGTTTTAACTACCCACAATAAAAGATAAAAACTCCAATTGCAAGTATATGATGTCGCGACATTTTAAATTAATTGTATTTCCAGCAACTAATCTCAATCTCATTATTTTTTTATAACTTAATTGGTATTCTTTGGCTGTTGTAGTTGTGAACAATAAAAAATTACATTTTGACAATCACAGTAATTAAGTTTTCTTACTTTTGAAATGAAAAATATGTTACAGTTCTAGGTAAATAATTAAGTGTTATTTTATAACAAATCTAAAAAGCCTAACTCTGTAAAAAAAATTAATACTATGATTCCCAGGGCATCTCTTTTCCTTAATTCATAAGCCCTGTCAATAGGTTAGTCTGCTAACTAAATCATCATTAATTGTTACTAAACTAGTTTTAGTACGTTGGTTTTATATAGTATTTAAGTTGTTGGAAAAATGTGTGGGACTACAAACGTATAATTATTAACCAGATTAGGTACCACATTTTATGGAAATAAATAAATTTGACTTTGACTTTGCTATTTCATGAAAATTCAAGATTTAATTCGCGTTTTTGCAAAAACACGAAATTCACAAAAAACTATTTCAACCGAGTTTTTTCACAAAAACACAAGCAATACGACATTTATACATTATTGTATGGTAACTTCATTAAACCATGCACACTCACCAGATTTAAACCTTCATGCTACATAAAACACAGCATTACCAACCTCGCGAGGGACTCATCCGCATTTCGAATGTAATCATCGTGCCATCAGTTTTGCGGCCGCTGCTCCGGCGCAGGCCTGCTGTCCCCAACCGCGACATAGCCATCCAATTACTAAATCTTCATTAATGTATGGTGTGTTGTAGTTGTAGAGTTTGCAAAATTTTGGAGAGAAGCGTCGTTGAAAACCTGTGATAAAATAGCTATAAAACTGTGATAAATATAGCGTATAAAAAACATTGTACTAATTATTATAAATGCGACAGTTTGTATGTATGTGTTAGTTTGCTACCCTTTCACATTGCAACGGCTATACGGATTTGGTTAAAATTTGGAATGGAGATAGTTTATACACTGGATTACCACACAGGTTACTTTTTATCCCGGAAAATGTAAAAATTTACGGGGGAGTAACGATTGTCGAAATCTACGCGGACAAAGTCGCGGGCATATACGAGTATAATAAATAAACAAAATATTAAGGAACCATCTTACACAAAAATCTTACCAAAAAATATCTAACTGATGGTGAAAAACGCATTTAGGAGGAGTTAGCGGACATACAGACGGACAGGTAGACCTACAGACACGCGGATAGCGACGCTGATTTACACTATGTAAAGAAAATACAAAATACCTTTTTTTCCTGATTTTTGGTTAATATTTTAGGTATGTATATTATAGTATATATTTTCTTTACATATTAATAATCACGCTCATTACACAAATATGTGCCTATATTGGGAATCGAACCTGGAAATCGAAGCTTCGTAAGCAGAGTAACTAACTACCAACTAGGCTACTAACTTTAAACAGTGTCATGGCAGATTTCCAGAGGTAGGTTGCTGTTTTTTTTAAACCATTAATTTGGTCTATTGTTTGTAGTGTGAATTTCAATAAATACAATTTCAACTTTAAACAACCGTGCCTTTATTAAACATTAACCTGCATAGCTTTCATTCCTTACAAATTGTATACGTTTGCAATGAAGTGGTTTACGAGTTTGCAACCAAACTAAAGCATCTTTATTCACACTGACACTAAACAAGTCACCTTCATTTATCTTTCACACCAACTAATTAATAGAAATAGAAACACCTTAACAATCGATTCCAATCGCAACCACTATCGGACATAAAGAAGTCGAGTCACGAGTGCACGATTGGGGTACCCACTTCGCGCACACAAAACGAAAAAGAAGCAAGTCTTTGCTGAACGGTCATTAAATTGGATCTTTGCTGGCATAACTTAAGATTGAATTTTAAATGATTTTGCCTTGAGACTTGATGCTGTTTTAGTATTGAACGGGTTACTTGTTTGAGAAAACCGGAAATAAATATTCTGGAATACGACTAATTGGTACCCGTTGGATTCGACAGTCCTCCCAGTCTGCGGTCCGCCGCATAATTTATTGAGCCGAGTGTACCACGGATAGCTCAATATTTACATGCTAACATTTCAAATGGGCTGTTATAATATTGCATGTATAATCGGGCAACTGGAACACTATAAACATCACAATTTCACTGTGACACAGTGCTATGGTGGGTCAGCGTTCCATTTTGCAGATTGTATATAGTTAAATAATTTTGTGGCAGTGGTAGGTACTGCCATGTTGGTTTTAAAACAAACTGACATCACTGATAACCTAAATAACCATGAAAGTACTCGCTTCGTGGTTTTTATGAGCGTTGACAACCAAGGTTTTACCATGATGTAGAACCATAGTCTTGCTTTGAAGTATGTTTTTTTTAATGAGAATGTACCTAAAAACTATTTTTTGTCATAGCAATATTTGGATTAGGCACATTCAGAACATGATTTAGGCTGACATCATCATCACTCCAAGAATCCACGTGTCGTTGGGTTTTGGACTCTCATCCATTAAATTCTTGCGATCTTTACCAGGTCCTCGGTCCACCTTGTGGAAGGCCGAACAACTCTTCGCTGTCCGCTACGGGGTCGCTACTCTAGAACCTTACCCCAGTGGCCATCAGTTCTACGAGAAATTTGCCCCGCCTTCTGCCCCTTGAGGTTCGCAATTCGCTGAGCTAAGTCAATAAATTTGGTTCTTTTGCTGATGTCCTCATTTTTGATGCGATCTCATAGAGAAACTTGAAGTATACCTCGTACTATTGACTTTTTGGGTTTAATTATACATGCAAATTTGTGGCAACTTCTGGTTCAGTGAAATGCTAAGCCCGAGTCCAATTCACATTCGCAATGACACATAACGCGACGCGTTTACCCTAGTCAGTAGTGATCCTCTCTCTACCGACTCTCTACCTACGAAGCTTTTGGTCCCCGGTTCAATTCCCGGTAGGGGCAAATATTTTTTGATGAGGGCAAGTAAGTACTTGTTATTTTCTGTTTTTAATTATGTACCTATTTCTCTATAGATGTCAATATGTTTATTGTTATCTATTTTGTAGGTACCCTTGGTACAATGATAGAACTTAGTTTAATTTGTGTCAGATTTTCCTTTGAATCATTTTCATTCATTTATGTAAGTAGTCTGTGTTTTTGTTGTTGTTCTGACATATTTGACTAAGCAATAGGTTGCTATTACCTAAACCTTCTACGAAACCCCTAACCACGCAATCACATTCAATAATGAGTGCCTTGTTACAGTAACTCGATTTAAAAGAAAGAAAATCAAGTTTTTTCAAGCTTATCGCTTTTGCAAAAGGAACATATTACGTTTCTAACTCAACGCCAATATAAACTCAATCAAACCAACTTTTCCCGCACAGTCCCGCCTTTATTTGTCGTTCAGCTACATTTACAGCAATGTAAGGCAAACACAATTTCCCTCGATTCACGCTCGGTCCTTAAACAAGCCAGCGAGAACCCCACCAGTTAAACATTAAATTGATCTTGAATAATTCCAACCGCGGAAAATTGTAGGTCCGTTTTTCACATCTTTAGCAACGTTTTTGCCCATTTGGATTCCGGACCGACCCGACTGAGCCTGTTATCCTCCAACTTTGCCTTCTCGTGGAAAAACTCTTGCTATTACCGTAAATATCAATTTGTATGAAACTAGAGGGAGGAGCCGGCTCAACTTTCTGCTACAGTCAGTTACAAATTGAAGGAGCGAGCAAGGATTTGGAATTTTTTAATGCTGTCCCTGATAAATTATGGAAAGATGACCTAACGTTGACGAACTTTCCACTTTAATCTTCAGCCCGCTTTGTTACTTGCCCCTAACGCAATATATCTCGGCATGATGTATCCCTTGCAGTAAAAGAGAAACATTTTAACGGCACTTGAGTCGGAAGTTTCAGTTTAACAATGTTTCAAGCTTAGGGTTAATCTGAAGACTGGTTTGAGTAACTACTAGAGAGTAAAATCGCTGAGAATATTTACTATGTATTACCAAATACAAAACCAAGAAATGCTTACATATACAATTGGAGTATTTAATAAACTATTACTTTCAAATTAGATGTAAATAACCATAAATTTACCCTTAATTCTATGCCTATAATACTAGATTATAATATTTATAATTTTACCAAGTATCAAGATTTGTAATATATTTCCTATTAAATATGCCCCATGATAGTTATTTAGTAGTAATAAAAATTTGGAAAGATTTACTGGAAAAAATCCCTTATTCTGTAGATTGTTGCTATATTTTATAATGGTTTTGTTTGTATAACAAACTGTTGGTATTATGCTAGAAACTTACCCTTTATATTAGCAAAACTTAAGTTGGCTAAGCAAGTTATTTAAGAATATCTATAATAGTATATTGATCATGAAATTACAACTCTTTAAGTACACTTGTGACCCATGTAGGGACTTAGTTCACGAACACCCAAGTTTGTGACAAACTCCCAACAATTAATTGTTCCACAAGGTACTATCCTTAAAGTTCAACTCCTACTCGTATGGACACCTCAATTAACACCAATATATTTATAATCGGTGTAACAAAGACACTATACAAAATACTACTAACCATATACTCGTATACCTACATAGAAAACTAATTATTTTCCAACTGAAAGTTAATACGGAGTCGGAGGCACCTGCCAAGTGTCCAAAGGTGGGCGACAGTCCCGCTGGGTAGGGGAGTGTCATTGTCGCAATAAATTCTTTACTGTTCGGATCTGCGACATATAGGATATATGGACAAGATGTACGTAACATACCTGTTTTCCGTGGTATAAGGAAGCACCACATATTTACGAACGAAAATAACTTCTGTGCATTTTTAACGTAAAAAATACTGAAAACGGAACCCTTTTAAATCCCTTTGCTCTAAACACGCTAAAGTTATCGAGCTGAGATTTAGAATATTTGTAGTATTTAGTGGTTTACAAAACTGGCAAATTAAAATACTATTATACAGGGTGGCTCATTCAAATCGGTAAGTATGGGAAAGTCTGAAACTAGGTTTGTGTAGGTCTTAAGCAGAAACATTTACTGCTATACACTCGCGAGCAAAATAATTGCATCACTTTGCATTTTTCCATGTACACTCAATATCTTTGTAAACGGTATTATCTTTCTGAAATATTTAAATGTAATAAAGTCTCTTGAAATTTAAGCTTTCTAAAAAGTTAAGAAACTTGGAAATCGATGTAGTATTTTACAAATAACGGTCATTTTTCTGGTTCGTGGCAAATTACTCTTTAGCGAATGCACAAGTCGTGCTCCCTTAGACGGCTATAAAACAGGGTTAGAGGGGGGAGGAATTATCAGTCACTTATCAGAAGTCGACCGGTATACATCTCTGCATATTATCCCATCGAGAAGACCTGGAAAAACGGACACCACTGCTGTTCAAGTCGCCGTCATCATTCGCCTACTGCGAGAGGGCCGCAGTCAACGTTTAGTAGCTGAAGAGCTGAATTTGGTTCAGTCTACAGTTTGTAGCGTCTACCGGAGATTCAGACAGACTGGGGCCTTTACTTCAAGGCCAAGAACTGGCCGGAAAAGGTGCACTTAGAAGAGGGACGATCGGGTCAACAACAACAACAACTCTACGAGATCGTCACCAGACAGCTGTTGCTGTCCAACAGCAGCTCGAAAAAGTAAGAGGAGTTGCAGTCAGCGAGTGGACAGTAGGGAGAAGACTGAAGACAGCCAGCCTGACCCCAAAATGGTCTGCGACGGAGCCCAAATTGCTGCCTCGGCACCGAGAAGCACGTCGTCAGTTTGCTCAAAATCACCAAAACTGTACAATTGAGCAGTGGACCTCAGTCCTCTTCTCAGACGAGTGCAGGATGTGCCTGAACGGCTGCGATAGAAGGGGACGAGTATACAGAAGACCGGGAGAGCGATTTGCTGAATGTTGCATCTCCGAAAGAGTCGCCTACGGAGGAGGTTCCGTCGTGTTCTGTGGCGGCATTTCCTACCATGGGCGAACGGAGCTGGTTTTCGTGCCTGGTGGAGGCCGTGGCGGTGGTTTGAACGCTGCCAGGTACATCACCGACATCCTGGAGGAGCTTGTCGTCCCTTACGCGGGTATGTTTGATGAGGGGTTTATCCTGATGCAGGATAATGCCCCTTGTCATACCGCAAGGGCCACCACAGCCTACCTTCGTGAGGTGGGCATCGACACCATGGACTGGCCAGCGATGAGCCCGGACCTAAACCACATTGAGCACATGTGGGACTTCCTGAAAAGGAGGGTTCGGCAGCGGAATCCTGCCCCGTCTCATGTGGAGGAGCTGAAGCAAGTTTTGGCGGAGGAGTGGGAAGCCATCCCGCAAGATTACGTGAAAACCCTGATAAAATCAATGAAAAATCGATTAGATTGTGTGAGGAGGGCTAGGGGAGGGAATACCAAATACTGATGTATAATTATTTTTTTTGTTATAAATACCTTTAGTAAATACAATGCCTATCATTCTTAGTTTTCCTAATCCCTTTTTGAAGCGTTTTTTCACCATTTTCTGTATTCAGTGCTTATTTCAGGCTTAGGACTTGATATTACATTGAAATAACGTATTTTCTATTGCGTTACATTATCAGCTTTCATTTGGTACTACAATTTTTAAATTCGAGTAAAGATGTACAAAGATATTGAGTGTAGATGGAAAAATGCAAAGTGATGCAATTATTTTGCTCGCGAGTGTACTGCTATACCTACACAATCTATATCTGAATAGAAATAGTGTAAGTTTATTTATTATTCAAAACAACCGGGTTCGACTCCCTAGCTGGGTAGGTACAGTTTTTTTTTCAAATGTATGAATGCAGTTTTTCTTTTTATCAAAATCGGTGACATGGTTCCTAAGAACAAATCTTCGTATGTCTTATAGTTTCAGACTTTCCCATACTGACCGATTTGAATGAGCCACCCTACGGCTTGTTAAAATTTTAAACGTTAAAATAAACGCTAATAGAAGTCACTTTATATAGCTCAGCACGAGCCTCCCAAGGGACATGTTATAACAAAGCGCGCATTGTAACTCCAAAACCTAGTGCTAATGCAAATTTAATAACTAGATAAGTACCCAAAGTTTGCAACACAGTGGCTAATAAAGAGCTTTCGGTGACCCTGCACGGACCCTTGTCAACAGAGTTAGAACATATTAAGCAACTATCGCCAAGTGCACACTCCTAATATGACCTACTTCCTAGTAACAATTAGGAGAGGGGTTCAACCACTTTTGACATAAATTTACGTAAGTGGACTAATTCTCTTAATTTCCGCGTTGTAGTATCAATCAATCAAGTGTATTAAAGATAAAGATATAAAATTATAAAAGACATTTATTGTTTAAGATCGCCGCACGGGCACTTTAACACGTCAAGAATTTAACAGCGCAGCTATATTTATTGATATTTGTGTATGCTAATTTGTTCTTCGTCATCATCACAGCAGCCAGCAACGTCTTCTGCTGGATGTAGATCTTCCTCAAGGATCAACAAAACGTCTGATTTCTAGTCCACAAGTCCACAGCTGACCGCTTCGACAATTTACTGTGAAAACATTTAAACCTCCCACAAATCCAATAATATATAATATCTTCATCCGTCTCCTGTTATTGTGAATGATAGGTATTGCAGTGGTAATCGATAACCATGAAATAATGACGTACTTTCTCGGTGGCTTGCTTCTTGCTTACTGTTTTATAGCAACTAGCTTTTTCTGATTCTGTCCCATCTGAAATAATTGTATATTCAGAGAATATAAAGAAACCTGTAGTGCCATATAAAAATAAGAACTATCTTAGTCCATAAAATGATTTAAAATAGTTATTATTTTATTTCTTTGTCAAATAATTAATGACACGTTGCCGGTACTTCTAAATGTATGCAACAAATTCTCAAAATATAAGATACAGTAATTACCATCCCTTAAAACCTACGTTCATATATTTTACCGCATTCAATGAAAAAGGTCCTCCGAAATTATGTTTTAAGTGTTCCCTTAGGCCGGCGAGGTGATCTTGGTCGGTCAACTTTTCCACTTCATTTAACTTCTTTACTTTTGTACATAATGGCAGAAAGTCGGGGACTTCAAAAAGATTTAACAATGCCTATTTCGAGGGGTCCTTTCCTGCCTATTTCTGCATTTATCTCTAACGGGGCTTTGTGATACTCGTTTTATCGTTTCAGAGAACAGATTGGAACATGATGTCGAATCAAAGAGCCACTAGCTTTGATTTTTCAACGTACAATTTAAAAGAATGCTTGAAATATCGGGAATAATATAAAGCTACATTTTGATATTCCAACGTCATTTAATGCAGCTGCCATTGTTTAAATTAATAATTAAAGACCGTATTAAACCCTGTTGTCCGTTAATTCTTAATCCATTTTAGGAATGGGCGCCAGTGCCGAGGTAGTCCAAAAAATAATCATAAATCAGGTGTCAAAATGTGTTAACTACTTAATTGTTTATTATTATTCGTCAGTCTGTTCATCGAGAGATATTAAAGATGTTAAAATTTGATGACAAAACATTCCTTTTTTGTTTATACATCCATCGCAAATCTAGAAAATCGACTAGGTACCAACACACTGCTAAGTTAATTTGATTTATAAAGAGATCTAATCTGAATTATAATATCGAATTGAAGATATTCCCCAAAAATATGTAACACCGACGTCCACAAATGAATGTATCCTCTATAGACGTATAAAGCCTGGAGTGATTCCCAAGTTTAATTATGGACTTAATTAGGTCGGTTTGATGAAAAATTCAAATCCTTACTCAAGTTAATTTCCTCAGAATCTCTGGGAGCATTTTCTTATTCACATTCTACCAGATGAATTTAATCCAGATGAAGGGAACTTCTCAGCAATCATTATTAGGAGAGATATAATTGCTCTTCACCGTGTAAGCACATTAATTATTACATTTTGAGTGTAATTAAAAGTTAATAAGAATATTACAAAGTGATTTTATGATTCACTTTTGATTTATTTAAAAAAAAAACCTGCCGTTATTTAAGTAAAGTAATATTTTATCTAATCTAATCTAGAGCCAACCGGTATCGCTAGGGACGACGGCAAGAGACCTGATGGTATGTCTTTAATTCCGTGGAGTATGGGGCGAGTGCTGGTGTGGGATGCTACTTGTGTAGACACCCTATTCTCGTCACACCTCCGCGGAACGGTAATTAAACCAGGCGCGGCGGCTGAGGCGGCCGAAAGCATGAAGAAAAATAAGTACAAGGGTCTCGGTGCGGAATATCACTTCGTTCCTTTCGGCGTCGAGACCCTTGGTCCGTGGGGACCCGGTGCTATTAGCCTTTTTAAGGAGTTATCAAAAAGGCTAATAGAAACCAACGGAGACCATAGAGCTGGCAGCTTCCTCGGCCAACGCTTAAGCTTTGCTGTACAACGAGGAAATGCTGCCAGCATCTGTGGTACTTTGCCACGGGGGCCCTTTCTTAGTTTTTACTTTCTATTTAGTTTAATTTTATAGTATTTAGTTTAGTGATAAGTAGGTTTTATTTTAGCTTTAATTTATTGTAAATTGATTTGTCCTGTAATTGTTTATGTGCAATAAAGATATACCTCTATTGGCAAAAAAAAAAAAAAAATCTAAATAAGAAAAACCCATAACAAAGACGAAAAAACGTAACCGAAATCGGCTTTTCACAAAACGGAGTGCTGATAAGTGACACTTTTGCATTCGAAACAGTTAAATAGTGAACTACATTGTAACATTATAAAATCTAAAACCAACTTCAACTTAGTAACCGTAACATAAGGGCAAAAGTCTTTCGAATTCCAAATGTCAGATAGGTCCTTAGTGAACTATATACTTCAATTATTAGTTGAAAATTAATTCAAAGCGCATTAACTCAATCTACGACATGTTTATGAGCTGTGACACGAAGTAGGACGTGTATACGAAGAATAAATCTGTCGCCAATGTTAACGCCCGGTCACAAATTGTAATTTACCGTCACGTGTGCCGAATGAATAGTTAAACTTTGCTATGCAACGGCTTAAAGTTAAACTGAAGTCAAACTATCGTTAGAATATGGTGCAAGTTGGACGCGGACAAATTTTAAAGGAACGTAGATTTAGGTTCTACATTTATCATTTGGGACACAGTTTTGAACTGAATGTTTTACCGATTTGACTCTTGCGCAGCCTAAGCAAATGTAAATGAATTGGCAGCCTGTAAACTGCAGACGGGTGGAATTAGTAGCTGGCTTGAGGTGGTTTTGCGAAAACAAAAACAAAACAAACATGTCCAAAGCAACAACAACTGAATAAACCTGCTAAAATTCTGTGTTTTAATGTACAGTTTAATCTCGATAATCCGGCCCTTCGATGCACCGGCACCCCCAGTAATCCGGCAATACGTGGCCGATCATACACCTCCCTCCTACCTACGCACGCACGTAAAAACTCGTGAAAAAAGCGGAACAAGCGTGGATTACTTTAAACCTAACCTATCAATGGAATTTTAGAATATAAATGGCATACAAAAACACGAAATCACATTGAGATCGTCAACATAAACTAAATAATTCAAAAATAATTAAAACAACAACAAATCGTAACTTGTCTAATATTAACATCAAGGATTAATAAAATTAAATGTCTATGCAATAATAATTTTACAATTCCAGTTTTATATACTCATCCATCCATTCGTCATTCATTTAATTTGTATTCTATCAATGAACTGAACCTCTATTCTACTGAGTAAATACATATTACCTTTGACATGTTATCGTGTTGTCAACAACAATACCAAAACACCTCAAATACAGTATGGTTTTACCGAGGCATACACATTGAATAAAACATTCAATTTTATTAAGCATTTTACCTTTTTTTTATGGCATAGAGAAGACAAACGAGCACACAGGCCACGTGTGCTCGTTTCGTTTCGTACGTGCCATGGTAAGTGGAAACTGTGACCCATAGATATTCGCATTCACAAGACTGCAATGCAATCCTAAGACTGCAAATGCGTTGTCAACCCTGAGGACTAAGATGGAATGCCTCTATGCTAGTCATTTCACCGGCTGTCTTATCCCCAAACCGGAACACAACAATGCGAACAGGCGGTAGGTTAATGGATAAGATGGTGGTAGCGATCCGGACGGACCCTGCACAAGGTCCTACCACCCGCAAAAAGTAAAAGTATTCTGAATTGTCAACACATCTAACAATCTTGTAGATATCTGCATAATGCCAAATTAGTGAAATCATAATTGTGGGTATTTATTGACATAAACAGTTAATTTGGCTTAACTAACCTATCCTAAAACTAAACGTTTAATTAAGGTAAGTATCTAAATGAAGTGGATAATTTTAATTGGATTTAAAATAACGTAGACATACCAACATAATGAGCGTTCATCTAAACGAATTAAAATGGTCACGTGTGTGTTTATGTCAGTTTTAGTCAATAATTATTTTTTATTCTAAATCGTATATGAGTAGCCGCTTGCGCCGGTGCTTTGACATACCTAAATCTCAATAGCGTAAAGACCAATTAAAATTACCGGCTTCATTTACATCGCTTAATGAAACGTTTACGTTTAGTTTAGGTTAGTTAAACCAACCGAATAATTTATAAAATATATCTCATGTGCTGAAGATAAAAATTATAATAATTGTGAGGAAAGTTCCTCTCTGTGCAGCCCTAACCACCGGTAGCTTGAGCCCTACCTCGCTGCAAGTGGCATCATTAGGTTAGGTTTTTTAATAATGTATTTTTTTTGCATCAGTAGGTATTGTTATTTTCAATATTTACGCTAACTATCGTTTCTATTCGTTTAGTTTTTAAACCAATCGCGTCACTGGCGCATCACGTGACTTTTCGTATCACGTCATCTATCAGTGACGCGATTGGTTTAAAAACTAAACGAAGAGAAACGCTAGCTAGCGTAGTGCATCTTGTCTGGGCCCTCTGTTACTAACACGTTATGGACTTTGTCCGAAATAAATGATTTTGAATTTGAATTTGAATTTGAATAAAATATTATCGGGAAAATCTAACACAAATTGACCTAGCCCCAACATTTATTCTAGGTTTGTTCTATATGTACCGTGTACCTCCTAGAAAACGATAAACATTCTTATATCGAGAAATAAATAATTATACACTAAAAAAACGCCCAAGACTCAAATAGGTACTCACAAGAAAAAAATAGGTACCTACTCACTCATCACACAAATAGTTGCCCCCACCGGGTGTTGAACCCGGGACCGCTAGGCTTCGTAGGCAGGGTCGGTACCAACTAGGCAAACTATGTCGTCAAAATACAGGTACCTAGTAAATTCGTCTTAAGAACATAATATGACACGCAAGACCACCGCCAGAGTCAAGTTTTGTACCAGCGATGGAAAATATACTTATAAATAAAAGATTGCACTAAAACATAAATGAAATAAACCACATAATAATAGTTATATCTCAGTATAACTTCACAGTTTTAAGGCAAACCAAACAAATTGGATTTAATGCCCTACAGACTTCTCTGTCAACTCCAATGTTTAACTTGTTCCGTGCACTTCCAAAGTTCCTATCATGAACACAATGGTTTAGAAAATAGAACATTCTAGTGTATAGTTCGAACTCGTATAGTTCGCGTTTGAAAGGAACATGATAAATTACTCTTAGAGCAGCTAGTGCGTGTAAAATTGGATTTTCCAAGAAATATTTTCAATAAAACTTCCTATGTTACATTTTATACAGTTAAATCGCTCAAGTCTTGCTTTTACGTTCATGTGTGCAAGCATGTTCAGATAGATGACAATCGCCTCTTACACAGACTCCATGACGAGAGTGTGTTAATTTTGTACTGAAATGTAATTGTGTTGGTGTTACCACTACACTCAAAGTCCGCATCACTCAAGTGATTTATTTAACCTGTAGGGATTTAAATTTTGATGCAATCGGGTTGAGTGGCGAGGGAGGCGTCCCGAATCTTATGCCGTCCGCGGCTCCATCTAATGAGTTCCCACGGGGATGGATGCATTTTTGTTTTAGAAATCCAGCTTGTTCCAGGTAAATTAAAAGGTTTTGCGTTGGTAAATTACCAAAACATTTATTGTATGTTGTCCTTTACTCTCATTTTTGTGGCAAGTGTTGATTAATTAATGGATTGAGGAAAAACGACTAGGCGTGAACTGTATCTGTGGTAATTCCTGAGCTATATCTAAACAGATATCGCGTCAAGTATAAGTATTCAAGAACCTTATTGTCAGTGGCATAGACGGGTCTAAATATTTTTGACATCTTGGGAACATGTATATATTAGTTATCAGTAGAGAACGGATTTGAAGTAGCGATTACAAGTTTAATATGGAATTATCAGTTACAACATCGGACTGTCAAGCCACTTCCCACTGTTCCTATTTTAGCCGTGTAGTGTTTAAATCGGATATAGTCGTATATCCAGTATGTATTACTCGGCTAAAATGTAAAGAGTACCAAGTGACTTAACAATCCCATTGGCGACTGTAATTGATCATCAGGGACCAACCTCTTTTCTTGCATTTATGCCATTACGCTATAGTTTCCCATCGCCTGCTGTGTTTCCACGATCTGTACTAATTTCCCAGCCATCTCCCGCGGAAATTTACAACCTCATCGGGGCTTGATGAAGCCAAGGTAAAAGTTTACCCAACTAGTCTGAGTAAGGGTTTTACCTTCAGACTTTACTAGGATTATTTTTACTGTGCCCTTGCAGAGCTTCGAATATACATCAAACATACGTTATAATTATTTGTACTTGATACTATTTTGATCGTAATCGCATAGATATTGACGATTGGTTTTTAATTAAAGATGCTGTTACGTTAAGAATGTATTGCGAAATTTAATTGTACCTCAGAAACTCATGCGATTATTAACATCGTCTAAACATATGAATTTCAATATGACATTGGCCCTAGACAATATGTATATGGCAAGATAGTTATCGTTATCGAAAATATATAGAAATGAAGCAAGGTTCACATCGAGAACTAATATCCATTACATATATTTTGCCAGTTTCTAATCGTTTAAATCAGCGTTATGCATCTTGTCTAGGGTATTTTATATGACAATATTGAATGTATGTACCTTTCTAAGCATTGCCAAGTATGTAGCTATATAATCTCCGCACGTACACACGGAATGTATTGAAATCCGGGGCCGAGTAAACAAAACACTACACAAAGCGGGCCATCCTCACGGACGGTCTATCCATTCTTTATCTTTAACTACCCAATTCCGTCAGCATAAAAAGCGCTTTCTTGCCATTTAGCGCTGTTTTCGTCCTTTTTACCTCAAAACCGAGGCTATAACACCTCTCCGGGGTGCGGTGGTATTTGCATTTAGAGCGAACGACTGATATTCTGACCTTATCGGAGGAAGATTGTGTTTGGGGCACGAATTCTGATGACACGGCCGGGAAGATACTAAAGTGTGCGTGCGCGATCCGCGTTCGAACATGCTTTCGCTGATGATGTATGCGTATTGAATAAGAAACAGGCTCGTTTTAATAAAAGTCGCTGATGACTTGAACGAGATATGCCTTAGAATTTTTAGGTCATTTATGTCTCCTATTCTACTTGTGCTACGAGTATCTTCCTAACATAAAACATATGATATCTTGAAAAAAAACGTAGGTTTGTAGGTTATTCATTAATTCAAGAGGCAGAATTTTCATAGCAAAACTCAAACATCAAAAGGGATTGACCATTGTGTTTTATCGACTATCGATGATTCATTGTTACTTAGCAAGACATGTTTTACGTCATGAAATTAGACCTGTAACGGGGAGGCTTTTTCCCAGCAGTGGGACACTCTATAAAGTACCAAAAAAAAATGGTCTGTGTGTATAAAGGTTAACAAAATAATATATTAATAAAATAGTAACTTGTTGTATTTTTTACAATTTTAAAAAACTTAAATCCGAAACGCAAATGTCAAATAGCATCATCCAAATCTATATCTGTACTAATTATGTTTTCTTCATCTTGTCTATACCTAGTAATCAAGAATCGTCATTATATTGCCATCATTTAAAATGATCCTGTTTTCCGGAATCCTATCAAGTAATATCGGTAACCGGAATAGTCGATAAAACATAATGGTCGATTTTTGCTATAAAAATTCCGCCCCTTGTTCATTATACTCATTATCAATCAACCAATGGGCCAGATAGATACAATTTAAGGTTGGTACTGAGAAGAATATACTTAATAAAAAAATTAATAGACTGTAACGTAAACGATGGTATTTATTTCTCTTAACCATACAAATATTTTTGATTCAAACATAAAACAAATAAAATACCAAGTACTCAGCGCTACTCATAAATACGACATACAGGAAAACGTTACAAAACCCCTCAAACACAAAAAGAGGAAACAAATCACAAATTCTAGTATGAAACAAAAACACGGGTTCAAATTAACCACGAAACGGATGCTCGTTACGTAGGAAACAAAAAACAGGAGCATTACCGAACAGGTGAGGGAGATATGGGGCTGAATATTATAATCATATTTCAGAGGGTTCGCTTGTGCCCCGTGCAACAACGTGGTGCTTTAATACTTGATTTTGGGTTAATCATGCTTTTAATTTCACCTCGTTTGTAATCTTATTACGTAACCCTCGCATAGGCGAGACAGGCGGAGTTGGTTTGGAAGAAAATATTTTTATTTGGTATTACGTTTAGGTAACGTGTAAATAATACTTTACGAGTAATGTTCTATGATGTTTGCTATGTAAAATTCACTGCTTCTGTTGTTCTCAACCTAATATTGTAAATGTCTCTATATGTGTAAATCTATAACATTGTACGCGCCTTGGTCCATACTGTAAGCCTATAATTGTAATTATAATAATAAATAAATAAATAAATAATCTGGCTTGAAAAATACACATAAGCCTGAGTTTCAAACACGTCTTGAAAGCCGAGAGCTTAGTCTTAATTCTAGACATTTTCCACGACTTCATATTCATAGTGTTTGCTGGATACTGTTTTATATACAACGGCATTGTGATAAATTTTAATAGTTAGAACACTTTGTACTGCGATTCTCTTCGAACAAAAACCTTTCTGTTCAGAGATTTATATTTCAAGCTTTTTTTTTTTCTTTAGTAGTTTAAACAATAAACAGATTTGAAATATGAATTTATGAAGATATTTATTCACACTTTATCCTATCACACTAACTATAATATCTTCTAACATATCCCCGAATAACTTATTGACTTAGCGCCGTTTATTGTGACCTAAATCCAGATTTTTAGTATAATAATTGTTTCCGTCTCTTTCGCGCAAGGCCGGCCCCGGAAGATTAATAGCAACATTTATCAGACTTTCGTTTGTTTTGAGTGTCGTCGGGATACCGGGAATTAGGTTGTTCCCGGAATGGTGCTAAAGTCTTATAATCCAATTTAAAATATTACTTCCCTTTCTTAAATTTGGCGTGTTAAGTCAGGTTTCTAGGCTTTATTATGCTTTTGTAACAGGTATATAATTCCGAAAGTGTCATAATTCCGAATGGGTCAATATTCATTTTCATTTTTCCCGAATACAGTGTTTTAATAGCTCCAGTATAACATCGTTTTTGGAAAAATTTAAATAAAAAAAAAAAAATATTCGGAAAAAAAAACTGAATTAGTTTTGTAATTTTGTCAATGTGTACCTATTGATAGTCTACTAACAGGCATGTTTTACCCAATTACAGAAGATTAGTATGTATGTATAATTCTCCGTTCCCTCGTAGACGTTGAACGGATTGCCCAATGTTGATAATCGAGATATCATAGATTTGTCCTAACATTGCGAATGTCACTGCGTACATGAATTTAATATAAATGACAAAATAGCAGATTGCAATTTAGCAAAAGACGACAATATTATAAGCAAAAAACGGCCAGGATATTAAAGGTTAATTTTTTTATGACTCGTTAATTGCATCGTTTGCAGTAATTTCAATCAATGTCAAACCATTGCTTCCTTTATTAGCTGCTTATTGAGACTAATATAACAATTCAAAACACGGTTGATCTAAGCTAAATACATTGGAGATACTGTTGTCATCTAACAAAAACATTACGAGTATGTCAGTTTTATATTGGTAAACAAATAGGATTCATAATTTACACTTCCTGTGACAAATACATAGGGTAAATACAGAAAGCCAAAACAGTTTCATATACTTGCTCAGGCTTGGCTGAACGCGTACCTAAACACTTAAAACAAATTGATTTTGTGATCGAACTTTACAATACGATGCCACTGCCGCAAAGTGGGTGCCATGGAGGGCTTTATTTTGTAAGTTAGCTGCTGTAGTACATGTTATTTTTTAACCCATACAATAGTGAATAAAAAATCGGTCAAGTACAAATCGGACTCGTGCATCGAGGGCTGGAAAACGTAAAAGGAAATTTTGTTTTGAAATTTATTTAAGTATATGCAATAAGGTGCAGATTGACTAGCCTAAATTTTAATACAGATTTTTTCAAGTATTTTGATAAATCTTCCATAACTGTATAATTTGACAACTTCATTTTATGTTTCGCGTAAAATACAAAATATTTTTTTTAAAATCTGTAATTTTTCAGATTTTGGTAATTTTGGCAATTTTGGTCCATTAACTTCGGGGATAAGGGGAGGAACAAAACACCCTCATATTTTTTTTACTAAATACAGATGCGGGCAAGCAAGTTGTAAAACTATGCCAAATTTCAAATTGATAGCTTCTATAGTTTCTGAGAAAATGTTCTATGGCATACAAACAGACAGATAGACAGACACCGAAGTGTCACCATATTAACATCAAGATACAGGTAGATTAAGATACAAGTACCGTAAAACTACACCACTATGGTCCTAGCCTGTAACAATAGTCCAATTTTCCTCATTACATTAATCTAAAGTATGATACCTTACGGCTATTATTGCTGCAGTGATGCACTGTTTAGCCTAAAATCGATTGCTCTAAACTCAAGCTGGAGCTAAAGCTATCATATTTTTAGAATAATGTGATAAGTAAAATTGGACTATTATTGTAGGCCAGGACCATAGTTGTGTAGTTTTACGGTACATTAAGATGCAGGGTAACGACAGAGGTTTTCTCACATATTGTAGAAAACTTTTGAATGCATGTTAGTAGATAAAGTTATGTATGCGACTGTACTCATAATTAGGCAATAATGCCTCTCATTATGCACCAGTCACATAAATTACTAATATGTGTAATTGAGTGGCAAGTTCATTGAAAAGTTTAAATTAAAAATGAAATTTTTTTAAAGTGACTAAAGACACGTTCTTTCGGTGTGCCTGTATGTAAAGTCAACTAAAGCCGTAAAGCTTCTAAAAAATGATCGAACTATTTTATTTCTAACCGAATTTAAAGTATAAAAGTTTCATGGCGAAGGAGAAACTCGCACTGCATCCAATAATATTCAACAAAATCCATTTAAACGTTTGAAACAAATAAGCAGTTACTAATAAAACAGGGAACGTTTTTAACACGCTATTGGTCTTTTTGCCGTCGCTTAATTTGATTGCTGTCGGCTGTCCCACGCAAATAATCTGCATACATTTGCAATCGGGATACTGTCTAAATTAAAATAAAATTGCCACCGGCTCGACGCAGGATCGTGCTTTTAATGCTTCTATAATGAGAAACCGAACGCGCTATGCACTGCGTTAAGCTGATTATTAAAGGTCGGGAAATAGATATTGCAATTTTATTACAAATGGAGTTGTAATGAAGTTTAATTGAGGATTAAATACTTTTTGTTTTAAGACCCGACTGGCGCTTACGGCTTGGTCACGAACTTGCGCGAGAGCGGCAGCGGAGGCGACGAGCGGTGAACGCTAACAAACAAATGCATAAACATGTATGAAGCTTGCCACGAACCGCGGTGGTGTTGAGGCCTTTCTATATGCATTTGTTTCCACCGCCCGCTGCTCACTGCCGACGCGCAGTCGGGGACAGGGCTTTATCTAATCAATATTAAAATCCGGAACATTTGTAGAAAGCATCAAAGTTATTAAAAGTCGTTAAATAAACCCATAATTTATTTGTCAATTGCAATTGTAACATTTATCATTGCGCGAATTTTTGTGAACGTATAGAATATTTTTCCACTACGTACGCTGGGCTTGCGTTACCTTAACGTCGCCCCGCATAACTACCTCGTACGCTCTGAGGACCTGGCCAAGATGCATTACGCTAACTACTTAGCGTTTCTATTCGTTTCGTTTTTAAATGGATCGCGTCAATGGAAGATGATGTGATACGAAAAGTCACGTGATCCGTTTAAAAACGAAACGAATAGAAACGCTAAGTAGTTAGCGTAATGCATCTTGGCTAGGTCCTCAGAGCGTACGAGGTAGTTATGCGGGGCGCGTAAAAAAATCATCAGAGAATATTTTCTTACTCCGAGTATTTCACAGTGGAGCTATATTCTATCGGTGGATTATTTCTTTGCGCACTTTTAAGCCACGTATTGCTGGTATACTGTGCAGGATAAGTTCTAGCCCGATCCAGTTAGCCTTTCGTGCCACAAGCAATGATGACGATGAATGTTATATTTATGGAGCGTCTGAAAGGATATAGACCAACTTTTACTTTTATATTGTACTGGCAAAACTCAAATGCTACTCTACGTCTAAAAGCAGTAAGTTTATTGTTGCAGCAAAAACTTATGGACTATTTTAATCTTCGACATAATTCATCGTATTTTACGAGGGACGATCGTAAAAATATTACCATAGAAAAGAGAAGTCGTAATATTATAAGAAAACGACTACCTACCTTACTTTCGTATTGTTTCTCCATATTTAAATGAATCGATATAATATAATTTCTGTATTACTTTTATAGTAAACCTTATTTCACTGTGATAAGGTATACTAAGTCATCATTTCAATTCAGAGCAGTATCGCCCACCTTTGAATAGGGTGCTATGGAACGTAAGCGTTTGTATTCCGATATACCAAATGCAAGAAATACATTTAAAGCTCAAATTACTCTAACTTATTTATAGAATATTTACGGAGAGATAATCATATTGACGTTCCTTTAAAAGACTAGCTGGCCTAAAACGAAAACCAGTGAATACCGCAAATCTAACTTGGCCTAACTAAGTGCCTGGAGATCTGCCAAAGTGAATTCAGCTCAACTCTGATATAATTAAGTTTCAGTTTGAAAACAAATCTCATATTCTGCTCAACAAGATTGCGTCCATATGAAGGCTTTAGTCTATTTAACATACATACATAAACTCACGCCTGTATTCCCAGTGGGGTAGGCAGAGCTACAGAATTATCAACAACTTTTAAAACTTGTTGATAATTCTGTAACCACATTTGGAAAGATTTGAGATGTTTACCAGCGTATTAGTGAAAGGTTGCAAGCCCATCGCCTAAAAATACTACAAGCCTTTGTTCCCTTAGTCGCCTCTAACGACATCCACGGAAAGACACGGAGTGCCACTATACTAACTCGGCAACCACACGGGGAGCAATATCTATTCAATACTGTAGAATATTATATTCTGTGAGTATGATCGGACAAGTTATATTTGGTTATCGTTTTACTTCGTATCTTAAATTAAATTACAATATACACTAATGAGTTTGCCTTTCGTTTCACAGGTAATTTATATTACAAAACAAACATGTCGCATTAGTCTCACTTGACGTTTGTTTGTCTTCTCTCCTTATTTCAATAGATAGTACAAGATTTCAAATGCTGATGATAAATTATTGGACAAAAAAAGAGACTTTTTTCACTTTTCCGTGACTTTTTTAACCCTAGGAGGATTTCATTTAAGTCAACAGTGAAATTCACGAATTGAAACAAATTATTTATCAAACCACAATCGAGTATATTGCATTTTCATATTTATTAGTAATAAAAGTGTTACTTGGTTAAATATTAATTAAGATTATCGCCTAAGAGCAAATCGGAATAATAATATTGCGCAATAATTCAATTTGTTTCGTTATACAATAATATAACATGACCATAATATCTCACCACGGATTAAGTAATCACTCAACGCGTTATATTCATTTACGAACATATATTTTTACCAAAATATATCTTGAAGAACTCAGCAAAAATGCTTCGTATTGTGTGACAAAAAATCTCATATGTTCTTATATGACAGGTGAAATGAAGAAAGGGCTAGAAAATACAACACATAACGAAAAGCAACTCCTGGTAACATATTATTACGGCGAAATATTTTATAAGGAGACGAGGGAGTGAGCTCATACAATTTACATTTTGATAGCAACTGTGGACTTCCCTTTTGGCAAATAAAAATAATGTTCGGAGATATCACTTCGTAAGTGTATTGAGTAAGTGAGAAATCTAGTTAGGTTTGTGTGTACATAAATAACTAAATAACTTGAAAATAGAGGATATGATTGGTTTAAGTGACTGAAGGGTTTTCGCTATTTCCAACACTCTTGTGGTATAATATACTCATTATACCACTTTCTTCTCGGTTTCCACTGCTGAAGATTTGCCTGTTCCCTGGCTTTCCATGATGTCCTTGATGCGGCGATTTTGGTCTAGTTCGGCCTTGTCGTCTTATTCTACATCGCTTCAACAATATTATTTTCGATTTTCTATAACGCTAATGAAAATTAATATAGACTCAGGTAAAACTAAACATTTCGATAATTCTCTACTTGTGACGTTAAAGAAGTTCAAACAAAAGAAATCATCTACGCTTTTAATTAAATTAATTATGATGACACTTCTCTCTTACTTTTAATAAGCATAATTTACAATAACGAAATCTTAAATCTGAGAGATGACTACGAATCTCAAACTAAAACTTTATCTATATAAAGTATTCTAATTTCAACAAATGGTGTTTGTTACGATAAAGCAGTCAAGAAACTACAGATTGCTCTGTCAAATTCTGATACGAAAAGTTTAGTGCCCATTCCCCTTGAGTGCTATAAATGCTGCTTTTATTTTATCACAGTAAAGTTTATTGTGTCGCCAATTTGTACCTCGGCTTTGAAGTGGGCTTTAGTTGATTTATTAGCAGTCGTTTAGTTTTATTTGACGTTTTAAGTATTTAAGTTATTCAAGATATTATTGAAAATGTCTATGTAAGTATCTACTTTAGGGCCTACTTACTATCAAGTGGCCTGTGCTGCCATAGAAGTTAGATTTTATTGTTTCAGACGGATGCGCTTTACACTCCCGTTTCAGACTAACGTTTTTACTAAAGTTTTAGAACCATTACTTGAATCTGGTGATCTTTGCACATAGTGTCAACTCAGCAATGATTTGCCAAAAAAATTGACGCGCAAATATGACGGTGCTCTTTTGAGAGTCAATGAAGATTGCGACTATCTTCAATCTGTATATATTTATACATTCAAAATCAAGGCTTACATAATGCAGTTTTAACTAATGATGTTGACAGAGGTTTTTCACCCCATTAAGTTTTTTTTTTTACAAGTAGGTATAATACTTTGCTTCTATCTTACTCCGTTCTGACCCATCATGCTTTCGAAACCATTGCTTTTGAACAGTACGGCTACCGGTAGAGACAAGGTAAGAAAAACCATTAATACGATAACAATACGAAAACGATTTCGCTTAAAGAATAGGCCCCGGCGTCAGTCATGAAGTGGCACTAAAATGCATATCCCTCAATATAACATCGTGAATAAGAAAAAAATACTGCCAAAATATTCCAATACGCGTGGCGCCAATTCTAAATTAAACAACGACAGTTTTCCCTTTCCCAGTAAATTACTGAATAGCAAATTATATCTTAAGAAATATAGTTTCATGAAGAGACATGACATTTAAAATGTAAACGAACTACTTACCTAATGTTAACTTTGTTTCCACCAACTCAAATGTTATTTTTGCGAAAACAACGCATAAAATGATTAGAAGGAAAAGTTATTTATGTTCTACAATAGGGATTTATCGATACATTATTTTTTAAATATAAGTCCCCCACCGCATCTGTGTCTGTATATGTATGTATGATCGCGGTGATCTCAAAATTGAATAATCGATTTGAATAATCGAATGCAGTTTTCACAGTAATTTAGACCATTTCTCACGGATGGTTTTTGTGTCATAATAAATTCCGGTTTATGTACGAGTGTTCCAGAAAACTCACATTAAGCGCTAGTAGATTTACTTCATATTACCGTCGCCGTGTAAAAGAGGTCGTATGTGGCCAATTTACTGTATAAATATTTTGATTTTTAATTTTGGCGGAGCGTATTAAACAACTCAGTGTCTCAATGGATTATGCGATGGACCACACAAACGAAATTCTTCCTATTCGTGATTCCCATACAATATGGATTCCACACAACTGCAGTTTACTCCATTCGTAATTCTACACATTCTATATTTTGACGCAATCGGAATTCTTCCTATTCGCGATTCTACACAAAATGAGTTTATCGCAACTGCAGTTTACTCCATTCGTAATTCTACACAATCGATATTTTAACGCACTCGGGATTCTTCCTATTCGCGATTCTACACAAAATGAGTTTATCGCAACTGCAGTTTACTCCATTCGTAACTCTACACAGTCGATATTTTAACGCACTTGGGATTCTTCCTATTCGCAATTCGGTACTGTATGGGTTCAACGCAACCGCAGTTTACTAATGTGATTCTTAATAGTACATTACATACAAGTCCGAATAAGAGGAAATTTGCAATGAGTGGCGATAAAGTAAAACACGGCCGAAGGGAGTATTTTAAATCGACACGAGTTGCCAATTACCTATTCGCACATGTATCGCATGACGTTTTACGGTACAATATATGACCTTTGAATTTTTGACGTAGGTTTGTAATGTCAAATGTGCTCATTATCGTACTATTGCGGTAATCTAGCGTAATTTATGTCCTGTAAATTAATTTTACCTACTACCAGTGATACTAAGCCTTTTATAGTAAATTCCGTTTTTAGATATGGCTGTATAAAACAATTTATTTCCATTAAAAATCAAATTGCTTTATATTGATATTACCAAAGCGACTCTATTTATCCACTATTCACTTATGACGAGGTCTACTATAGTTACGATTGTTGCCGATATACATATATCTAAAGTCTGTGATCGAATTCGAGATTAAAAATGTAAACATACAATTGTCAATGTCAAAGTGACATTCCAGGAGTATACAATCTTGTTTTACGAATGTTTTTTTTTAATGTATGAAATTTAATCAGAAAATATAAATACCGATACCTACATGCTTTTCAGTAAGATATTGGATGGAAGACTTTTGGACACCAAAAGTTAGAGTATTCATATGTAATTTGAAAAATGGTTTTATTCTCAGTCACTATTCTGTATACCGTCGTCACCGCAAAAATGCCAAGAACATCGGTAAATTTATTGACACAACCACCTAAATACCAATACTTTAATTGAAGCCAATTTTTGTAGAAACATTTATAGGCTTTCATCACCATAAGTTTCTCACTAACGGACATAGCACTGCGTTGACATTTCTTTGGCATTGAGAGGTTGTCCTTTTTATTTGAAGGGCCCGACTGAGATTCCATAGTTCTTAATTTAACAACAGAAAGCAACGATACCAAAGGATAAACGATATGCCGTATTGCATTAACAGTACAATTATTATAATTACGAACCAAATGTTTAAAACTTCTTACCATTGCCAGTAGCATAAATTAAAACTTCATATATTTTATTCAAACAACATAAATACGGAATAAAAAAAGGTATAATTATAGTTAGCCTAAGTATAATATTTTTAACTCTTCACACAATATTATATTACCCTGATTATTATTATTTTTATTTTTATTTCAATGACTTTAAACTAAACATTACTTGGATTGGTTTTTTTATGATGGCAATCCGTTTGCTTACACTTTTGATCTCGAATTCAATCACAGACTGTAGTGTCAAATCACAGCACTTGACTGTTTATGTCTTAAGTTATTATTTGTAGTTTTATTACTTTGCACAGTTAATCACAAAGGTCCTATTCAGAAAATCCTCACATAAATGCAAGCAATTAACATATTCGCTTCTTACTCTTTTTTAATCCGTGAAAAACTAAATAAAACAATAATTCGCATATTAACATATTTGGCTTTATTAATAACGAAAGTTATCGATGAACATTAAGTGGATAAAAGTGTCCGTTCCTAAAAAACTAGACTAGAGAAATCATAAAAATAGTTCTAAAATATGCTATAATTCGATGAATTACTTTTCTCGAGACGGTCATCAATGTCTTGGTCTGAAGACACGTCTTGGTTTGAGCTGCGTTAAAATATCTGTGTAGAATTACGAATGGAGTAAACTGCAGTTGCGATAAACTCATTTTGTGTAGAATCGCGAATAGGAAGAATCCCGAGTGCGTTAAAATATCGATTGTGTAGAATTACGAATGGAGTAAACTGCAGTTGCGATAAACTCATTTTGTGTAGAATCGCGAATAGGAAGAATCCCGAGTGCGTTAAAATATCGATTGTGTAGAATTACGAATGGAGTAAACTGCAGTTGCGATAAACTCATTTTGTGTAGAATCGCGAATAGGAAGAATTCCGATTGCGTCAAAATATAGAATGTGTAGAATTACGAATGGAGTAAACTGCAGTTGTGTGGAATCCATATTGTATGGGAATCACGAATAGGAAGAATTTCGTTTGTGTGGTCCATCGCATAATCCGTCTCAAATCGATTTTGGTCACAATATGTTTCTTGTAAAATATGTAAGGAGGCATTGTAAAATGCAATTTTAACATGGCGGCATTTCAGCATTTGTCGATATCCAATTATATGACACTAAAATAAATTATTTTTTTAGAGTTTGAGAGACTTGGTAATTTTGTAGCTCTTCCTACCCCACTCTGGGAATAAAGCATAAAGGTAAACTGATATGTATGTAAACTAAAAGAAAAAAAAATGCTAGCCCTTTAATAACTTTAAAAAAGGCATATTTAGTTGGAATAAAGTTTTACTTTCGGCAAAAAGCTGTTACCTAGAATAATTTGAAGTCATTTCCAGTACATCCACATCTTCGCCCACACGATCCGCTCGTGACGGCCTGTCTCAATTCAATAAGGCTCACATGCAAATTCGTGTTGATTGTCCCTGTATCGGCAAATAATCGATGCGACTGTCCAGCCTCGGTGCGAATGGTTGCTTTAGGTTTGCAAATACGCTTTGTATTGGTCTTTGTTGCAGGTTTCGTATGCTAAGTGAGCTACTGAAGCTACTCGTAGATAGATTTATTAACATGTCAGGTGATTATGTCAGTTTGGGTGATCGGGTAGAGTAATGCATTTTGCGATACTTAATAGTTTTAAAATAGTAATTTATGTAAGTAGTAAGTACAGTCACGTCCAATATTACGGACACAGTTAAACTTTTTTTTTTAAATATGACTACTGCAAGGGAATAAGGTTGTGTAAGTATATATTTCTGAAACCTTGTTATTGTAAACATATTTACGGTCCTAACTGTACTGGTGGTAACTTTAATTTATTTTGAGGCAAGTACATTTTTTGCCACCCTCAATCCCTCATGCGTTGTTCTCACCCAGTTACTCCAAGGGAAAGAAATCGCTAATATCCCCATCAATGCGTTTTTATGAATATACTTACTTTTGTGCAGTAGAGTTCACTTACTTCTTATCATCTAAAATTATTCAAATAACGATAACAGTTAAAAGGCGCACCTGATTATTTTTTAGCAAACACCTGAAAAATACTTTTAACCGAAAAACATATAAAAAATGATGTACCCTGATGAAAAGTTGCCAATTTCACACTACAAACATCTCGTGTACAAAAACTGGTTAACAACTGCAAGACTTTTAATAGGCTTCAATCTAACCTAATTCAGCAGCTGTTATATGGCTATAAGCTTATACAAAACAGCGTACGAAACCTAATCTTTCCTTGCAACTTCCACAAGCGCTGAACAAGCGAAGCTTCAGTCTCTCAAGTATGTAAATAATACAGTAATATAACAACGCTATAACTAACCCATCTAATCAAAACGCTGTATAAGGTTCCCAACTTAAGCCATGCCACGTGCTCAGGACGCGTTTCGCAGCGGAAAATCCTTCAGAGAACGCTAGTTAATACAAGTATGACAGGGATTTCCACACGTTGATTATCTTAGCAACGAGGTATACACGCTTTTGTGCAGAAGACACGATCCTAACGAACTTTAAAAAGAATTGCACCTGTTATGCTCTGCAATAATGGCATTAATATTCACATGAAGTGATACAAAATGAAAAATGATAGGGAAATGATAAGATCATGTTTAACATCCGATCCTGTACGTTACATGACGCTTGAGTATACAGCTTAATAAGTTGGTTTTAAGACTAGTATCATATTTAAAATCAATTTAAACAGCCAGTTATAAACAAGAGCCGCCCATGTCCATGTAATGGTAGGTCTTCGAGATGACACCCATTTTGTTCATATAGCATTTTATTTTAAATACCGGGTTCAATCCCCAAACAAGGTACAAGTTTTTTTTATCTATTTATGCAGTTTTTTTCCACTAAAATCAATGACATGGTTCCTAAGAACAGATCTTCGTATGCCTCATAGTTACAAACTTGCCCATACTGACCGGTCTAAATGTGCCACCCTGTATATGTATAAGGTTTCCTCTTAACCCCTCGAGGGCTGGTAAATCGACTGGACTCAGACATCGATTAACGTGCAATTCATAAATTAAACTTGATTCAGGTACCTACAGTAAGGGAAATTGAAAGACGTACCTTTTTAATTCGTATATACATTGTCTCAAGAGCGAAAAAGTACGTCTTTCGATTTCCTTGACTGTACATCAGCCACTTAAGTTTTAATTAACAAACTAACTGTCATGCATTGCTAAAGCGCAGCTAAGTAACGAATGCAAAAACTTATCACTTCTGAAATCCCGATCAGTCGTCACGAAATCCTCTAGCGTCAGATTTAATTGATGGTTTTTAGCGAATGCCGAGTACTTCATAATTGGGGCCTGGCACCGTATTACCTGTTAAAACCTGCCAAGTTTCAGCTAGTAAAAGGGGACAGAGCTATAGGAGTCATATATTTTTGTCTCTTTCATTGGATAGAATTCGTCAAGTCTTGACGCCGTCGCTAACGAGGCCTACATGCCAACACACGCCTAGGTTTGAAACCTGCTTTCGTCGCTTGTAATGTGTATTTTGAAGGGTTCGAGTCAAAGGGCTTTGTATGATAATCGGGCTAATTCGGAACGCGTTTTCTAATTTCAAATATTCGTAAACCTATATTTATAACCGTCAAACATCAATTCTTGTTAGGCTAAAATCGAGTTATAAATTCGGGTTTAGATATTTAAAAATAGAACACGATCCGAATTAACCTCTATGTTGCTACACATTTTATTTTAAACCGCCGAAAATACACGTAGGTTACATAGGGACAACACAAGTAAATATTAACTGATTGAAACATAAATGATGAAAAAAACATCATTATTTCAGCATCATCATCATCATTTCAGCCCGTAGTCATCCACTGCTGAACATCTCACTGATGTTCTCGCTGAACTCTTTGGTTTCCAGCGAGAACGATCCAATACGGCCGACTTCCTACCACCTTTATTAGGTCATCTGTCCATCTTACGAGCGCTCGTATCGTCACTAACAATAAGTTTAATCTTATTAAATTGATCACCACCAGACGAAACAGGCCTAGACGGAGATGACTGGCTGGAAGAGGACTAAATAGGGACTTCTCCATGAGTCCCTGACCCTCAAGGGGAGAGGCCTTTGCCCAGCAGTAGGACACCCATGCAGGGTAAGAAAAAAAAAACAACTTTATGATATAACCTAAGTAATAGAAAAATGTTTCGATTGAGAACAGCGTTGCTTAGAACCAATAATCATAAAAATAAAATAATCAAGCCCCTCTAATAACCACCAAGTAACTGTAACAGAGGAAAGTTTTTCTTTTAAACCTCGGTCCAGCGCTCAAAGGTTTAAGTTAATCCAGGGCAAGTCGAGATCAACCTGGATCAACTTTTATTATTTATTTCCCCTTCTACTCAGTGTTTTAAACTGGGGCTAAGTCTTTTAGCACCTTTATAGGCGAAGTTTTCTGATTTTTTGATTTATTAAAGAACAGGTTGGTTTTTAATTACAACTTTCTAAGGTTTGTGAGGCTATGAGAAAAGCACCTAATGAAATGTGACGCTTTGTAGAAAAGTCCTAGCTTTACCTTGAGTTGCCAAGTAATATTATACGTTATAGTTTACAACATTCCATGTTAATTAATTATAGTGACAGTCAAATTTACATAACAATCGGTTAAAATGTGATTAATTCAATGTTAACCTTTTGAACGCCTTACGTCGATTACGAAATTCGCCATTCACACGCCATACATGTTTGGCTATGCAAATTACAACTGAATTCATACGAAACAAAGACTCTTTAAATCTTGGACTTGTGTCGGCTGTAGCCGTCGTGGCGTCAGTGGCACTACGTTCAAATGTCGGCCACCGCCGTCTGGGGCGTTCAAAAGGTTAAACTACGATATCCCACTAGTTCCGTTGGTTAAAGCTTGATTATGATGATATACTCGTAACACAGTTATATGCCATGACGTTTACTAATATGAGCTTAGTGGACACCACTATCACATTTTAAAAATTAAGCGATTAAAATTTAAAATGTATGTTTCCTATTCTATTTTATTCTATATTATATGGAGATGAAGATTCTGTTCCTGCCACACAGCCTCTGAATATTAATATCTAGTAAGATAAATGTAAGTATGACAAAATTGTTCAAATGACTCACTGCTCCATAAGTCGGAGACAATTTACAAACTAATTATTTTGTTTGAAGTGAAAAGGTGAAGTTTTGCAAAGTTAGTTTTCATTAAGACGTTAAACGAAGTTGAAACTCGGGACAGGAAATTGAGCAATTTTGGCATTACGTAGCGTGCTGTACGGTTTCAACTTAAACATTGGATAACCTTTCTTAAAGTTAGTTAAACGGGCGAGGTTTATAACTTATATAACTTTACTTAGCAATAACAGAACATAAAGTTAACGTATTTTCTCGCTAAACAATCTATCCTTAGTAAATGTAAAAGTATTTTTGTTTGTTTGTTACGCTTTCATGGTTAAACCGTTGAACCGATTTCTATAAAATTTGGTATGGAAATAGCTTGAACCCCGAGAAAACGACTTATATGCGGCCGGATTCGCAGGCAACGGCTAGTACCTACCTACAATATAATTGAACAAAGCTCTTTGGGACTGATTGCTTGTCATTACCGAGACAGTTTAATGCGATTGAACTGCCCAATTATTCGGTACAAATGATTATTTTAGAAGCTACATTAATTAACAATCAAGCAGCACTGTCTACAACGCCTATAAATTCTCTTTGTGGACAACCAAATAGGTCGGAATGAATTATTTACACAATGAAACAATGAATAAGCGCTTCGTCAGAAATTAAAAGCACTTGAATTCATTGAAACGGACCCTTGTCAGCAGAACTTTGAATGATGTTGGCCCACCCGGATCAGTTCGTTTTTGTGGAGCCCTAAAACGATACGCCAAGTGTAAATTAACATAGTCAACAGCAACGTCCAATATTGGTGTTGTTTGGTTTGATTAAATTTGGTAAGAGCTACAGCTGCTGAGACCCTTACAAACTTTAGTTCGGGTGCGATAACTTTATTTGTTAAATAATGAAAATTGTACACAATCGCAATAAAATTGGTCTTAATTGTTCAATGTATTTTAACCCAAAAAACAAGGTTACAAAAATTTATTTTGCACGTGTGCATTCTTGTTCTTTCAGTATTATGTGTTTTAGGATGATGTACATAATTTTTGTGGATGACTTATTTAAATAACAATAAAAAATAAATACCAGGGGATAATCTTACACAAATTTACATATTAGTCCCAACCTAAGCTCTGGGCTTGCATGCTACACGACGACAATCATGCTTATATGGAGAAATACATACATAAATACATACTCGTAGAAAATATTCAAGACTCAGGAACAAAAAGATAAAATATATTTATTCCGTAAGTAGGCCGCACGGGCACTTTTACACGTCAAGAATCTACTAACGCTTCCCAAGAGGAGACCACTGCTGAGAAGAAACGCCGCAAGAAACTCAGCAGTCAGTCGATTTTTAACCATATATTTTAATACTACAATGATACCTTCCCTTACCGGGATTTGACCCTAGGACTTAGCTTCATAGGCAGGGTCACTACCAACTAGCTAACGCGTCATCAATTAATTGTTGATCAGCGACCCGCCCTCGCTTCGCTTCGGTTTATGTATGATATATAGCCTATAGACTTCCTCGATAAATGCATTATCTAACACTGAAATATTTTTTCTAATCGAACTAGTAGTTGCTGAGATTAGCGCGTTCAAGCAAACAAACAAACTCTTCAGCTTTAGGTATAATATTAAGTATAAATTATTCCTGTACGAACTTAACCATAGAATTAGTACTGTAATAATTGGTGATAAAACAAAAATATTTACACGGACATCCTTTAGCAGGTAATTTTTTTTATAATCCTTTTATACCATTTTACACGCTGGCCTAGTTGATAGTGACCCACCCACGAAGCGAGCGGTCCTGGGTTCAAATCCCGGTAAGGGTTAGTATGATAAGCAATTGAGCACGAATATTTGTCCTTGGGTCTTGGATGTGTTCTATTTATTTAACTACATATTTCTTTATTTATTACACAAAAAGGTTACAATAAAGTAAAAATTGATATTGTTCCGCAGACATAAGACCGACGCTATACGTTCCATAAAAGGGTAGTACCTAGGTTTATGATGAGTTTTCTGATATAGCAGGATGTGTACTTTATACGACTTTAATATCGGTAAAACTGAACATTTTACGTTGTACGGTTTTATCTTTTAAGCTTTTTTGTTGCAAATATAATTTACAGCGTGCGTCACATAAAGTATATACAAGGTTTTACCTGCGACTACGTCCGCGTAGAGGTAATTTATATCTATTTTCTCGGTATCAGAAGTATTTTCCGAGAGAAATGTCACTCTCCGAGCTATCTTAGTTTAACTATCTTTGTAGCTTTTACATCAATAAATTGAAGCGTTGGTTGAACCGTTAAGATCAAACAAGCAAACAAACAAAGTGACTTTTGTTTGATTTATATCTGATACATTTTCTGTGTGCAAAAGTATTTTAGGCCTTAATTTAGGCATGATTGTGCGTGCGTGGTATGGTAACAACTTTTTAAACTGGCCCTTTCTGTTAAACACATATATTTGCTAATCGGGTCACTTCATAAAATTCGTACTACATATACCTACCAGGTTCTATCTGCATTACCTGCGTTAACGTACGGTCACGAGCGTTAATTTGGGACCCATTTCAAGAAAAATATGCTTGAAGTCGTCAATGTCATTAGAGATGTCAAGTAATTTGTAACTTTTAAGAAACTAAACCTTATTATTGTAGAATGTCAAATTGACTTTGAACTTAAAGTGGGTACCAAAAATCTCGTGACTGTACAATGTTTAACCCTGTCCCCCTACCCCCTCAAACTACAATTGTTTGAATGGTCAACTGGAAGGGAATGAGAGTTGTACTCATGTGGAGCGGATTCCGCACGATACTTATAGCTTTTCCTGTAATCCATAAGTAAAGCACTATAATTTGTAAGTATTCAAAACTTAAGCTTAGTAGTTTCGGCGACCAGAGGGGCTATGCTTAGCGCACTCGCAATCGCAATTGTTTTTATTTTGAAATTCGAAGGCTTGTCTGCATACCAAAGAAAATTGAAATTGCGGGTGCGTTAGGCAATATTACAGGCCCACAGGCCTCCTGTTTATTTCTGAAATTACTAAGTCTCTTTTTTTAAATGTGACATTTTAAACAATTACCTACTTATGTTTTATGATTTACATATTTACTAATAAAAATGCTTTAAACGCACAACGATGAGCTCTACGATGTACCAGGCAAATTTTATTTTCGTTCTGTAAATTTCACGTTAAAGTGTTCTAAAACAGTTTTTTTGCTCAATTTCAAGTTCTAAATGCTGACGCTGCAATCGTATTTTACAAAAGCAATCGGATTTATAAAGTTTGTATTTTGTTAGGTTTGTTAATTAATGCCTTATTTTTTTTGTTCTTCCTAAGAAACATATTTTGGATTTGATATATACATAACAGCAAATGAATTCATAGGCTTCTATTGAACCAGTGAGCTTCATCCTAGAATTCATCATCATTAACCATTAGATGTCCAGAATATAAAAATACATCATCCCATGCCGCTATCCCTACATCTCCTCTAGCTACAGGGTTCTCGCTTTGATGGTCATGAGTCACTCTGCACTGCATAAGCAACAAAGGTTCGAAAGTGTCTAATTAGAGAATTCTCATTGTAAAATAAATAATGCGACAGATAGCGAGCAGTGGCGTTGAACTAATTTTCAATTATATCAGCAGAGAAGCGTGAACGGCCCGCTTCCTCGGCCGACGCCTCAGCCTGACTTTCTGTTTACATTTTGTTAACGGAATGAGAATTTAAAGCGAAATTTCTTACCTACAAATGTGCGTTAAAAGCCAGAATGTGAGAGAGAAATTAGTTGTAGCGTGAAATCGTTGACTCCGTTTTGGACGTTTTCTTAGGCGAACTTGAGAGCGACTTATGTCAGGACTCAGGGCTTATGTGTATTATGTCGAAAGCTGCTTCTTGTGACTTATGTACTTATTTACTTGTGTATTGCGTACAAGTGGAATTGGAGCTGATACTGGAATGGATTAGGGTGACTTTAGAGGAACAAAAGCAAGTTCGTAACCATGTAAGTGTGTGTGATGCGAGCTCCAAACAAAACTCTCTATTACACCGGGATATTGGTGACAGAACTTAACATACTAGTTATATTATTAATATTACGTCTTTCTACTTACTCTCTGTACTTGGATGCTGTTTGTATAACTGAATAATATCTTTTCATTCTCTGTAATATTCAAAGTTTCGAAAGTATTTTTCATAAAAAGGTTCACAAGCAAGATTATAAATATGTTAGTACCTACTTGACTCTACCAAATGGATCCCAAAAATGTCAAAGGGCATCGAAAATGACTAACACTACTTCGTATTTCAACCGGCCTGCGAGCATCGTTAAAACTTTTTGGACAGATAACACGGTTACACTTTTTCGTTACTGAAGTTTGTAGTCGTCCCGTTGTTGCGTGGATGTTTCGCGAAAATACGAGTACATCAGGGGGGTTATTATGACATGGCAACGCAGTTCATTTTACGGTGAGCGTAAAGGATGGAGCTATAGCAGTTACATAACTCTGTCCTTTTTTGTTAGCGTAAAATGAATTGCAGAGATACGTCATAATAACCCCCCACAGCAAGTGTTTTTGTAACGCTATGTGCCAGTTTTACTCTTTTGCAAAATCACCAGATTTTGTTACTAACGATAGAAGGTACAAAGGATTCTTACGTTAGATTCCTATATTCTACAGTTCAAAATGTAGAGCCACAATTCGTCTTTGTCACGTAAAAATAAAAATAATAACGAGTATGTCATCCATATACCTTATTCCGTAAACCTGAGTAGGTCTAAAAGAATAAAAATAGGGATCGGCCGTTTTTTAACTAAGTACATAGTAGTGAAAGCCCGCCCGTTGGATAATAACGTTAGCAACGGTTTCAAATATCTACTTAAATTAAAACTAAAAATAAACTTTTTATGTAAAAGGCTGCTCAGTCAAAGCTAAATGGTTGCTCCAAAAAACATGCCGAATCAAGGGGTAGTTATCAAAAAAGCCTTCATAATCTTGCAAAGTGCACTAAAGCCTGAAAAACGGCTACAATGCGTCCAATAAATTACATTCCGGGCACTGAAAGGATTTATTTCGAAAGGGAAAAATAACGGCCTGTAATACTTACAATTACTTAAACTAATTAATCGCTTGTTTTCCTGAATCGTACCACCAGCATACTTTTTGCTTAATGAAGCGAGCAATAAAGTACGACCTCTGATCGGCTAGGGTTGTCTCGTAATCCAATTAAAATTCTCCAATATAAAATAAGTAAGTACAGTGACGCAAATATGTTGGTAATATTGGCTAACTAGTAGTCTAAATTAGTGATTGCGAGGTTTAATAAATGATTGGGATGTGATAATAGGACTGGAATATTGTTAGGCTTTGTTAGTATGATTATTTAACGATCATTCATTTAACATTCTGTTTAGGTATTCAATATTGTGGCAAAATTGAATTACTTGGTACTTAGTCATTTTGTTATAATAATAATATGTACTATGCAGGTCATTAAGGGTTATAAATAACAATTCTGCGCAAACGATGGATTTTGAAATGGTAAAAATATCATGGACAATCTCACACGTGTTGACATAGTCCCAAACTAAGGTCTAGGCTTGTATTATGAATACTAGACACCGATAAACGAAATTGATGTTCCATTGACGTAAGTACGGGATAAGTTTGCCTCTGTATTATCTATGTAGATGCAAACATGTCTTGCAATTGTACGAGTTTATGTGCAAGAATTTAAATTTTAAATTTTAAAGGAGATAAACTTTAAACTTGAATATTTATTTGGGTCTTTATATTAACTTCTTATAATTTTATTTCTGTCAACAATGAATGACAAGTTTGTCCTTTGATTTAAATTAAGTACTTACCTTTTTAGGGTTCCGTAGTCAAACTAGGAACCCTTATAGTTTCGCCATGTCCGTCCGTCCGTCCGTCCGTCCGTCCGTCCGTCCCCAGTCTAGCTCAGAGACTCGTAGTACTAGAAAGCTGTAATTTGGCATGAATATACATATTAGTCACGCCAACAAAGTGGTAAAATAAAATTTTTAAAAATATTTTTTTTAATGCACCTCCCCTACACGTAACGTGGGGATGCCTTTTTTTTTTCTTGCCTACCCCATAGTGTGGGGTGTCGTTGGATAGGTCTTTCAAAAATATTGCGGGTTCATGGAAACAATTTTTCGATTAAGGGATCCGTTTATGAAATATTAAGCTTTAAAGCGCTATTTTTTGTTAGAGTCAAGTGTCCCCCCCCCCCTACAGCCAAAACTACAAATACTAAAAATCTGAAAAATATCTTCAACGAAAGCGCATATAACGAATTTTAAAGGAAAACTATCACGGCTAAGTAGACATGATTAGTTCCTGAGATACAGGCGACTAAAGTGTTTATACCTACTAAAAATCATCTAAGACAGCGCCAAATAACTTTAAATAGAAAATTGGTTCATACATGTTGATTTTTGAGATAGTTTTTTGTGTTTGTCGTTACGGCTTCGGAACCCTATACTGAGCATGGTCCGACATGCTCTTGCCCGGTTTTTAATAACTATAACTTCTTTCACGGATACTAATAACTTTCTGTTTTAAATAAAAACTGTAAGCAAAATTTTTTACACCCCAGTATAACGCAACATCAGCTCTCCCAACCCATAAACTGTGAATATTATTACTATGGCAAAAAACACATATTTCATGCAACATTCAAGGCCACGAGTTAATCCAGAGCCAACCCTAGCTTAAAGGGAGAATTGCAATCTTCTAATGGGTCGGTCTCTCAAGTGAACGCCTAAATTATTGTTAGTCTGCACTGTTTTCCACTACTTGAACGGAAAAATCCACACAATTTGCCCAATTTGCCAATAGCTACTGCTCGAACACAATTAGCTGCCGCCGTTTGCCAATTTCGCTTTGAAATTTTAAATGCTAAGGGAACGCTGCCACACTTTGATTGCCACCAACTCGCTAGGCGCGTCCATTTTGTATGAAAACTAGAACCCTTGGCAATATAAAGTGTTAAATATTTGCTGGCAAATGTATTTGAGTATATTCTTTTGTCTTGACTTTTTGTTTGTGTCTTTGAAAGATACTGATTGTTGACGTTGAGTTTGCGGTTTCTTCTCAATAAATATATCTCTGTAAAAAGGCTTTAGGAATAACTTTTTAATATGTTTGCAATGGTTGGAGGTCATGAGAAGTGAGGTTTTTTGTGATTAATAAGTAATATTATAAGCCCCTTGTGCTGACTGCATCAAAAGTAGCTAAGCAACAATCAAGCACATGCTCAAGTGATCTAGACACGACGTATTCGTGACAATAGAGTCGAGCACAGATCATTTTGACCTCGTCGGTTGCGTAGCTACTAGGGTTTGCAATTCGAATATTCGAATATTCGATTATTCGAATTATTCGCCATAAATGTTATTCGAATTCGACAATATTCATTATTCGAATAAAACGAATATTTTGAATAGTGCACAAATTTGTCTGTAATTATTTACCTTAGCAAAACATTAACAAAATGCCAGGATTAATTATCCTCCATATTAGCGAGTTCGTGGAAATAGATTTAAATATTAAAAATAACTACAAATGTAAGACAAACAATGTATTACCTATTTTGCTTTATCCTTGCCAAAATCAAACTCCCTAAAAAGAACTAAATACCGTACCGTAATTGGTAAAAGGGTAGCGAGCTAGGGAGCTAGCAAGTTCGGCTATATGCTAGGTATCTGGAGAAGATACCATAAATGTTTTTTTTAATTGTAAGGTCATTACATTTTAAATTAACATCACATATTTTACAATTACACAACTTAGAATCATTATTTTGTTTATTTTCAAAAATATTCGAATTATTCGAAATATTCGAATATTCGAATGTTGGAAATCTAAATATTCGTATTATTCGAATACTAAAATTGAACGAATATTGCAAACCCTAGTAGCTACTTCTGCTGTTGGTTGTACACACAACATCACACCTAACTAACCATTAAAGACAGAGCAGAGAGAAAAAGAAAGAGATGTATATATGTGTATTATGTCAACAACATACGATTCTAGTGCGACTCTCTTTCATGCAATATTTCAGATTTCTGAAGTGTATAGCTAGATGTGTTGCTGTGTGTACACTCGGCAGAGCCCGGGTGATCGGTCTGTGTAGACCTGTATAACATGTAGCGGTAACTGAAATGAAATTGTACTCGCGGGTCTGTTAGTGTTAAGTATACTCGTGATAAAGGTTCCAGTAGGCAAGCTAAGTTATATTCTAAATATGATGTCTAGAAAAATAAAGTTTAAAATTACTTATTAAACGGACATAAATCTTCGAATAGGGATTTACATCTGCAAATCCGAAGTCAACATGCAAACACACAAAAATAATCAGGGCCTCTATTATACTCGACAAAAACAAGGTGTTTTACATGTTATCATTTAGTATTTAACCCGGCCGCAATTCTGCCGTCCTTAGTAAAAACGCAGTAACTAAGTTAAACCTACTGTACTATATCAACCTTACTATTAACGCTATAAAATTCAATTTGCTTCGATGATTTAATTTAAGATACTGCTTTTTGGCTTAGGAGGGCAGAATAACTGACAAGTAAATCAGAGCTATCCTGACGTTGACAATACGATAACATGTCAAATGAAGGTTCATCATTGAAAACAAAAGCCTACATTTTAAGATACATTTACCAACTGTTACCAATTGTAAATAAAAAACAACTAAGTGCGAGTGATGGGTTCCGTGAACTTGCGTGCCGCTGTACCTACACTATTAAGATCGAGCAAAAAACGCCGAAAAAAACATGTTTCTTGGTTTACTTTTAACTTTTTATATTATTTGTGGTTATAGCAGCTATATATCCATATGTCTATGTCATATGTGAGCATGTGTCTTATGTGTCACATGTATATGTCATAGACGTATGTCGTCCCGTAGAAGTCGTAAGAGGCAACTAAGGGAATAAAGGCTTGTAGTATTGTTAGGCGATGGGCTTGCAACCTGTCACTAATAAATACACTGGTAAACATCTTAGCCTGGTTTGTGCAAAATGTGGTTACAGGATTAACAATAAGTTTTGAAGTTGTTGGTAATTCTGTAGCTCCGCCGCCTACCTCACTCTGGGAATGGCGAAAGGTGTAAATGCAAACGCGTTGTTCTGAGGTAAATCTATAATAGTAAAGCAAGAACATATATTTTAACAGTCGAAACGGCTCTCCGAAATCCTCTTGACATGCGTCAAACGAGACACGTGCACCCGCGCACCAGTAGCGCGGCGGTGGCCAGCACGTCGGCGCCGCCATGGAGTTATTAACAAACTCCTGCTGTTGCTATGACTGAAAGAGATGTTTATATGATTATGCATAAATGAAGGTGTGGATGATGGTGATGAGTGGGTCCGCCACATCTGTATGTATGTATAGCAGTCATATTATTACACAGACACACTCTGAAAAATTCAAGTATCTGGCTATTAGGGTTTAAAATATCCAGCCCTGTGTAAGACGGATGGACAGCCGAGCCTGTGATAATATGGTCCCGTTGCTACCCTTTCAGCACGCACGCCTATTAACCAACTTTATCGCCCAGCAAAAATAAATCGTCACAAACCAAATCTACTCGTTAACTGGCTTCAGAGATATCTTCCACAGTGACCTTTCTAACCACCTTTTGCGCTCCGAAGCGGTAAATATATTTGTAACAGGGTCTCGCCGAAGGACAAATGCAAACCGCCATGAAATTAACAAAGCTACAGCCCTCGTTTTTCGTCGGTCGACAACGTTTAACGCTTGATGACAGCCCGCGGGCGATGCTTCCAAACAAAGGACTACTGTAAACTGGACCGCAAGGGAGATGAGATAGGGGGGCAAGTGATGAGAGAGCCGCTGGGAAATTAAATCCATTGCATCGGTCGTTTTTACTCTAGATTTTATATAGAGAGGTACTGAGAGATTGTGTTTAGATATGTACGTGCGAAATTGCTGGTTTGTAGAATAATTAGTTAGAATAATAGTATTAAATATCAATATGATACAATAGAATGCGCTGGTTATATGGAATGGTAGGAACTGAAAAAAATAGGTTTTTTGGAAGGGCGTTTCAAACCCCCCAAAGCCTTACAAACTTATGTAAGTTTTAAGCTTCCAACGCAAAAAGAGTGGGTTGTTACAAGTTAACCATGTGTATCTGTGTGTATGTTTATCTGACTATCTTACAGATGGGCCCTTTAGGATACACTTCGACTCTTTAGGATCTTTTGTGCAATTACCCTCTTACACATCAGCTGTTCGAATGTGTCGGTTTCCTCACGATGTTTTTCCTTTACCGTATTAGCATCTGGTAATGCACTTAAGTTACAAAAACTCATGGTGACCGCGGGGGTTCGAACTCAGTACCTTACTATCACGAGTCGACCCCCTAAGCTACTAGGCCAGGCTACAGTTTGTGACGAACTAACTCCCAAACGGATGATCACCATTATACCGGTGTTTTATCGACTGACTACTCTAACTTATGACTTGGGCTCATATTCGAGACCACTGCGGCGTCGCGGCCGCTACACCTGGTTGAATTTCGCAGCGGTCACGGCGAAGTTTTAAGGGTAAACGGCGTACTTGTTAGGGAATTATTGCTATATTTCGAACGTTACCAGCAGTGGACAAACGTTGCCGTTTATTTTATTCGAATTTCGAATGAGTTTGGTTATTGTTTCAGCCAGTTGTTTTTTTTGTTAACATAGAGGTTTACTGTAGGTTTTATGAGTTAAGAGGCTTTTTACAGTAGCTGGCGACGTCGCGTGAAATTGTTGGACATTGTCAAATAGAATAATATTAATAATACTATGCAAATATTATAAAACAATTTTTTTTTTTTAAACTGAGACAAATAAAATGTTCACTATTAAATTAACTAAATCAAGGATGAAATGAGACCACTTCGGATTAGTGTTCTCTAATTTCAAAAACCTTATTTAGAGAAAGATACGAGGGTGGATTGAAAAGTTCTCAGCCTGGTAAAAAAAACTAACCGGCTCACTTTTTATAACAATTTTATTTTTCGACATAGTCTCCATGAAGGTCAATGCACTTAGTCCACCTCGCCTCCAACTTCATTATCCCATAAAAAAAAAAAGAATCTCTGAGGTCGTTAAAATATGAGTCTACTGCTTCTTGTACCTTCATATTAGTCGAAAATCTTTGTCCTCCCAAGTGTTTTTTGAGGTTTGGGAAGAGATGATAATCGGAAGGAGCTAGATCCGGCGAGTAAGGGGGATGCGGCAGCACTTCAAATCCACAATCATGTATTTGTGCCATTGATTTCGCCGAAGTGTGAACGCGAGCGTTGTCTTGATGAAACAATACTTTTTTCGACAGCATTCCAGGTCTCTTTATTTTAATTTCCTCTCGCAGACGACGTAAAAGAGCACAATAGTACTCTGAATTTATTGTTTTGCCCTTTTCGAGATAGTCTATCATGATAACCCCCCTGCAATCCCAGAAACCCGAGGCCATTACCTTATTAGCTGACAAAATGACCTTGGCTTTTTTGGGTGGTGGTGAACCTGGTCTTTTCCATTGCCTGGATTGTTCTTTCGATTCTGGTGTACTGTGGTGGACCCATGTCTCGTCCATAGTTATAAAACGATTGAGAAAATCTTCGGGGTCACGTTGAAACATGTCCAAACAATCTTGGGAAATTGTAACACGTACTCGTTTGTTCTCGACTGAAAGCAGTCTAGGCACCCACCTGGCTGACACCTTAGAAAATCCAAGAACATCGGTGATGATGTTCTGTGCCCGCTCATAAGAAATACCCATTGCTTCCGCTATCTCCACAATCTTCAATCGCCTATCCTTCATTATCGCATCTAATATTTTATTGACATTTTCATCCGTAGTAGCCGTCAACGGCCGCCCACTCCTAGGCTCGTCTTGAACAGTCTCCCGGCCACGTTTGAAATCAGCTACCCATCTTTTTATGGTAGCATACGATGGAGCAGATTGCCCTAATGTTTTGTTCATATCTTCAAATATTTGTTTTGGTGTTAACCCCTTCTTTTGCAAATATTTTATGAAAGAACGGTGCTCAATTTTATCCATTACTTGAAAAATCAGTGACCTTATGTAGCAGTTCCAGCATAAAATGCAAAATTGTGACAAGAAAAAAACAAAAGATAGTGCATAATGGCGACTAAATATGGCACTTTTACCTGCCAGTATTTATTTGTTTTTTTTTTATTATATACAAACTTAGGCTCAGAACTTTTCAATGCACCCTCGTAAATGTGTAGTGTCTTGTTTAATAAATCTTGTTATTTTCTTCATTATTTGTATAAATATCGCTTTCACTCTTGTTAAGATATATTTCACCGATGTTGGGTTATTTATAGACACTCCCACGGACTCATTAGAAAAAAGTCCATGGATGTCACACGCGTGGTATATTGTTCGGTTAAAGAGTATTTTCTCTTGTGTAATAGAATCACACGGGTTTAGTCCCACGAGTATTCTCTGGCCTTATCTTTCAACGTGACATTTGAATTTGACTGAAAGTGACCAAAGAATACACACATACACTTACATAAACTAACGCCTTCATTCCCAGAGTGGGGTAGGCTGAGCTAAAGAATCATAAACAACTCTAAAAACGTTTTAATAATTCTGTAACCACATTTTGCACAAGCAGGCTAAGATGTTTCCCAGTGTATTAGTGACAGGTTGCAAGCCCATCGCCTAACAATACTATAAGCCTTATTCCCTTAGTCACCTCTTACGACATCCACGGGAAGACATGGAGTGGCACTATTCTTACCCAGCATACACGGGGTACAAAGAATACTTTAACTAAAAGGTGTTTATTGTGAGTTTATGATTCAAGGCGTTTATTAATAAACGTCAAACTTAATTCTTGTCTCACACAAATAATGTTAAAAAACCTTTTTTTTACATATTCTTAAAATTAGCTCTACCTACCCCATTTTATGTATGTATATAAAATTAGAGAACACTGATCCGAATTGGCCTTAATATTCCCTCAAAATTATAAATTTTGTAATGATATCCAACGGTAAATGATTATGTCTACTCCGGAAAAGTTATTAGCTCACAAATGCCGGTTTAACATCATGATTCGATTATCTTGCTTGATATCGATCGTATCGAATCGGATGTAATAAAAAGTTTACGGTAAATCGATGATAAATTTCCCGAGGCATTTTCATCGCTTTCATTAAAGCTTTGTACATATTTTTCCTCAGGAGGTATTTTGGGGATTTAACGGTTTATGCTTTGATTTTCATTATAAGATAAACCAAATTTACTTTAGTGAAGCTGTCATGTTAAAATTTATAGGAAATATTTACTTTACACGAGGATTTTTAAAGTTTTTGTAGTTACGAGCTACCAAAAATATCAAAAATCTCACGGAACAGGGACCCGACCACCCATTCCCCGATAAAAGCCGTTAAAAGAATTACCTCTCGAAGTATACACCACTAAAAGAATAACCCTTTTGGAAGGAATGTATGACTTTGTAATTTGATAAACTAACCATTCACATAAGGGAAACCTAAACAGCTGAAGCTCTCTCTTCTCTCGTATTGCATAACCAAATATAAGGGTAACCCTTAAAAATAGCGCTTTAAAACCAATTGAGCAGCTTTTTATAAGGGTTACCCTTATAAAAATCCATTCGAAATCCCTTGAATGGGATAGCGAACCGGCTCCTGCTTTTAATTTGTAATCTTTACAGTAATTATATTATAATATTTAAAGTAGCCTTTCAAAGGCCTTTCCATTGAAATAGGTAGCCCAGTGGTAACCCATTCCAATTGACCGCCCATACGATTGACTTTCCCTTATCGAACGATGAACTCAACGATAAGGCTAGCCCTTTAAAATTGGTAATTCGTAAGTAATTCTCCTTGATGTCCCTATGAAAGGGTTTCCCTAACGTTTTAGCGCTTAATATAAAACTTTCCCTTTTGTGGAAGATGTGTGCGACAAGGAAAAAATATAAATCCTTATTCCAAGTGGGGAGCTGCTTTGCTCAGTAAAGTTAGGTACTTATTGGTTTAGTTGGCGACTTGGCGTTTCGCAGTGCAGAAAAGCAGGCTTGACACTAGAATGGGTAAGTGCTGAAATACGTACCTACTTAGTTATTGTCATGAATCATGATACTCATGCATGATACTACTTTTTTGATTTGGATCCTGTATTTTTTGTCAATTGTTTCGTAATATGTAATCAGAGTATTTTTGTTTTGCTAATTCGCGTTTTGACAATTAATTAATAGTAATTAATAAATTAATTAGCGTAATTTAATTAGGTACTACAAGTAGGTTACGTTACTTTGATTTATAAGTGATATCGAAAATAAAGTCTTCTTGCAAAACATTTCATTCGGAATTATGAAAAATCGTGTTTTTGATCAATTCGGAACCATGTAGTTGATGTAATGTAGGTTAAATAGGTACCTACCCGAAGTAGCACTAGTAGGTATAGGTTTCCGTCACAATACATTCTAGATAGATACCGCATGTTGCCATGTTCATATTATAAATACTAACTAAGTACTATTATAATATTATACATATATAATTTATTATTCAAATTGTGAACTCTGTCTGTCTGTTACATTTTTATGCCAAAACCAAAACACCGATTTCGATGAAATTTGGAATGTAACTAGCATAAACCTAGGAGAAACGAAAGTTGTGAGGGTAATGCATGTTTGTATGTTTGCTAATTACTGCTCCTTTGCGACTCTAGCTGTTTTTTTTGTCATTTTCAGATAAAGCAGAAAATTCAGTTGACATGTTTGATACGCAATACAGTCAAGATTGGGAAGATAATGAATTATATTCCCAAAATAATGCAACTCGTACGGTTAAATGCAAGGAAACAAATACGGATGCAGCTTCACCAACAAAAAATAGTAACAATGCTGAAGAAAGCGCCATAGTATACTCTGTTTCTGTAGGAACCCAAAGCGAGTTTATGGAGGCCGCAAACAACTTAAGAGAAGCGAACACAGAATTTGGCCGATTTGTTGCTCGTGAATTGTCAAATGTTCCAATTATAAAACGGCGACAAATTATGTGGCAAATAATCCGAATTTTTGAACATGGCTCAGTTTGATTTATTTTGCTTATGAAACAATTAACTAGGCATAGGCTTGCATCATTTTTCAATAGTTAATAAATGAAACACATATAAAAATATTGGTATTCATTTTATTTACTTAAAAACTTAAATTTTTTGAAGCTTGAAGGTTTTTTGAAATATTATCATACAGCTTCAGCATAGATATAAAAAAACATAGCTATTATAGAAAAAAAACTTTTTTTTACAAACTTCAGGCATAGTTGGCATATTTCAGGGAATCAACCCTGTCAAATAAAGTTGAAAAATAAAAGGATTTTCTTACAAAAAATAAACGATATCGCACCCACACATAAATGTATAAAAAACCCCCGACTCAAAACAGGCGTCGCCACGTCAGTGACCACTAAGTAGATGGGATATTTTTTTTTTTTTTTTTTATTTCACCTTTTTTAATCTTTTTCAAATAAACAATCTGACTTTAGCTAGCAACGTATCTTTAACGACATGAAATGAATTAGGGGTTTATTAAGTTAGTTATTACTCATAAATAAAAAGAGGGGTGTTAGTTTTTAACGTGTATCTCTATGTCTGTATCTGAGTGTCTGTTTGTGGCATCGTAGCTCCCAAACGGATGAACCGATTTGGATGCGGTTTTTGAAATGCGGTATTTGAAAGCAGGTTTTCTAGCGGTGGTTTTTAGCAAAATTTCATGAAAATTGTTTCGGCCGTTTAAGAGATCAGCTCTTAAAGTATGTGGCGCCGTTAAATCGGGGGCTTTTAACCTCTAAAACCTCTATATCTCAAAAACGGCTAAACTGATTTTAATAAAACATGTCTCAGAACCACCGCCAAAAGACCTGCTTTCAAATAAAATTAAACTGCATCGAAATTGGGTCATCCGTTTAAGAGCTACGGTGCCACAGACAGACACACACACAGACACGCACGCACGCGCGCGCTCGCGCACACACGCACACACACACACAGACACACGGGCGGCGGGGGTTAAAAAAGGGGCTAACTTCGGTACCGACTGTTAAAAAATTACTAACCCATCAAAAATATACAATTGTAAGAAAGGGATGGACACTTATTTCAAAGAACGTATCACTTCGCAGAATTTTCGAAGCAATTATCTACTGATCTCGTGTTGATTTTAGGGTAAAAAACTATATTTATAACAAACACCTAATAAATTCACAAAGTTTTAGGCGAGATGTGATAATATAAAAAGCGAAAACTTTAAATCGCCGGTTCATTTTTTTACGATTGATATTTTTTATTTTGTTGAATTGAATTGTATCTAAAGATTACTACAACATAGCACTACTTAAAAATTACCACAAAAAAAAACATATTATGTAGTGCAACTTTTTTTACGGACGTGCGCGCACCACTGTGATGTAATGACGTCACTCCAGCAAGATGGCGGCGCCCGCGCTCTACGAACTACCTTCGGTCTATTTGATGGCAAAGCGAATTCCACGCGAATGCGATGAGGAGCGACGCGCCGCGAAAGAAACAAACAGTCTAAAGGGTATTTTAAGTGTCCTACGTCCTACGTGACCAATAAAGGCGCCTGCACTTATTAAAATGACAATATATTATATAAGTAAATTTTTAGACGTTCCAAATGGCTACGCTTGTGAAAAACCATTTGACGCTATGGATATTTTACAGGGATCGCATCACAAAACGCTTAAGACTGCCAATTCCAAGATATCGATTTTGAAAGCAATTAGTCGAAATAACTCAAAGGTTCTATATGGCGCCTACTTTTCCTCAATCTGTCAACCAGTCGACAATCAGTCGAATACCTAAAAATATCAAAATGGCGGCTACTTTTTTTCAAACTGTCAACCAGACCTTTATAACGTTATAAATAATATCGTTATCATAACGTTATATTTCGTTAGTGCTCAAAATTCCGTTTAAATATATCGATATTTTTTCTTAACGTTATGCTACACCGACCGTAATGAAATCCTAATAACGTTATACTTAAATATCGTTATAATAACGTTATGAAACTTATGAACTACGCGCTGTTGCCGCTCCTCAGGTAGGCATTTTGCGTAACTGGCCGACTGGCGCGTGCACCGGCGCTGGATTCATGCATTGCGCGACGTTGCCAGATATAAGATATAACCATTTTCTTGTCGTCTTATCTGCCTACCGTCCAGGGGTGTTATTCTCTCAAAAAATAGTCTGTAAGTAGGTATGAATATTTGGATACAAGCGTCGTCGCCACGTTGGGTATTTTATAAGGGCTAAGTAGTTGGGGTATTTTATATTATTTAGTTTACTTAGCGGTCCCCCGACGTGTCGACGCTTGAATCAAAATATTAATAAGTACCTACTTATAATTAAACTTAAAATAGGGCCAATACTCCTTATTTTTTACTTTTTAGAGGTTTTCCTTTACAGACTATTTTGAGTGGGGGGTTTTTTAATGTTTTTATTTATTTTTTTATTTCACGCTTTTTAAACTTTTTCAAATTAACAATATGACTTTAGCTAGCAACGTCTCTTTAAAAACATAAAATGAATAATAGGGGGCTAATAAGTAATAAATAAAAAGAGGGGTGTTAGTTTATAACGGGCATCATAGCTCCCAAACGGATGAACCGATTTGGATGCGGTTCTTTTTATTTGAAAGCAAGTTTTCTAGCGGGGGTTTAAAGCAAAATCTCAAAAAGGGCTGAACCAATTTTGATAAAACATGGCTAAGAACCACCGACAAGAAACCTGCATTAATATAAAAAAATCGCATCCAAATCGGTTTATCGGTTTATCCGTTTAAGAACTACAGTGCCACACACACACACACACACACACACACACACACACACGCACGCACGTACGCACGCACGCACGCCCGCACGCACGCGCGCGTTTTTTGCGTCGGGGGTTAAAAACAACGGACGGTCGGACGAACGAGTGGATGTCCAAGCGGCGAGTTTAAGTAGTCCCGTCAGTGCGAACAAAACATATTTTAGCGCGTGCATTTTTAATTTAGCAGCATGGTTTCTGCCCATGGATCGAACGTATAAGGCAGCTTAATTGAAAATGCACGCGCTAATGAGTATTTTGTTCGCTCTAACGGGACGGGACAACTTAAACTCGCCGCTGCGATTTGGCTCGTTCGTCCGATCGTTTTTAACCACCGAATTACTACCGGGGTGTGATTCCCTCAGAAACAATACGGACGGGCGGACGAACGAGCGAAATCGCAGCGGCGAGTTTAGGTAGTCCCGTCAGAGCGAACAAAACACATTTTAGCGCGTGCATTTTCAATTAAGCTGCCTTAGTTATACGTTCGATCCATCGGCAGAAACCATGCTGCTAAATTGAAAATGCACGCGCTAAAATATGTTTTGCTCGCACTGACGGGACTACTTAAACTCGCCGCTTGGACATTCACTCGTCCGTCCGTCCGACCGTCGTTGTTCAGAGAATCACTACCCAGTACAGTTAAAACATCGGTACGAAGCAGGCAACGGCAACGGCAAGGCAAAACAATGTCACGCGCCATAAGCCGCAGCCGCACCAAGGTCAGGAGTGAGTGAAATTGAGTGTAAGAAAGAGATGGTCTATAAAGTTATTGTAGCGCTAACCGAAGTATCGTTATACGTATAGCGTTTTGTTTGATAACGTTATAAATGTTATAATGAATACCGCTACATTTATGACGTCAAATAACGTTATAGTATAACGTTATTCGAGTAAAATCACGTTATGAAACATAACGTTACACGAAAATAACGGTTATTAAAGGTCTGCTGTCAACAGGTTCGTTGTCGGAGACTAGACAAATCCCCAGATATCGATTTTGGAAACAATCAGTCGAATAACTAAAAAGTTTAAGTTTTCCTCAATTTATAGCTTCTTTACTGCTCTATATATATTTATATACTATGCGTGATTGTTCCAATTTTTAATCGAAATTTAATTGTGAAATTTGTTCGATTAAAATGTCGAGAAATTTTGTGACGACTGATTGTTTAATGGATTAATTAGTAGATGTAAAAATTTATCGATTAATGTCCATCTCTGGCACTACCAACTAGGCCAACGCCTAGCGCAGCAGGTGGATAAGGGTAACCCTTATAAATAGCGCTTTAATAAGCCAATTGAACGTTGTTTAAGCGATACGGCTTTCCTAAGTAAAATCCTTATAAAAAGGGACCCGACCACCAATTAAGCTTTTAAAAGACTTACCTCTCGAAGTATAACCCACTAAAAGAATAACCCATTTGGAAGAAATACATGACTTAGTTATTTATTAAACTAACCATTCTCATAAGGGAAGCCTAAAGAGCTAAACCTCAGATCGTCAGCAGTAAATTGATATCCCTCTCTTATTGCATAACCAAATATAAGGGTAACCCTTATAAATAGCGCTTTAAAAGCGGATTTGGATAGTTAATTGGTAAGGGTAACCCTTATCAATAGCGCGTAAGCAAATAGAACGGCTTTCAAGCGATACGGCTTTTCGGAATATATCCTTATAAAAACCCATTCGAAACCCCTTGAATGGGATAACGGGCCGGTCCCTGTCACGGAATCCCTTTTGAATATTTTTTTTACAACTTTTACAATCCTGAAGTTTAGTACTAAACTTTAAAAAAGTTAAGAATTGACTGTGATATCACTAGCATAGACCGGGTAGCCTAGTTGTGAATTACACAAATATTGATCCATGCTTGGAATCAAATCCGAAGGAATCCGAGGCAAATTCCTTCGTGATGTATTTAAGTTTGTATTTCTCTATAATATTTACTCGTAACTATGTTTATTTTATTCCATCTTATATCTCAAAGTTAACAACGCATTTGCAGTATTGCGATCAGCTGACATGTGTACTGATTTGTCTTCTACATGCCGTAAATAAAGCAAAGGACGTTGGTCGCCTATACAAAGCCAAGGTTCTTATATTATTAGCCAAGATAAGCAGGCATTACATTCGACACCTTGCCGAGTCACCTCGTATACCACGTATCGCGATCACCGCCAATGGCACAAAGGGTTATTGAATAGAACCAAGCAGCCTACAAACAATACTCTCTTAAAACATTCCTGTATGGGAATTCAATAAGTGAATAACTTTCGAATGGTAAATTTGCTGGTGGCCAAACAAAAATGCCGCAATTTAAGCAGAGTGGCTATTCATGGTGTAGTGAAATAATGATGGGGGTTTTTTTGGGTTTTAACGATTCTGAGTTCCATGAACACGTTCGTATTTACCTAGTTGTAAAAAGATTTGTTTGTATTGAAATGTTATATGTATGTAACATAATATCTCGTTCTTTCTCTATATCTTTATTTAAGAGCCAAGCAATTGTCAGTGGAGTAAACGCCGCCAATCACGTTTATTCTACTTTATTTGCTTAAAATATATAGTGTGCAAAATGTGGTTACAGAATTATAGTTGTTGTAGTTGTTGGAAATTCTGTAGCTCTGCCTACCCCACTCTGGGAATAAAGGCGTGAGTTTATGTATGTATGTATGTATTTGCTTAAAGTAAATTCTCTTTGGTATTTACTTGCCTATTTTTGTTTATTCCTTAATATATAAAATAATTTTACATTATTTAAAGGAAAAGGTCTTGTCATAGGCTCCTCTTTTTTTCTCTTCTATTTTCTATTGATTTCAGCTAATTCCTCTTTAATTATTCTTCCGTAACTCTGCAGTTAAAAAATTAAATTGGTAACCTCGTTATTATTTTGATATGGTAACAAACTCACTAGCGCCACCTGACGCGTCTAATGTAAATGTGCAACCTGTTTGAATAAATGTCACTTCGACCATGGATCTGCTGTATTATTAATAGGTTATGGGCCGCACGCGTATTTAGTAGATTTTAAAGTATTTAAACTGTTAGGTTTGTGATAATAATGTCGGTGAACTATATGGCCAGTGTGCCAAAATTAAAGAAGCGTAGCTAACAAACATGTCAATCTATGTTATTTGGAAACAGCTGAAATGCCAGCAGACATTCTGACGAAAAGTTTAGGTTCTATTAAACATTATTATTTTATGAAAAAACTTGGCATTTTACCTGTTAACTAAAACATGATTGTTCATAATTTAGTTGATTTTGTTAAACGGAGGTATTATTTTGATATGGTAACAAACTCACTAGCGCCACCTGACGCGTCTAATGTAAATGTGCAACCTGTTTGAATAAATGTCACTTCGACCATGGATCTGCTGTATTATTAATACTCGTCATGCTCAAACTTAAACATTCGATTTCTAATATCTCCCTTAAAATAGTTACTTTACATTGATAATTTAAAGTATCGAGCAGCAATAATAGTATCCATTAGGAACATGTACCTAAGACATCAACATATTTGAACACGATTCAATTATTTCAGGCGACAAGTGACGATGTCAATAAACTGTCTAAGTATTTTTGATATTTTGGAGAACCCGTACGGTCCCATGAAATCGTACCTTAATTTTTTTTTTTTATGTACAATGGCCAGGACTTGATTGATCTATGGTTTTTATTTTATAACTAGGTTGGACCCCTGAAGTCTATCGTTGTTACCTCTCGAATTGCCCGAATTTTAGGGATAAAAGAAAGAACCCTATGTCCGTGCTTTAGACTATCGTCAGCGATACTGCAATACCGCTTTAGTAACAAATTCAATAAGTAGCTAAATGTACCTTGTTGCCTTACATGCTAAGGTGATATTTCCATCTTATTTAATTTATTAGTTACGCGGTATTGCAGTTTCACCAACGCTATCACTAGGTATACCAATTTTCACGTTGGATGGTTGAGACGTGAAACCGTGTAGAAGGAACAGAAAACAAAAACACTCACATTTATTATATTAACAATAATAAAATAAAGATAAGGATAAGAATAAGGATGAACTCGTAAAAACTGCAGCCAAGTTTTAGCTCCACGTATGAGTGAGAATGCAAATTTAGCAAACCAAATACGTTTCGATTTTGCACTCTAGTCATAAACAAAACTTATTGCTGCATTGAATTAGAATAATGCATCAAGATATAAACGTTATATGTCGGCCATTGCCCTCTATGAACTGCTTGTACATAATATAAGTTCTTATACCTCTTATAGCCCGGGAGTGAACGTAGAAACGTTTTCTCTCTAGCCACTAAGTTTCGCTTCTATTAGGTAAGTACTTGTATTTAAGCAGAGACTTTAATCTTTGGCATTTAAAGTTACCCGGTTGAAAGTTTGTTCATTAAATTACTGTTTTGAGTCCGCAGAATGGCAAGTGTTATAACACTTGGCAAATGGTTATTTATTTTAAGTGATTGATTATAAATGAAAATTGATATAGTTTTTTTCGTAGAGGTATTTAAATAGTTATATTGCCACGTACGTCAAAAAATTTCGACATAAACCATGAAGCTATAATTCCCGTATGTTACCCGAGTACTTCTGCCGCTTAAGGAGCAAGTGAACGAAAGTAGAAAATAAATCGAATGCGAAGAACGTCACAACCAACCCCGAATTGAAAAATATAATATTTCACCTTTTCACTTTCATAACACTGCACAGCGTTACATAAAGTTTCACTGTCAAGAAACAAGAACTTTCAATTCCTAAAAATCTATCCGCTGAATTAATTATAAATTGCGTGTTATAATAAATAATAACTGAAAATAAAAACAATAATACGATTATGTCCATAATATGATTCTACGACCATTTATTACACTCGATACCATCAATAAAAAACTCACTTTACTACAAGATAGAGTTATTCGCAGATGCTACTACAAACTCGATATTCTCGATACCTGCCTTATTGAAAGCGATTGATTCCCAATCATTGTTTATTCTTAGAATAGCCACTGGATATTTTACAGCATAATATTTATATTAATAAAGTAAATCGACTCCCGCCCGACCAGTTTCTGTTTGTTAAGCAACGTCAAAACGTAATCTAGTCGCGGACACTTGCAAATGAACGTGCATCACTCCTTTAAATTTGCAACGATATTTATACAGTTAAAATAAATTGAGTATTGGGAAAATGGTCTCTTTATTAAACACAATAAGTTTGAATTTCTATAGCGTTTGTAGATGTGACAGCAAATAAAGTGTTGTAGTTTATTATAAAGCAGTTTACACACGTGCATATTACGAGCATGCAAGTTACGAGGAGCAAATGAGGTATAGGTTGTCTCTCGTTTGAGGGTAAGCGTCCAGCTATACGAGGGTAGTTAATGCTAAGTGTACGTAAGGACTAATTACATACAGGGGGAGCTGATATAAAGACTGCTTTAAGCTGATTTAGGTGAGGTAAATTAGAGCTAGGTAATAGCTAAAAACGGTGATACATTTTGTTCCGTTAAACCTATTAAGTACCCAGTGTTTAAATATACGTAAGATGTTAAAACTGTTAGAGAACAGCAATCGAATTAGTATTTCACTATTGAATTATTATTAAATCAATTATGAATAGTATATTTATCTACTAATGCAGCAAAAAAAAGAAAAAATACGCAGAGATCTTTGTTTTAGAGCTGATAACTATTCGTAAATTACCGATTGCAAAATTTTAATTGTTCGGTTATTACTTACTTATTAATTAAAAATTGACAGCTTTTTCCAAACATTGTTCCTTTTGCTTTAGAACTAAAAGAAAAAATAAAGTTGTATAATCGAAATCGTATAGGGTGTTTTAAAAATGTACGAGCGTGTGTGCAAAGCTTAACAAAACTCGTTTTGCAGCCAAGAGAGTTGAAGTAGAGACAGTATAAAAGGATGTTAATTGGTGTTCCTTACTTTCTGAAGATAATTGAGTCGTAACTAGGATGCTAGACAATGCGAATGCCTAGCAACACTGTCGCATGCGCACCTTGGATTAACATACAGAGGCCTTTAACTCACAAACAGTGAGATTCCTTAGCAATTACGCGTAAGATACTTTAATGGGCTCGAGCGGAACATGTGTTATCTTGTCCGATTGTCGTCGGCTGGTTCGATTCGGTTTTTAAATTGTTATAGTCCATTTATTGCTGTTAAATACGTATTCGGTTGCATGGAAAGGGTAGACTGATACCGTATCGCCTTTGCATGTTTATTATCAAGCTTACTTTGCATGTGCGTGGGCGCGTATAAAAATAAATGCAGCAGGCAAAGGTTTAAAAGTTTTAGAATGATAAAGAAGTCATGGTATGACTCACAACGGTTGCCCTTAAAGTGAGATTTTTTTCAACATCGGTTTACTACATTTGATTCACAAACCATAGAAGTAACATTAAATATACTACAGCAAAAAGGGCAGTTGAACTGAACTGCTCCGTGATATAAAGGGTGATGTAACAACGTAACTAATTTAAAAACGATATTAATTTGCTAGCGATACTCTCCTTGACCTTTCTCAAGTTGGAAACTAATTAACGGAATTAAAATTCCTTAACAGACAATTTGGAAAGTACATTTGTTGTTAGATCAACAAGAAACTCCGCTAACTTCCCAAAGTTAGTTCCAAACAAAGAGACGAAATAAAAATATGAACCGCAAAGCGTTCTTGCGGCGGCTTTGTATCGTTTTCAATCTACGTTATGAAAGCACCGACCACTGGCTACACAAAGCAATATGGCTGAAAGCTTAATAAGTATTAACTGGCCCGGCGAAGTTTGGCCGAATAACTCCAGTGTAATATTGTTATTGGCTTATGTAATTATAGTTCGCTTGACTTATTCCAACGGGAACTCTTTTATTTTCACAAAAGTTTACCCGTATGTTTTGTCAATAAATTATTATTAAAGCAAAAACATAGCAAGTAGTTTAAAAAAATAATTAACACTTTTGTAGTAGCGTAATAAAAAATGCACTCGAACATTTTCGTGGTTTTTCTATTATAACCCAAAAATGACAAATTAACAGGCACATACCTTTTGCATGTTGAAGCATGTTAATGTGGGCACAGGAATCGCATGACAAGAGAGTATGCAGCATGGGTCATATAACTATAGTCCTTTTGTATACGTTCAAAAAATTATATTAAAGGTTTTGATTTCCGTTCAAATATAGGGTGTCTTATTTTAACTGTCAAGAAAATAACCTTTTCTAAAAACGCCGAAAACAATTTCCAACGAAAGCAAAATGAATTATAGAAAATTGTTGCGAACGTTTAATAATATTTTACCTCGCATTGGGTTTAAACTTTTAAGACGTGTTTTCTCGTTACGAGTTAGCGAGGGGGCGGGGGCTGGGGCGACATCAAAGTGAATTAACGAATGTTATCTAGGGGCGTCCGCTTGTAAGCCGCTTTGAAGTTAGACTACCTGCAGGGAACTCCGCTGAAATGTGCTAAAGCGTATGGCGTTTTATTTTGATACCACTCCTGGCGAGAGCTTGAAAACGCGATACTTTCATTAAAAAAATGTACACCACATTTCGCCTTCGGGATTTTCTGTTTAAAAACGAAACCGAATTTTTATGTTCAAATTTTTTCTCTCAGAGCTGACGTCGTAAGTTTACAAAGGTGGGTGGGATCTTTCGTATTTTAATACTGGGTCTAAAATGGGGGGACAAAACAATGGTTCTAGCTTTATACACGACGAACTTAACTACTTTACTTTGATAAGGTATAAACTACGTGGAATTGAGTATAAATTTTAAGCAAGACAGAAAACAGTACTTAGATAGTTCCTATTACCTATTTATGACCCAATAGTTTTATTACGAATTTTGACAGACGGACAGGAAGTTTGGTTAGATACTTTGTCTAAGCTACCACAAGGATTACTCGTAAAGCCCCAAACTTTCCTCAAAGTGAAATAAGGAAAACACTACCTTATACGAAAAAAATCTTATTAAAAAAGACGGCCACTTACAAAATATAGTCCGTCGCACACTTGGGCCTTTTTATATGACCTTTTTTACAGCGTCGTGCTACCGCTCGCGATAGCGCACTGTGGAACGAAAATGGCCTCTCCATAGAAATAGGGACTTAATTTTCTAAGTGCCTATTTTTTTAATTGAAATCGAATCTACTCCTCATAATTAGGTAAAAAAATGAATATGGGTCAATTTGGCTGGAAAACCACCGAGTAATAATTTTTTTTATAAAATTTTGTATGGAGCGTATATGAAAAAACGGAATATCTCAGAAAGTGCACAATTTCCCGTAATATCCTTCCGCAGGAATTTAGTACCAATTATTTATGATTTTTCGGCGGTCTCAAAATTTCCCGAGCAGGTGCACTTTTTTTTTTAAAAATCAAAAACGTTTTATATAGGGAAAACTTGGTTTTTAGGAGGTATTTAAGTTTGCAAGACACGTTTAATCGTGGGATAAAATTAAATAATGGCTTTAGATGAGATGGATGTTCAAAAATGAGGTCATTGGAATAATGACATATCTCACTTTTTGGCCCTTTATCTCCCTGCCCCCTAATGAGCACACTCGGTGCTCATTAAGTGTATGATTAAAAGTAAAAATTAACTAAATCACTCTTAATTATTCTTAATGAGTTGGCATTAAGTAAAAAAATAAATTAAATATTATCTTATTATCATTAAGGATGATAATTACCCAAATTTCAATGGGTTCTCATTAGTAATATGCAATAAATAGGTTGCAGTTCAATTTTATTGTATATTCCTTCTGGAACATTTCAACTGCAAGCAATGGAGGGTTTAACGACCAACTTAGATTTGTACGTGATTTTGAGAAATCAGGAACCTTCTTTTAACTACAAAGCCTTGATGGAAGAAGTGGTTACTAAAATCAATGGACAACTATCTGAAGAAGACTATGATACCCTCAAGGAATTTTGCCAAAGATTTTCAAGAGCTGCTTTGGAAAGATGGCAGAAGTGCCGAAGAGATACGAAAAAGTTTAGAAGTACTTATGAACATTGGCTTATGGAAAATGTTGATTGGCCAAGCTTTGTAGTTTGGCGATCCGATTCACCCACCCAAGAATCAGGTGATTTAAACTATGAAGGATCGACCTCATCGGTTGGAACAATGACTACAACAAAACGTAAGTCATTCGAAGATCTGGGAACCAAACAGAAGAAAAAAAGATCGAGTGACTTACAATCCGAAAACGCTGATGAATTGGCATATGCTGCAGCAGAACGTTTTAAGCAGGATGGCCGCGATGATATTGCGGCCGTAATTGAATATATGCTGAAAAACCCAGAAGTAGCATTTAAATTAAGAGAAGTGACAATCTCTACGAAGAAACCCGTAACATCTACGATATATACACCTGAAAAAGCACTAAGTCTTTTTATTTCACTCAAGTTGTCTAAATGGCAATATATGATCCTGCGAGAGAGTGCTATTAGAGAAGGTGCAGAAAATGTGTATCCGTCATACTACAGAGTACAAAAAGCTAAACTAGATTGCTATCCTCCGAGTGAATCAATAACTATTACGGATTCTTCAGCCAAAATTAAACTGCAAGAATTATTGAATATTACAGTGAACAGAATAATGGATAGTATACCGGAGCACGTAGAAGACAAACAGATGGTACTTATTTCTAAATGGGGGTTTGATGGTGCTTCGAGCCAAAGCAGGTACAAGCAAAAGATGAGTGACTCCGAGCAAGATGATTCTAGTGTTTTCATGACAACCCTGGTACCATTAAAATTAACTTCAGCAACTGATACAATATGGACGAATCCCAAGCCTTGTTCAGCGTTATATTGTCGTCCAATACAGTTCAAGTTCATTAAGGAAAACGAAGCCGTTGTGCTTGCTCAGAAAACGGAGATAGACAAGGAAATTGAAGATCTACTACCCACAGAACACAAAACCAACACAGTGAAGCATGAACTGAAGATGACGATGTTGGACGGCAAAATATGCACTTTTCTTTCAAAAGCCAGATCAAATGCAACTTGCAGTTTATGTTTGGCTAAACCAACGGAGATGAACCTTCTTGATAAAGTTCTTACAAAACCTGTGGATACTGGTATATACCAATATGGGTTATCATCTCTACATGCTTGCATCAACACGATGGAATGCCTTCTTCACATAGCATATCGCCAGGATTTTAAACAATGGGCTGCGAGAGGAAACGAGCTAAAAGAAAAAATGGCATCAAGGAAGAAAATCATTCAAGATCGTTTTAAGGAAGAAATGAATCTCTTGATAGATGTGGTCAAACAGGGGTCAGGGACAGCTAATGATGGAAACACAGCCAGAAAGTTTTTTGAGGACCCCTGTAAAACAGCAAGCATTACAGGACTAGATGAGGGATTAATCAGGAGATTTGCAGTAATCTTGCAAGCAGTTACTTCAGGAGAGGTTATAGACGTCAACAAATATAAAGATTACGCCCACGATACAGTAAAAAAATATGTGGAATTATACAACTGGTATCATATGTCCGCAACGGTTCATAAATTACTGGTGCATGGAGCAGACATTATAGCCCATAACGAAGTTATACCGATCGGCAATCTCTCAGAAGAAGCGTCAGAGGCCCGGAATAAAGACTTTAGAAGGTTCAGGGAACACAACTCACAGAAAAAGAGTAGACAAGATTCAAATCATGACATTCTCAATATGTTACTTCTGTCATCGGATCCCAAACTTACCGCAATGAGGCCAACACTGAATAAAAGGAACAAACAAACCTTATTTATTGAGACCTTGGACCTTCTAATCAATTCCGAATCGCAAAATGATTCGGAATTGGATGCCGAAATAGGTGACGCAGAACAATAAAATTAAACTGCAACCTATTTATTGCACATTACTAATGAAATCTGGGTAATCATCATCCTTAATGATAATAAGATAATATTTAATTTATACTTTTACTTAATGCCAACTAATTAAGAATAATTAAGAGTGATTTAGTTAATTTTTACTTTTAATCATACACTTAATGAGCACCGATTGTGCTCATTAGGGGGCAGGGAGATAAAGGGCCAAAAAGTGAGAAATGTCATTATTCCAATGACCTCATTTTTGAACATCCATCTCATCTAAAGCCATTATTTAATTTTATCCCACGATTAAACGTGTCGTGCAAACTTAAATACCTCCTAAAAACCAAGTTTTCCCTATATAAAACGTTTTTGATTTTTAAAAAAAAAAGTGCACCTGCCCGGGAAATTTTGAGTACGCCGAAAAATCATAAATAATTGGTACTAAATTCCTGCGGAAGGATATTACGGGAAAATGTGCACTTTCTGAGATATTCCGTTTTTTCATGTACGCTCCATACAAAATTTTAGTAAAAAAAATATTACTCGGCGGTTTTCCAGCCAAATTGACCCATATTCATTTTTTTACCTAATTATGAGGAGTAGATTCGATTTCAATTAAAAAAATAGGCACTTGGAAAATTAAGTCCCTATTTCTATGGAGAGGCCATTTTCGTTCCACAGTGTAGCGTCACAAACTCGGTCTAAATGCAAAACTACCCGCAACTAATTTCACATTACAGCGCGCGACATGAGCTTGACGGAGCGAGGGATAAACGTAATATAGCTGTCCTTCACTTTCAGAACTCCAAGTGCTCTATCAAACGTGGATCTTTCGCTATCCACCCCAACAATAGTAGTTCTTTTTAGGAAGATTTTCAGTGTTTTGAGGAAGTTTTGGGTACTCAAAAATCTACAGCATGTATTTCAAAAATGTTGTAAATTTCTTAGAAACTGCAATTTTACTTGGGTAATTAAATACGCCATGGGTATAAAAACATAAACACGATTAGTTAAGAAAATATTTAACTCATCGTATTTTGATAAAAGCCCAGTACCTATTTCACTTATTTCTTCTAAGATCTCTTCAATTCCTAGAACCCAGCTAAATAATTTGATTCTCTCAACATTCAGTCAAATCCATATTCGGAGAATGTTTAATTTAATTGTATTATACTTTGTGTCAGAGAAACCTAATCCAACCACCACAGGGTGTTATTCTTTTGAAGAACAGATCGTCGAAAAACTCACCATCAAGCTTTACTGTGTTAACTGTTAACATAATCGGTGAAGCGGCGGAGCAAATACAAGGACTATTCGTCTATGTTAATGTCTTGTGCCAAAAAAGTCTTAGACACTCACCGCTATATTACGACGATGAGCGCAGAGCTCAAATTATAATTGCCGGTGGAATTGAACGTCAAACGATCGATTAAAAGAATTCTACCCGACCAAAGGTATAGCAGCTAAGTGGATATTGTGCCAAATAGTGTCGAGCAGAAACACGCTTGGGAGAGCAGCTTTGTAGGATCTTGGCTCATATTCTGTAAACAGATTTTAGAATTCACAATGAAACTAAAGACTGTATCGTTTAGTATAAATACATACAAAACCTAGTCTAACTTTTGACATTCGTATTATTTTGAATTACAATGTTGTGCGGATATGACCTGAAGGTGTTTTTTAACCATTTCTTCTGATATAATATGGTTAACTTTTGTGTCTTAGAGATTTTATGATGCTTTCAAAATCGTCCCTAAAATATATTTCGGACAAGCCTATTGAGCTCAATTTGAAGTATTTCAGCAACTCCTGAAGTACAACTTTAAAATGCAATAGGTTGATATGCAGCCAAAACATGTTAACTAAGTGTCCCCTTCATGTTTACCCGAATGAGCATCCACAGAATAAATATGATAGATTTTTAATTTCATACAAAAGCTACTTTTTACGTAATGTTTTGGTTTCCCATCAATATCTGGTGCGAGCGGGAGGAGGGAGACTAACCAAAGGCCTCAGCGAGAGACCCAAGCACAATGGACAATCGTGGCGTCCAACCATCGGTAAAACACGTCGATAGAAACGCTTCTTAATAGTTATAATAGATGTCAAATTTGGAGTTGTAATGAGTAATATGCCATATTCTCAAAATGGCCACCGCCCATCGCCATCGATGCCATTTTTTTATTAAAAATAAATTAAAGAGAATGCTCAGATGTTTTAATTTGGGAATCATTGTGTAATTATGGTTTGCGTAGTATGATAAGTTTTATTGGTTACGTTGTCTAGCTCGAAAACAGTAAAATTTATTTTGCTATTTGTCCACTTTCGTTAACATCACTCAGATGGATTCGGTATATTTTGACTAAACCATATGCCTCAAGTCGAGCCCGCAGGATGAAATGTGTACCTAATAAAAGCACTAATTAAACACATGTACAATTTAATCTAAAAAATACTTTAGGAAAGAAAGACGACTACATAAAGTTGTATTTATACTAAACGATACAGTCTTTAGGACGGGGAAAACATAATGCGGCAAAAAAGTGCTTTGGGCTTTAACATTATTATAATACGTAGATTCAAATTTGTATTTCACTACCGTAAAGCTACACAACTATAATCCTGGCCTACAACAATGGTCCAATTTTACTTTTCATATTATTCTAAAAATATGACAGATTTAGCTCTAGCTAGAGTTTAGAGCAGTCATTTTGGGTCCAAACAGTACATATTCCCAGCAATAATAGCAGTAAGGTATCATATTTTAGAATGATGTAATGAGGAATGTTGGACTATTGTTGCAGGCTAGGACTATAGTTGGGTAGTTTTACGGGACATGTTTCTAGTTTTATATTTAACTAGTGTCTGCCCGCGACACCGCGTGGATTTCAAAGATCGTCATTCACTTAGGCAATTTTTCATCCGGTATGACAAATTGCCCATGTGTTAATCCAGGGTATACGCTATTTCTATTTCAAGTTGCAACGTGAAGGAATAAACGAATACACAAACTTTAGCATTTGTAACATTAATAGGATTTGCAAGTATTTTGTAGTTCAAAGAAATTTGATAAAATTAGGTGTGTGTTTATATTTAGTTATGTATATCTCGTATTGTTTATTTCAAGTATTATTTCTTGTGATAGCTTGAGAGTATAAGTAGCTATAATTTCAGGTGGCTATTAATTGTGTGACAGATGCTTAACTTTAACGTAAACGATGTTAGAAAACTGACAAAATGTATGGAAAGGACATAAGCGCTCGATCCGACCGTCCGGCAGCTTACGTCAATTCTATACATTATCGATAACGATAACGTTCTCGCAATACATATTGCCTAAAGCCACTGGGGGGATATTATAACATAGCTATGCAATTCAATTTACGCTGATAGAAAAATACAGAGACAGCTATATAACTGCTATAGCTCTGTCTTTTACGCTCACCGTAAAATGAACTGAAAAGCTGTGTCATAATAACCCTCCCTGTACTTATGATTTAAATTGTACTATAAGGTAAAATTTATTTCAAATCAATAAGTAATCAATCAAAGATAAAAATTATACCGTATTAAAGCGAAAATTGACTGTATATTTCCACATAAATAACTATCTACTTATTGTTGAGATCCGGTTTGAAGATCTAATAATATTCCGTTCACAATTCCGTAACTGTCAAAATAAATTACATAAAAAAACCTTTTCTTAGTAGGTACAGGGTGTTTTTTGTGTCTGATACGCGTAACGAGTATGCATAGTCCATAGTCCATATTCAGATAGTGTCCCTCGGGAAAAGTTTTCCCCAGGACAACGTTCCGCGGCTCGTTCCGAATGCAAATTTGAAAATAACGACTTAAGACAGAAGCGTAAGACTGATTGTATAAATATAATGTCCCTAGAAAAAAGTATTTGAGACAACATATGGCTAGATGAAGAAAAAATACAGCTCGCAGTATTTACAAATTGCTCTTGAAAACAAGAACTCAATGATTCAGTTATTTGCGGTCAAATTCGCACTGCTAGATCGAAAAAGTGTCAACTCAAAATCCCTCTTAGTTTTGTTTCAAACTTACAGAAGTTGTACTAAAGTTGATTTTAAAATACAGTTGTATTTTGAGTTACTACTGTTTTGATCTAGCAGTGATATATAATTAACAACTTAACGTAAACTAGTAAGTAAAGTAAAGTAAAATATTTATTTTCCAAAAATACAGTGCAAATATCAATAATACCTTTGACCCCACACTAGGCTAGGCCTGTGTCGTGGCAGTCAAAAACCATTAAAAGAATTACCGAGGGATAGCGGTCTGTAACCAAAAGATTATATAATGCAAAAAGAAAACAAAATAGAAGAATTTAAAATCAACACTAAAATATTCATCAACTATTTAAAACAAAAAAAGTAATACAAGAAAAATGTGTGTGTGTGTGTGTGTGTGTGTGTGTGTGCGAAGGTGCACATGAAAATTTTAGCGTGAAGAATTCCTTGCAAACGAAGAAGCGTAACTAGAAGTAGTCGCCCAATATTTAACTTAAAACATTCAAAACGCTCTCAGACTCACTGTAATCCCAGCTAAGCAACAGTGTCTGAATACTTGTACTGTGAATTCACGTAAGCTGCCAGACGTTATTTAAAATCGTTTACGTTAACGTTAGGCATTTATGTAGGCCCACTGGAATAATTTGCAAAAAAACCCACAAAACTTTATTAAAAAAAACCCAATCGGTACCTACACATACATACATAAGCTCACGCCTATATTCCCAGAGTGGGGTAGGCAGAGCTACAGAATTACTAACAACTCTAAAAACTTGTTAAAAATTCTGTAACCACATTTTGCACAATTAGGCTAAGAAGTTTACCAGTGTATTAGTGACAGGTTGCAAGCCCATCGCCTAACAGTACTACACAGCCTTTATTAGTCGTCTCTTACGACATCCACGGGAGGACATCCTCCAAGGGTACCTACCCTTGGTAATTGTAATCTTAAGACATCGGTCGCTCGTTGCTTGCACCACTCCTCTTCCCTTCCCAGCATAGCCTTGAGCTCCAGCCTCAATTTTTTGTGCTTCACAATAACATTGTCTGCGGTATAAACTTGTATTACAGCAAAATCTCCCTACATACAGTAAAGACGAAAATATCGCAGGAACATTAAAATATTCTAAGCATCCGATAAAATAAGAGTCTTACAATTTATTATGAAATGCTACCTCGTTTTTCATTTTGTGGGTCAAAATCAAAACCATACGTGGGTGAAAATATAAAACGCTATAATTTTGTCTGTAAAGAAAAATATTTATAGGATTATTCTGTTTTTTTACAATAATACGAAACATACGCTTTTCATTTAATTTTATTAGGTACTGCTAGAGCGTCTACCATTTGACATGAAGATTTCAGAAAGTGTACAAAGTTTTTAAGAAAACATTTATAAATAATGCAATAAAGTAAATCTGTATTTTAAGGAAAGAATTGAATGTATCAATTACTACTACAATCATCCTGTACAAATTTGAACCTAAAAATCTTACAGCCGCCTAGGCTTAAAGCTGACACCAAAACTGAGCCTGTCCGACGTTGCAGGGGTGTTATTCTCTCAAAAACAACAGACGGGCGGACGAACGAGCGAAATCGCAGCGACGAGTTTTGGTAGTCCCGTCAGAGCGAACAAAACACATTTTAGCGCGTGCATTTTCAATTAAGCAGCACGATAGGTCGAACGTATAAGGCTGCTTAATTGAAAATGTACGCGCTACAATGTGTTTTGTTCGCACTGACGGGACTAATTAATCTCGCCGCTTGGACATTCACTCGTCCGTCCGTCCGACCATCGTTGTTCAGAAAATCACTACCCTGCTAAATTGAAAATGCACGCGCTAAAATATGTTTTGTTGGCAGGGATGGGACTACTTAAACTCGCCGCTTGGAGATTCACTCGTCCGTCCGTCCGACCGTCGTTGTTGAGAGAATCACTACCCAGGCATGTTCAACTTAAGAACATGCCTGAAACTCGTCGCCGCTCGCCTCTCCAGCTAGTTAGAGGTCCAAGGGACGTACTCGACAAACAAGGCACAAGCATGTTATGCAAGACGCTCAGTGTTCGACATGGCGACGACCAGGGATATAACGGCAGGTTTATGTCGACAAAATGGAAGGAAATTGGTTATGGGAGTAAAATATTCTTATAATACCTCTGATGACATGTTCGCCTAGTTGGTATTGACTCAGGACCGCTAGCTTCGTAGGTAGAGAAGATAGCGCTGCGGTCCTGGGTTCAAATCCCGGTAGGGGCAAATATTTGTGTATACCGATTCGATAGTTTTTCTTGTCGTCGCCATTATGAGGTTAGGTTACGTTAGGTTAGATTTATGGAAGAGTAATTAAAATGCTTTACAACAATAAAAAAGTATACAACAATAGTAAAAAACTAATTAACAATGTTAAAAAAACATATATATAATCAAAGTTTTACCAAAAAATATTGCGAACCATATTATTATTAACTTATTTCCACAAGTTACAGAAAAAACCGGGTAAATGCTAGTTGCACTTGCGCACTGAGAGTTCCGTATTTAAGATAATATGGTTGTGAACCACAAAATAAAATACTCATTTTGTTAAAAACTTTATGTCCTATGCAATAAGGTCAATTATGACTAGCCTAAATTTTAGTGCAGATTTTCAAAGGTTTTTGGTATTTCTCAAAAACGGTGAATAATAAACACTTTATTTTTTGATCAATTAAATTCGGAAATAAGGGCGGTAGTTTTTTGTAAATTTTTAGGTATATAATAAATCAAAATGTAAATCACAAAAAATTAAAAAAAAACTGTTACTATAATTTTGGTACGAAACCCTAAAAGAAGAATCAGAGATCTCCGCGTACAGGGTGAGATGATCCAGTATATTATAGTTAACGGTTTCCACAACAATTAACTATAGTTCGGTAATATGAGCTTAAATAACTATTAACTATCGTTATCGGGACCATTATTCTGTGTAATTATTGGACAATTTATGGCCTAATAATTACAGCTAAACTACCGACCGATCCGTGCCACTGCTGTATTATGACTATTATGAATCAGGCTGTATAACAACATACTTTTGATATCAATGAGGTCCTATATTTAATTTTATGTTAGTCACTTAGCCGTAATGGGAAGATTATGTAATTTGTATGAATCGTGTAAAAACATTGGCTTCGCTAACAAATAAACTAAAATACGTAAGTATTAATATTTTAATATATAAAGATAAACCATTTCCGTACAAATGTTAAAATTGCCTGCAATGCAACAAACGGTAGGTGTGTGTGTGTGTGTGTGTGTGTGTGTGTGTGTGTGTGTGTGTGTGTGTGTGTGTGTGTGTGTGTGTGTGTGTGTGTGTGTGTGTGTGTGTGTGCGTGTGATGCAAAACAGATGAATAAATACCTGTTTTTACCAAAAATTTTAATGTCTCGGAAAAGGGTGGTTAAAATATAAGCACTTATGTAAATGTTCACAATACTCTAAAGGCACAATATTTATAATTAATATCATACATATTCAAATTTGACGAATAAAAAAAAATTGGAAATAAAATTACACCTTAGATACGACCATCACTCTGGACATAAAGAAAATAATTCCCAATACGTTCCGTTCTATATTTTTTTAACTCCCCGTTCACTATACTTGTAGGTACTATCAGCTCAATGGAACCCATACAAAAGGCTAAACCGGTGCACATTCAACGCCGCGTGTCACAAAGTGAACTTTCCGAACAAAAAACAATTCCAGTTTAATGTTGACATTTCGATTGGTATCAGTATTGATGTTATGGGACAATATTGCAGTAGAGTCGTGCATTGTGCATCTATGTAGATATCGCGGGGCGATATCACAAGTTATTGTGTAGGAAAGTTTGTTGGATAACGAGCTTTCTAGTTTCTAAAGAAAATGTGAGGTGACCGCGTGTTACACTGTAACGGGCCTTGTAAACGTTTATTGGCGATTTCTATATTAGAGATAATGGTTTGGTTAGCTACCTATAAAGATACGAGAGGTGTTAGTCTCTTGAACAACTCACTTATCAATTACACGTGAAGTATCTAACCGGTAAAATATAGTAGCAACGCACATGATAGCAGAATTAGGTGCCTTTAGCAGAAAGGCTTTTGTGGAAAATTTGAATAATGCTCTGTTAAGAAAACAAACGGATACAAGCAACCTAGTTTTCTATAATAACTACAACAAATCAAAAATCGTGGAAATCGGATTTGATTAAGGGGGTGAGAAACCTTACCCTCTAGAGCTCTATTTGTATAAATTCTAAATGGCTAAATTCTAAATCTGATGATGAAATCGAGACCATTATACGATAACAATTCCAGAATGCACTAGGCACACACACACACACACACACACACACACACACACACACACACACACGCGCGGTCGTGCGCGCTAATTTGCCTTTAGTATATTTAGTATATTTAGGAAAAAAAAACTGTATGTACTTAATTAGCATAATTAAATCTTACCTCATTTTGTCGGAGGAAGAGCGGTGTCTCCCAACACCGGCAACATTTTGCCAAAAGGGTGACTCCATCCCTTGTATCATATACCTCATGTATTTTATGAATAAATAATTTTGTATTTTTGTATTTCTATGGTTTTTTTGACAGCCACGCGATCAAAGCGTCGTCACAATCAATCCGCTTACATAGTGGCAAGACTTAAAACTTCATAAGACCAAAAGGTATTCAACCTTGTAGTAGTCATTTTCAGAACACGCAAGACTACCGACAGGCAAATCATTGAGACTACTATCAAATTAATTTAGTCTAAGCAAAGCGTTGCAATAACCCTTGGGGATGCCCTTGTCTACGACGGGAGGCATTGGCCGTATTAAATAATTTGAATAATCATCTAATTGGAAATTGGTTGGTCTGCAGCGTCAAGCTTGTATTAGAAATCTGACGTAAAGTAAACACAGAATTTTTAAGTAGCACCACCCAAACTATTAAAGATTTACCTACGTAGCACTCACGAGCAAAAGCTGGTACGATATCGGTATCAAAGCCTAACCTACAAACAAGAACTACAAATAAAAACAACAACAACAACCAGATTCAAAATTACTATTTGGTAAATTCCTTTGTCATGTTCTAGTTACACAACTTTTTTGCGGATTTGGATTTCTTTGGTAAATTTAACTGGCGCAAAAGTAACACGACTGCCATTATTATCTACACATAATGGAGGCAATTAGGATGACGTATTAAGATATTTTAAAAAGTTATTTGTAAACGTAAACGCTACGAAACATTCTAAGCATCGGCTCGACTCGCGAGCAACAGATTGACGTCAAGTCAGATCTATTAAAAGTTTCCGATTCGATGACGCGCTCGATTCCGACTCGATTCGCCCCTCGGGGTCGCAAACGATACAGCCCGTTCTATAACTACGCCATTTAAAAAAGACATTTAAGCGGGTCAGTGAATTTGGAATTAGGTAAGTAGAAAAATTCTTGATGAAAAAATTAAAATGGATGGCAAACCAGCTATCAAGCTACTTGATGGTGATTGGGATCCGAAACCCTTTGCTATCTTTGAATTAACAATCCTAGGACTGCTATCGTTGCCACAGATAAAAAAAATTAAGTAAAGCTCGTTTTGCATGTGGTAACGTCAAATTTCAAATAAAGAATGTCGAATCTGTTTCAAATGGGATCCCCTTGAAATGTAGACAAACATTTAATCGAATGTGTCATTTCACTGAATTTAATTACATCGAGAGCTAATTTCTGCTGAAACCTTACAGTTTTCAGGTTATCCTAAGCATTCGTTTCATAGGTTAGGTTAGGTTAGACTTGTGACCCCAAAAAGTAAAGCTCATGCACGTGGAAATGCCTGTCGATGAAATTAAAATTCAACGTAAAGAAACGTTCTATGAAATGAATTGCGATATTTCAAGGGAAACCGTTTCCACTACATGCAAGAAAGACTTTACTTGAGTTGTTTACCAATACTGAGGACTAATTTGGAATACCTCCGTGCTATAGAATTTTATCTGACCGGACACCTGAACACAAAACAAAATTATTTCATAAGTATAAGCTAAAAATGGGTTTATCAGCCTCTGAGAAATAACATAACTACAAAAAATACAATTTTCAACGATTCATAACCATAAAACATTGTATGTACTGAAATAAGTAGGCCAATTATCAGTTACTTCGGTTTTTAGGTAAATAAATCTAACGTTTAATGCTTGAAATCGTTTAATTTTATGAGGCATGTGTTGGATCGCCTTTAAATCACTGAACAACCAATTATCATCGTTAACCCGAATTACATCATTAATTTCGCGTCCATTACCAGCGAGTGGACCGTCGATAAACATAGATTTCGCAGCCGAAAGACTGATATTTGCATTCAACTTAACGAATGTAGATAAAATAAATAAAGCAACAAATTAAAAGAGAGCTCCATTGAAGAGGTCGATAATTGAGCATGAATGTTTAAATTAATGAATTTCGCGGATTCGACGTGAAGCGATCGGCCGAAGCGCCGAAACGAGCATTCTTAATTAATCTGAACAAGAACAAACGTTTTGCTATAGGAAACGTACGATTTGGCCGCTTTAACGGGCTTTAATTTAGTTTAATTGCTGTTTTAACTGATTAAGTACTTCATTAAGACTAAAAGGTTGATAATAAAAACTTAGACATATTTTATTTTGGTGTTGATACTCTTGGATTTAAACAAGGGAACACTTTTGTCGTTAATTATGCAGACCTTTAGGCGACATTTTAGGCTATCAGTTTTATAATGAATCGTTTGATGTACAAGCTGCAATATGGAACCCTGACTAACCATAGGACTGGGTTTCTATTCTAATGCATAAAACCATATTGCCTATGACATGTTGTCGTATTGTCAACGTTACTATAGCTCTAATTACTTGACAACATTGGCGGCCGAATTAAAAACAATACCATAGCATGTTAAAGGCAATATCGTTTTACCCTGTGGAATGGAGACCCTGTGTGACAGTGACGAATTATCAATCAAAATGTCACTGTGACACAGTTTTAGGGTGGGTCAGGATTTTATTTTATTGATGACATAAAACGTGAACTATTAATCTGTTAGACTTTTATAAAAGCTTTTGATTCAACGATTATCCACATGAAACTTTTTTTTGTCACCACCCGTGCGAACACAAACTGAAAATAATCCCCAAAATTTAAATGGACGTTCAGAGTTAAAATTATTTGGTAAAACGTATGAAAATCAGGTCCAGCGGGTGTGAGCAGTCCGCCGGATCCGTCGCGTCAGCTGGACGACATTAGTCAGGCGATGCGAACGAATTTAATAAAAGCCTTATCGCTGTCTCGGCTGGGCCGTTTCTATCTCGTTTTTGTAACGCTCTAGATAACATTCCAAATGTGATTTTTGCGCCCTTTATTAAAATGGCATTCTTTATACGAGAATTACGAACGTGGAATGATTTATGTGAAAGGCTGTTTTCTTTTAGAACCCACTGGTAATTGTCTGGCCTAGTAGTGTAGTCGGCCGGAAGAGATTGTAATACGAGGCTCATGTTTTCCAACTGAGATGCTATTTTTAGCAAGTGAATTAATGATGTTGGTCCTGTCCGAAACGCGGAAAATTCTGGAACTCATTTTAAATAAAATAGTACCATTTAAAGACGAAGAAGTAAATCTCTGCAGATTGTTTCATGAGCTACAATTAAAATGTATATAAATCTGTTAAGTAAAATATATCTACCGAACGTTTTACCAGCGATAAGACCTCCTGTTGTTTACCTGTGTTGTTTTTAATAATGCTGTATCTCTGTAATGTTATTGTTTGGTGTACAATAAAGTGTTTTGTATTGTATTGTATTGTATTGTTTTACTTTGTGTCGGAGATCAGACTGCCGCCTGAATATTCAATTTATTTACATGGACACTTATAGAGCATAATTGACATCGGTAATTACTAAATATTCACTTGTATCATTATTCCCCAGCGGTTGTCGCCTCCGTGGTGCATCATTAGTATTCAAAATGTAAATTGCTGGAAGCACTCAGGGCAATGCACCCGTCTCAGATCTTACTTTCCCAGAAATAATTTCATTAACATCTGCATACTGGCGTGTTCCAAGTTAAATTCCTTCCAAGGTGCCAAGAAACTTGAAAAATATGCGTTAGCGTGGGTACAAAGGGAGTGCGGTGGCAGCTTCGGCGATGCCGCGGAGGAATTCGTTCCTTCGCAAACTTCACTATTTACTTGAACATGCAGGCGTTACTTAGCGTCTTCACTCGTTTAGTGCAGTTATTGTGCATGTGTTGTTTGCTTTTGCGACTTTGTTTGTATAAAATTCATTTACCTCTGTTTTCTTGAGAAACGTCCAAATTTTCCGCTTTGATTATTTTGCTCTCTCTCTGTACAATTGGCCCAAATGTTACGATCCTTTTAGAGGTTCATTCTTATCCGTATTCTTACCTTTGTTATTATAAATGCGTGTACGATTTCGTTCCTTTGTTCTGTCTTTACGGTTCAACCGCCCCCCAACCAAACGATGTGAAATTTGGTACAGATAGTTAATATTCTACAAGGACAGGGACTTTATACCTACTGTGGAATATTGAACTGTTCCCAAGTCAATTAGATATAAAAAGATACGGGGGAATGGAAGGATTTTTTTTTTCACTACATTTTAACGTCTTTATATCCGAACAACAGTTTTTTCTACGAAAATTTACAAAGCTTTAGTTTGTTTATTTGCTTAGTAAAAAATTTGAATTTTTTTAAATTTTAAAGACAAATTTAAAGTTTAGATATTGGAGATTTTCTTCCGGGAAGTTTGACATCGTACCGTGTAAAGATGTGACGTAGTACTGCTTTTTTTAAAATGTGCCTGTTAATGAAGATTCTAAAATAGTATCACAATTAAGATTATTGATTATAACACCGACGTTATTTTTAAGTTTATCCAACAAAGACTGGATTCTTAATTTAAAATAAAATATTTTTTTTTAAACATAGTTAACTGGTTTTAAATGATTTAAAAGACAATTTAAGTGAGTGTAGTAGGTAAGAAGTACTTAACCGAAAAAGAGGCGGCGGATTGTGACCACAGGGTTGGCTGGTCATTGTTGGTGCGCCTCCGGTAAACCGGTAAACCTCTTGCAAAGTATTACATGATCTAGTGTAATCCTTGGAGAAAGACTACGGGCCTGTCCACTTTACAATGACGCGCCGTGCCGTGGTACAACGCGGTACAGCAACGTTTCACGATAACGACGAAGCACTTTAGTGATGTCGTTCAGTAGTGGATGTGTATCAACTGACATAATGATGATGATATGATGAGTTATTTGCTAGGATATTGACGCGTGGTGTGCCTTATGTATCCTAAATCTGATAACAATAACTTGCGGTCTTGTATTTGTGTTGTATTTATTCACTAGGATTACATATAAGAAAAGCTATTGAATTTGATAAGTGTATTTAAAAATCATACCCGGGTTTTCAATGAAAACACCGGTTTTATTTAATATTTATATCGTATTACGGAGTCGGCAGCCGGTTGATTGCAATTAACTTGCTGCCTGATATTTTATTAATATCAATCTTCCCTCAAAGAGCCTGCCACACACGCACGTGACCTAATTGCGAAACGTTTATTCCAGATTTATTGATGCAAAATAAAACGTTTCGGCGGTCACCAACTACAGGCGTAATTTATGCAGTACCTATATGAAAAAGTCGTCTTTAAAAAAATGCGTCTATAGCGTACTTTTGGGTCGAAAAGCTATGCATGACCTTATCTTTGGCCTACTTCATGAATCAAATAACTTAATCATAAAAGTATGTACAGACGTAGTGACATTTTATTTTGTGTAATAAGTTGGTTTGCGTATTGCTTTTCAGAAACGATGTGGTATGTTTATTTACGACATCTGTGTACGTAATATATCGCTTGGGAACACGGTTTATGTATTTAGAATAACATAAAGAATTAGAGTGAGATTGAATTACATCGTATTCACTCTAACATACTTATAGTTGCGTCTTGCAGTGTTTTAGGCAAACGCCAAGAATGTGGATCCAATGCTTTAGAAATCAAATGATCAAATTCCAACGTTCTAATGTATTGTATATCAAAACACTTTTATCCTCGTAAGACCCAATATCTATTTTAGTAACACTGCAATTGCTACATAGTCGGATAAACAATAATGTGCATTTTATATTTGGTATTAATGTCCTCAAGCAAGATCCTGTAGACTCAGGAGGATACGTGATTTTCTTGCACCGCCATTCCGATGCATGATATGTCACTCTAAGCATCATCATTGTTACAAGTCACAAACATAGGTATCTTGAGTTTCTTGCGGCGCTTCGTCTCATCAGTGGTCTCATTTTGGGAAAATGCTCGTTGGTTTTGAATGTGTTCCCGTATTTCATGAATAAATATCTTGACTGGAAAATTCATCGACGAATTATTTACTGGCAAGCAAAGTTTAACTTTATGTTGTTCTGTGAATTTGTACGGGACCCTATAGGCTGAATTTAAGAATACATTTAGGTACCTTTATTCGGAAAAGGGGTGCATTTTCCATATATTTAGGATTAATATCAAAAAAGGGTTCAATGTAACGGTTTTTAAACACCACATTACGATTCCATGAGATCCCGATCAATAACGAAAATGTGAATTGGTGTTATTGATAAACGAGGTTCGCAAAAAAACCAACACTATTGGCTAGAATGAGAGCGCTCTTGAAAAGCGTCCAATTAGAACGACGATTCCGAACGCTGCTGTTTTAACGAATGTTTTTAAAAATACTTTAGTATTGATTTGTGAGGGTAATCAAAGAACTATAATTTTTACTATATGGTTCGAAAGGTATTTTTTGGTAACAGTTACTTTGGTTTTTAAGTGCTAAAGTGGGGATCTTGCGGTGTACAGGACAAAAGTAGGTAATCAATAATGCTGCTAAATTCTTTTATGTCGATGTACGCCGTTAGATTTTTTTTCTTGTTATAGGTACATTTTTTCTTATCTATAATTATTTGGCGCTTGTAGGAACGGCACGCACTTTAACTGAGCTGATTCATCGTAAATTAAAAATATATATGATCAAAAATCCTATTATGCTGTCACTAGATATTTTAAGAACGCAGGTTGATTCGTCGAAGAATTGAGAATAATAGTCACGCTTAAGAGAATTACTTAGCTGAGAAGTTACCGTTTTTTTGAAATGGCAAATAGAAGGCAAACAAACACACAAACTCGCACATGGCAATGAAACCTAAGACCATTATTTGCAAAGACAGTACTTACTGTTTGGAAATCACGGGAGTTTAAGTTATACATATTGTTCGAATATGATTGAAACCACTGTTTTTTAATTGTATCACTGGTTTATTCGATCTAATTAAATTTAAAGTTACAGAGCACATGTGCTAGCTTCGATAGCAGTTGAAGAAGAAGGGAGTGACCGGAGTGAAAGGAGTCATAACTGATTTTCATTCCGTTCATCTGCTTAGAAATATGGTTTATTTTATTAATAGGTTTCGTTCAGAAACATATTCCCGGGGCCGGGTTAAGTACAGTTTTAAAGTACAACTATTTTACTAATAAACAATTTCTTAAGATTTCTGAAGTTTCAATTTCGCATTTTAAACTATGCTCTGTAACATTTTTCTTAATTTTTAATTTACATTTTTATAGGTTACACAGTAAACTTACAACTAGTTATACTTCTATAGGCAGAACACAAATTTTGTTTATAGCTCGAGATGAGCTTTTCCCATTTGGAAGTTTGATGTCTACGACCCTTACTTTTTGATCAGTGCCATAGTGCACCTTGGTGACTCGTGCTATGGGCCAGTGCAGAGGACTGCAGTTAATATCCCTAAGGAGCACCAAACTTCCTTCTTCAACGTTTGGTTGATCTTTGTGCCATTTGGGGCGATTATTTAACTGAGACAAATATTGTTTATGCCACACTTTCCAGAAGTGTTGTTGAATTTGGGTAATGCGACGCCACAACCTCAATCTACTTAGCGGAATGGACGTTACGTCTGGCTCTGGAATAGAGTTCATAGGTCTACGAATTAGAAAATGACTCGGGGTCAGGACGGTAAAGTCTGAAGGATCTCTAGACATAGGGGTTATAGGTCTTGAATTAAGAATTCCTTCTATCTCTACCACGATTGTGTGGAATTCTTCGTAAGTAAATAGGCTGTTACCTACTACTCTTTTTAAGTGTTTTTTGAAACTTTTGACAGCCGCCTCCCAGAGTCCTCCAAAAGTGGGAGAATAACTTGGGATATACTTGAATTCGATACGCTTGGACACTGCATAATCTATAACAGAAGTTTGGTGTTCCTTAGAGCTTAAATAGGAAAACTCTCTAAGGGTATTATCCGCTCCCTTGAATGTTTTGGCGTTGTCGCAATAGATCTTGGTGGGGTAACCGCACCTAGATGTAAACCGCTTTAACGCAGCAATGAAAGATGGAGTGGTCATGTTCGATACCAGCTCCAAATGGACTGCTTTGGTTACGAAACAGACAAAGACACAGACATAGCCTTTTGTAACAATGCTTCTTCTTATAGATGATTGCTTAATGCTGAATGGTCCACAATAATCTATTCCGACAACGTCAAATACATCTGTTTCCCTTACTCTATCAGAGGGCAGGGATCCCATGAGCTGTGACGCAGCTTGAGCTTTAAGTTTGTAGCATGGAATACATTTTCCTATTACTTTAGCAACTTCCTTGTTGCAGTTAATGATCCAGTAGGATTGTGCAAGGCTACTGACAGTGTCTTTTAATCCGCCATGCAGAAGCAGCTGGTGCTCATACTGGATTATTATACTGGTTATAAAACATTTTTTGGGCAGAATTATAGGATGCTTTTGTCCGTAAGGAATGTTTGCATTTTGTAACCTCCCTGCCACTCTTAACACATTGTGAGCATCCAAGAAAGGAGCCAGATTTTTGACATGACTTTTAATTGGCAATTTATTCTTTACACAGTGTATTTCTTGCTTAAAATATTCATGCTGCACTAAGGAAATAATTTTGTATTGAGCCTGATTTAGTTCACTTACAGTTAAATTTTTGTCTTTAATTCTATTACTTTTGCTTTTACAATTATTGTAAAATCTAAATATACCAGCAACTACTCCTTGCAACTTAATCCATGATGAATATTTTTTAAATAATTGCGGCTCTTCTGGTGCAACGATCAAACAAGCAGGTTGGTTATCAATATTCACACTTGAAAATACATCAGTGTTATTCACCGGCAATTTAAAGGATTGGGGCTGGTAACTCACATTTAAAAATTCGGGCGGTCCATGCCACCATTGCTCGTCCTTGGAAAGGTCCAGAGGATCGCAGCCGCGTGATAATATATCTGCTGGGTTGTTCGCTCCACCAATGTGACTCCATGTACAGTCACTCGTGATTTCTTTTATGACATTTACTCTATTTTTTACATATGCTTGCAATTTATTTTTGTTTGAATTTAACCAAGACAATGTTACAATAGAGTCAGATAATAGGAAATTATTATCAAACTTAATATTTGTTAAAATTGATCTTACTTTTTGATATAGTTTTGCTAACAATAATGCAGCATTAAGTTCAAGCCTTGGTATAGTCAGCTCACCTTTAATGGGTGCTACTCTAGATTTGCTACATAACAATTTCATAGATACATTTTCATTACACACACCCCTGATGTATAAACAAGCGCCATAGGACTTTAGAGAAGCATCGCAGAACCCAACAATTTCCATATGATTTGCATTGCTAGGAATGACATGCCTCTCTATTTTGAAAACTGGCATTGCTGTCACCTTGTTATAAAACTTTAGCCATCGCTTTAGAAAATCATCAGAAATTGGAGCGTCCCATGTTAGATGCTCCTTCCAAAGCTCCTGCATAAATTGCTTAGCTTTAACTACTACCGGTCCTGCCAGTCCCAGAGGATCAAAAAATGAACCTATAAAACTTAGTACAGAGCGTTTGTCCCATGAACAGATCGACTTATTAGGATAACTTATTTTGAATACATCCTCTTTAGTGTCAAGTACCACGCCTAACGCTTTTAAATCAGTTTTCATACAGAGGTCATGGTCATCAGAATAGAGCTTGTCTGAAGGAATGCCTGCTAGCAGCTGAGGCTCGTTAGCTGCCCATTTGTGCAATTGGAAATTAGCCAGTGACAGTAGATTAATTAATTCATCTCTTACCTGTATGGCTTCTTGGATGGTGTCCGCTCCGAAGAGAGCATCGTCTACATACATGGCAGACCGTATCACCTTTGCTGCTTTGGGAAATTCTGCCTCATACCTGGCTGCCAGCTCCTCCAGACATCTCGTGGCCAGGAAACTCGAGCTTTTTAGGCCGTATGTAACCGTCTGCAATTGGATGATGATCAGTTCATTGCCATCACTACGCCACAAAATATTTTGCAATTTGTGAAATTGAGGATCTATCCTGATAGCCCTATACATATTTTTTATGTCTGTTAACATAATAAGTTTGTGAAATCTGAACGATATTAATATATCAAAAAGATCTTTTTGAGTCTTGGGACCGTTGAGCAAAACATCATTAAGACTGTTGTGTTGTTTGCTAGCCTTAGTATTTCCATTAAAAACTACTCGTAATTTGGTTGTCTTCCTGTCTTCCCTGATGACAGGGATATGTTGCATGAAATAGAGATTCTGTTTGTTAGAACTGGTTAGTGGTAAAACTCTTGCATGACCTAGCTCTAAATAGTGATTGATAAATTCTTTGTATCTTTGATGTAGAACTTCATCTTTTTCAAATCGCTTTTCAATACAATTTAGTGTTTTGACAGCAATAGGAAATGTATATCCAAGATTTAGATGCTCTGCTGGTTGAGCAAGTGGAAGAGACACCTGAAAATGATTGTTAATTAATTGTACCGAACTCTTAAATTCGGCTTCACAGGAGTCCTGCCTTGCTGTAACCTCTGTTTTCATTTCAGGGACAATTTCTGTCTCCCAAAACTTTGTTAAGAGGATATCTACATTTTCATTTTCCTCATGGTTGGCCACATGCAAGGCCACATGATGGCAATTGTTGGATTCCTTTTTACATGAAATTTCGCCAGATAAAATTGAACCAAATTCTGTACCGATAATGTATAAGTCAGTATTTGAGATTTTGGTTTTGCTGGGTAATAAAATTTTAAAGAAAATATCAGCAGACAACAAGAATGAAATGTCACCCGGAGTTAAACAATCATTGTCTGCTAATATAACAGAATCGGGTAATGAGACTTTGCTTGTATCCATTTTGTGCTGAGGCAATTGTGTTGTTATTTTATTGACCAATGAACATGTTACTTGACAGCTGAAACTGGAGTGAATTGACTCTATTTTGACATTCACAGACTTTGACGTGTATTTGGTTTGACAACCCAAAGCTGAAATGTTTAGCTTGTTGTTTACTGACTGTAATTTTAGTGATTCGGCAAGTTCATTTGTCATGAAATTGACTTGGCTGCCACTGTCGATCAGTCCTCTCGCTATGATGTAAGATTCATTATCTTGGCGGTAAACTTTTACTTTGACAGTAGGTAATAAGACAGCATTGTTTGATTTAGCATGACAGCTAACATTTGGCTCGCTTTCTGTATGCAACAACGAATTATGAGTTTTGCTGTGGCATACCGAGCATTTGAAATGAAATTTGCATTTGTTTTTATGCGTACCCAAGCATATCTTGCATAAGTTGTAGTTGGAAGCAAGTTCCATTCTTTCTTTGGGTGTTTGAGCACCAAAAACTGGGCAGTTGTACAATTTGTGTGAAGTTGCTTTACAACATATGCAAGATGGTGCATAATTACTGGCAAGATTAGTCACTTTACTATATTTATTGACACAAGATGGGGAAGACTTACCTTCACTTTGCTTGCTCTCTTCAAAACTGTTTGCCCTTTTCTCAATGAATAATAAGAAGTCCTCTAGCGTCGGCAATCTCGTGTTGTCTCGTTCTTGATGAAATGCCCTGCATGAAAACTGATCTACTTTTTTTAAGAGAATGGTAAGAATAATTAAGTCCCATTGCTCTGTTGGTTGCCCTAATGCCTTGAGGGCACCTATGTGTTGACGCGACATAGCAACAATTTCCCTTAAGTTACTGGCAGTACCCTTCATAATTGACTGTGTTTCTATTAAAGCCTGGATATGATTTGTGATAACAAGAAACTTGTTATCGTATCTAAGCTTTAATAGCTCCCTTGCTTTAGAATACGATTCCCCAGTTAAAGGAAGTCCTTCAACTAATGCTGATGCTTCGCCTCTTAAATATTTTTTAAAGTAGAACAATTTTTGCACTGGTTGTAATTTGACACATGAGTCTATCACGGCATCGAACAGCTCCATAAACGTGATGTACTTGGCATAGTCTTTCCCATCGAAATGTGGTATTTCTATTTCTGGCAATCGCACACCATTATTGCGGACGTCCACTTCCATTGTATCCCGCGAGCTTCCCGTGGCTTGTGGCGGTTGTAACAGTTGCCGCAATCGCGAAATTACATTTATGCAGCGTTCCTCATGCTCATCCTCCTCGAAATCACATTTTTCTGTTGCTACACTAAGCTCCAACATTAGCTCCGTGTATTTGGAAAGGTTAGCTTCAGCTTGTTGCAGTCGTAACTTTATAGACTCTTTTTCCAAAGTCTCCGGATTTATTCCGCACAAAAATCTTTCGGCCTTTGTTATTGAACCTTTGCATTGTGCAATTTGAGCTTTTAATCTTTTAATTTCAAGTTCGTTCTGCTCTAAATCTATAGATATCCTCGATTTCCTTCTATCTCCACCCATTGTTGATGAACGTCATGAACGATTGAACGTAAACAAAAGGAATGGAACGACTGTCAAATTGTCAGCTCGTTCACAGAGTGTGCAATGCCTGTGCGTTTCGTTCCGCGAACGTCTGAATGAATGAATCTTTGATCTTGCTTGTGAACTCGACGAACTTTACGAGATATCCAATATGGCGATCGTTGGAAACTTGAAATTCGAATGCAGTTTTTCGACGATTTTGGTTCAAATTGCGGTTATGAAAATACACGTTGATCAAATCTGGCAATCGTACCTATGTCGTATTGTCACGTATATTCCGTCTTCTTAATGATTTCTGCGATCATGGCGATTCGGCGGCACTTTTCCTCGAGGCGACAATTTCGTCAAAGAGGCATTCTTGTGAGAACTTTATTGGTTTCGGCACCACTTTGTTCGAATATGATTGAAACCACTGTTTTTTAATTGTATCACTGGTTTATTCGATCTAATTAAATTTAAAGTTACAGAGCACATGTGCTAGCTTCGATAGCAGTTGAAGAAGAAGAGAGTGACCGGAGTGAAAGGAGTCATAACTGATTTTCATTCCGTTCATCTGCTTAGAAATATGGTTTATTTTATTAATAGGTTTCGTTCAGAAACACATATACATATAGAACGAAATGAACTTTTTTGTAACACGAATATGGCCTGTACGTCAGCTTCACGCCAAACCAGAATACTGTTCGACATTATCACTATATGTAGGTATAATATAATACTGAGTGTATAAAGTATTAAATTAAAATATATGCTCATTTATATGCAGGAACTGCTTGAGAGTCTAGTCTTAAGTCTACGTTTCATATCATTAAAATTTAGTGCAAATGCACTTAAGTTAATTAAATCTATTCAGATGAAGCTCTCACAGGCTCTTATGTGTACCTCAGGGAACTCAACTTGGGTATGGATGCTTCCTTAAAAATATCTTAGCGTGTAACAGATTTTATAGTGGTGGTAGGACCTTGTGCAGGGTCTCTTTTACTTTAATCTACCGCCACAGGGTTGGCAATGCATAATGGAGTCATATGGGCGTATTAATAAACTCATTTTGGCTGAGACGCCCGTCACACGATGTGTTAAAGTATGTATGTAAACTCATTATTGCACAATAAAAAAAAACAAGTATATTCGTACATAAACCTAAGATTAACATGTACAATGGCGAACTTATCCCTTAAAGTAACAGTCAAACCATAGAAAACTGTCATTGTTGACGCATCTTGAGACGAGGATCAAAGTCGACATCAGTTTATTAATACGGGCCTTAGTATTGCAATCTTGAGATTTCAATGTCTATGGGTCTCAGAACCCAATTAAAATCAGGTGGCATGTCATTGTCTACACTTCTATACAAATATTAGAAAAATGAAAGATTTGACTGTTTGTTTGCATTGAATAGACTCCGAAACTATTGGATCGATTTGAATAATCCTTTCACCATTTTAGAATCCTACATTATCCCTGATGAACCGGACCGGAAAACAAGTACCTAGTAATTTATTAAGCAAAAATTCTACTTAAACAAATTTTACTTTAGAAAATATCATTATTTCCTCATTTGTAATCGTTCAATGTGTATCACAAAAGAAAACACAGTTAATAACAGCCTCTCATGTCAATATCTTGTTGTTACAGGAAATTAGTACTCGGTGCTAATTCTGCCGCGACCGCGGAAGTACTGCGGCGTGATCAAAACTATATTATGTACTAACCCTACTAAATATTATAAATGCTAAAGAATGTGTGTTGGTTTGTTACTCGTTCACGCTGCAATGACTGAACAGATTTGGCTTAAATTTGCAATGGAGATAGCTTATAGCTAGGCTACATTTAGTTCCAGTAAATTTTAAAGTTCCCGAGATAAATAGGTAACGATATTTGAAATCTACGCGGACGAAGTCACGCTGAAACTAGTTATAAAATAATTACCAAGGGACAATTTTACACAAATTGACTTAGTCTCGCAAGTAAGCTCTAAGCTTGTGCTATGGCTACTAAACAACGATAAATATAAATTATAGCATCCACAAGTCCACAACTCTTGAGCAAATAGTCGTGCGCATCACACAAAATGTTTATATTTACCGGGACTCCGGCCCGCGATCGCTAGCTTTGTAGGCAGCTACGCCACTAACCGTGTTGTCAAGCAAATTCAAACATAAAACGTAGTCTAATTTGTTAAAAAATATAGCAAAAATTTCAAGTGCCCTGCGGGAAGAGTGTCTCAACGTAAAATATGACGTTGTTTACCGGTATTTTCTTTTATACAAATTCAGCTTTTGATATATTTATCGGTCGCTACTAATAATCGTTTTGAACCAATGGTCCTTTTTTCTGGGAACACCTTAAAATTCGTATAATTCCGAATTATTTTGTTCAGAATATTTATTAGTCCAAATTTTTATTTACGCGAAAAATATGTTAAGCTGAAGCTTTTTTAAATTAAATACGTAATTTAGGTTAGGTTTAATTCGTAAACGATAAGTTTTCTATCAAAACACTGCATTCGGAATTATGAACATTCGGGATTTTGATCGACCTTTTTACCTTTTTTCTGAACAACGCCGGCACCGTATCAAACTTATACTATTGAATCGTAGAATGTATTTATTCACTCAATAAATTTCCTTACTTTCATCTGAATCAGGCATCACTCAAGCCCAGTATTTATGTTGCCAACTCATCACGGCGTAATACGCTGTATCTAGACCACGTCCTTGGCAGACATGCGATCCTCTAATCGACGATCTTCGGAGATCAAAGATACGTTCGTTATTCTCTTATTACGATGTCGGTAGACGTTTCTTTTCGAATTGTTCTGGAAAACAATTTCAAAGCGTTGGAAATTTTCTGGCGCTTATATCAATGGACTTGGAATTGAGTTAAAATTGTTAAATCGAATACTTTTGTTTTTTCTGAGGCCGATTTTTCAATCGTCATTAAAACACATCTGTCAGAACAAAGGCTATACAAATTCAAAAAGTTAAAGTCAGCCATTACCTTTCCTTTTGCTATGTGCAAAAAAGAGCTACAATATTTGTAAATAAATATTTATCTAAAACCAGCCCATGAAATATTCACGTGCCCCATTTATTAAAACGATTTAATAATCTTCATAAATTTATTAACACACATACACAAAATGTTACTCGTTCAACATTTAATTTTCCTGGGTCACCTTTTTTCATAAGTTCTGTGAGTAGGTATATTGTTGACGATAATTCCAAATTTGTATGTATGTATGTATGTATGTAAACTCTTTATTGTACAAACAGAAAATAACAAATCAAAAATAAACAGAAACAAAAAAGGTAAGTATGTACAAAGGCGAACTTATCCCTTCTTTTTCTTTTGTTGTTCTGTTCCTATTATACCTCATCATGACATAGCTATGTAACAAATTTACGAAAGGGTTTAAAACAAGTGCTGCCCGAATAAACAATTTCATACAACAAAAGTTCCCTTCATTCATTTTCTACGTTCCCATACCCGAATGTTGTTTCAAACCATCATAATATTTGTCGGAAGACTCACTTAAGAAGAATTAAATTCTCTCAATGAACGTTCTCGTCACGCTCTTTCAAACCTCCCAAAAATATGTTGTGCGAATTTTTGTTTGTTTGTTCCATTCGCTTTTGTTGTAATTTGTACGGCATGTGTTGTTTATCTTCATTAATCTTGGAAACGAGAGCAAGCCCTTAGAGGCGTGTAAATAAATGTGAACGCTTCGCTTCAAGTGATTGTGCCTAATGTGCTATTACTTACCTCCTACGCGATTAGATCGAATCTAACACGATAACGGTGTAATTGTACATTTACAACTGAACTGATTGTACTATGTTACTTCAGTTTTAGGCCAAAAACGTATTAATAAAAATCGTGAAAATATTATTAAAACTAATGAATGACACATGCAGTTTCTGCTGCTTTTTTTATTGTAAAAAGGAGGCCGATGAGTACGTGAGTCACCTGATGGTAAGTGATCATCGCAACCCATAAACACCCGCAACACCAGAGGAATTGCAGGTGCGCTGGCTTTTGAGAAAACAGTTCAAATTTCAATTCAAATTCAAATAATTTATTTGCTGAAGCTATTTATTCTATTTCTTAATGCCACTTGCACCAATAAGCTTAAGACATAATTTGATTCATAAATTGACAGTTTTGTATAATTCTCATCACTTAACTCTTTGAAGTAATTTAAATTAATGCATAATTATCACGAAATAGAACGAGCGTTCTAAAAAAATCTAATTAGACCGTCATTTACATTTAAAAAAAAATTGAAAATTAACAAAATATTACGAAGTGCGTTGAAGTTTCGCGTGACGTCACGCCGTGGCACACTTTATACCACGTTCTGACGTCACGAGCCTCCACTCCCGAACTTTGATAAGCATAGATAGAACTAACTCCTTCTGCTGTCTAAAATAGTTGTTCTCCATGGAGCATTATAGTAACTAGCTACCTTTCTATTAAACCAAGCTGGATACTAACCCTGTACATAACCCTTCACTGGCAACAAGTCGTATATCAGCGCGAAATGCGTGCGTGCGTCGGTCGAGTAAATCTAAGACGCGTTATAATGGCGGCGCGACACGGCGAGCGCACGCGCTATATCGATCATCGATACAATAATACCGTGCAAACCAAAAGCGACCTTGTAACGGATAGCGTTTACGTTGTTCTGGTTATTGTTGCCTTGTTATTTGTATAATAGCAATGATAAGAACAGTTTAAGCGCCAGTCGCTGTAAGGGCGCTGTTGATTAGACTGCCACGAATGATGTTACAGTTTATTTGTTTATCGCGATTGTTAGTTAATAGGTCATAAGATAATAAGACCGGCAAAAGGCAAAGGTGTTCTCATTTGTTTAATAGCGCTTTAATAAGCTAAAGGCGAATCTGTAGTGTTATTTATGCGGTTAGGAATTTTAAATGGTGTTGTACATTGCTCGCTTTAATTTATTCTGGGCAGCCAAGTAGATGTTATTTATTATTTTGATGAAACTAGTATCGTAAAATGTTACTAGCACGCCCTAAGGAACGATAAATTTTGTTTATTGGTGCCGAAAATGATAGTGGAGTTATTTCATTGTTTCGTCTATGCCAATCAAATTATTTTTCTTTCAAAGTTTTAATAAACACTGTTTTTTGTTACTTAGTTGAAAGTTTTTTTTGTGGGTATTCGTAATATTGAAACCAACTTTAATGTGAACTCAATTATTTTATATTGTCCTTTATCTTTTATTGCATTTTACCATTTAACTTTGATATGACATTATTCTTATTCACTTGACAGTAAAAGACACTTTACAATATAACTGTAATTATGATTACGATATGAAGTTAATTGAGGAAACACAGTGTAGAATAAGGGCTCTGTTGGTTTTCATGTATATACGAGGGTCATGCCAAAAGAAATTAGATATTCAAAAACTACAAAGTTTATTCTTTATTATTGCTATCTATTTTCTCGAAGTATTCACCGTGAGCACGTATACACTTTTTCATTCGGCTAAACCACTTGGAAAATGTCAATGACCATTCTTCTTTGGGTACCTCAGAAACTTCATAATTATAGGCAGCCAGGGCATCTTCTTTGGTTTCAAATCGCCTTCCTTTTAATTTTTCTTTAATTTTCGGAAACAGGTAAAAGTCACAGGGTGCCAGGTCAGGAGAATATGGTGGGTGAGGGAGTATAGTGATATTTTTCGAACTAAAATAGTCGAGTGTTCGGGCAGAAGTGTGCGGGGCGGCGTTGTCGTGGTGCCAGAGCAGGTGCTGGGTTCCTGACTTTGGCCGCTTGTCACACCAAGCTGACAACACTTGTGGAGCACAAACTGTCACATACCATTCTGAGTTGACAGTTCTTTGATCCTCTAGCACCACAGTCGCAATATGCCCTGTCTTGCAGAAAAATGAGGCAACCATTTGTTTCTGTGTGCTTCGTGCTCGGCGACATTTTGTTGGAGTCGGTTCATCTTCGAAGCACCATACCGTTGACTGCCGCTTTGTTTCAGGATCGTAGTTATACAGCCATGTTTCGTCACCTGTCAGTATATCATACACAGTTTTCTTCTCGCCAGCGTCGAATTTATTTATCATAAATTTACACCAATCCACGCGGCGTTCTTTCTGCAAATCGTTGAGTTTATGCGGCACCCATCTCGAACAACGCTTATGGAGGGACAGTTGTCCATGAATTATGGTTTGCAGTGCTGCTGATCCAATGCCTAGATCTCGTTCAAGCTCTACGTATGTAATTCGTCGGTTCTCACGGATATTTTTTTCCACGGCTTGCACATTTTCTTGAATAACTGCGGTTGGCGGTCGCCCCGACTTCGCCTCATCTTCAAAGCTCTCCCGCCCTCTTTTGAATCCAGCAAACCAGTTAAAAACAGTTGCACGAGAACAAGCAGACTCACCAAAAGTCGTGGTTAAAAGTTCAAAACATTCTTGGGGCTTTAAACCTTTTTTAAAGTCATAGTAAATCATAACACGAAAATCTCGTCGACTAAGTTCCATTGTAACCGCAAATTCCCGTCAGATTCAATCAGAAAAAAAATATTTAAAAAATAATTACGCAGATTTCCGGAGTATTCCATTTTTAAATTTATAGCTATATAATCAGCCTTCACTATGGTGTATAACTGGCCAGTATCAAACAAATGAGCATGGAGTATCTAATTTCTTTTGGCATGACCCTCGTACGTCGGGTTCATATTAAGGTCGTCCTTATCGTGGTAAAGCATCCATCTCTCGCACTTACGTACAGGGGGGTTATTATGACATAGCTATGCAGTTCATTTTACGGTGAGCGTAAGGGATGCAGCTATAGCAGTTACATAACTCTGTCCTTTTCTCTCAGCGTAAAATGAATGGTACAGATAGGTCATAATAACCCCACAGGTCAGAAAGTGAAACTCGTTTTATCCACGTTTATTCATTAAACCAACCATAACATGTCTTCTGGTGTGATTCAATATTCAATAATCTTACGGTAACCGATAACAAGGCAGGAATCGCGCAAGCAAGAACCATAACCATTCGAAATCTCACATTACTTCCAAAATATAATCGTTACTTCTTAAGAAGTAGTCGGTGATTCGCAACCTTTCTCCCGTCTGTAATAACCGTTACTGTAACGCGATATAGGGATCTAATTCGAGATGTTTGCGTGCCGCGACCGCGTTTATCACGTATCCAGGCTCCCATTTCTATACTAAATTGTAGTGAAATTGAGGTTAGGCACTGAATGTGTTAGTATCTCACCTCACGTTGTCAGCTAGGTGAGGTACCGTTGAGGAATAACCCCTTTTTGAAGGGAAAAAAAGTGAGGCGCTGTGTGATAGCAATACTGAGGTTGACCAAGGTCTCCTTTTTATGTTTTTTTTACCTTGACAAACTCTTTGGGGTTTTTCTTTAAATCTTTTGTAATCAATAATTAAAACAAACAATTTTACTAATTAAATTACAGTATTAAAAGAAAAAATAGTTGCAGGTGCCATGCTATGTGTCAATCTTGACACATAGCACAACCATCAATTTCTGAACGTTGATAAAATTAACAGCTGTAATATAATTCTGTATTAGTTTAGTGTAGTTTAATTTACCCACAGCATTTATTTAAAAAATTACATGCATTGATCTACGTTCGTCAAAAATTAAAACAAAGTAAAAGTAGCAGGTGCTAGTAGTAGTAGGTATTAATATTCCATCACATGTAAAAAATAAATCAGACTGGTTTTTACATTGTCAACATTATTAAAATTTTGAATCTTAATGGATGTCCAATATGTCAAGATTGACTTCTTATCATCGTAGTACAGTCAACGTCAAAAGTAAGTGATCAAAATCAACATTTCAAAATATCTATTGTCATGGCATCCCAAATATAACATGTTATATTAAATTTCTAAATTAATTGATGTTTTAATTAGTCAAAAGAAAGTGATCATAACAGCTGTGCAAAACAGAAGCCTGACATGACATTTCTATCAAAAGCGTCAAACGTGAATTGAATACCAAAATAACGACATTCCAACAATATCGGCAAAAGAAGGATTTATGGCAAATAATTCCAAGATGTAATAAAAACTTATTTTAAATCTTGGCGTAAGGGAGATGGCTATTTTGTCACTTCGCATGTTTTTCGACGAACATAACCGATATTAACCGAAGTACTCCGAGGTTGTCCCAAAACCAAGATTTTATAGTTAAAACTTTAATTCGAAATGTTCAACGATGACTTAAACTGTCATTGAGTTTTCAAAAATCGAAATAATGGTGATCACTTATTATGACACGTTATTGAGCTCATTTACTTTTGATCAACTACAATAGTCCGTAGCATTAGACTTAATGTATTGTATAGATAATTTTGGGACCCTATTCCATCAGTTTCTTTTGCTGTTGACTGTACCATGTAACACTTTGTACGTAGATGATTTAGAATTTCGAATTTATTAAAGCGCTTTGTTCAACTTCAGAACGTTAAGAACGTGTTCAATTTTATATTTGCCGTTATTGTTTTTTAAACTGGTGACGTTCTGTCACTACAGAAAGGGAATTCGACGACGATAGATGCTCTATACACGCTTATATTATTTTAATTGACTAGCCGTATGTTAGATGGCACTCGCATGCTTCCTAATCGACCATCCAGTGTCTCTGCCTACTCAGTGCTGAAGCCCAACATAAATCCTCCAAGTAAAGACAAATTACTCGACCTTTTTTCCTTTTGAGTCCCGTAGGATAACGGGTACCTACAAATCCCTACGATCGTGCCTTTAATGGAATGATTTTATTACTAATCTCCGTATGTATGGGCCCGATTACCGACGATACGTGAGCTTTGTACTTTCATTTCGGTAACGTTTACTTATCTTCAAGGATTGGATTGTGGGACGTATTTGGATTGTTAAGGGGCTGGATTTGGTATATTATTGGGAATTTTCGATAGGGTATTGATAATAACGAAAGTAGTAGATTCACGCTCATAAAAAGGCAATGATCACATTGTCACTCACTGATCAATTGAAAGGGATAATGCTCAGTAAGTGATGGATCGATCTTTGTTTAGTGGCATATGTCATTTGTGTTGCCACTATGATTTCGCCAGTGTCAGGTTTACGGAAGGCACACGTTTTAATGGAGAACAATCTTGAATACGGCAATAAAATAGGTGCAAAGAATGTTTGGGTTTCATTTATTTACAACAAATATTTACATGTTTACAACTTAATTCTATATTTATGAATGAAACTAACTAAATGTTTAATTAGAGGACGCTCAGTAGGTAAGTGTTTTCTATCGATTCCAAATGGCCTCTCCAATGACATTGACGACAACAAGCACATTTTTTTTAATGAGTTCATATTTTGCGTTCGCTACCGTATCTAAACAAATGAAGTATACTTAGGGCGGATTCGACCAAACGAGTCTTAGACCTAGAGATTAGAGAGAAAAAGAAAGATAAAGATGCAAGTCTTATTCCAGTTTGGTGAAAGTATGGGTATGGATGAGTACTAAACAGGACTTTCACTTAAATAAAATAGCAATTAGTAAAGTTACCAAGTTCGTTAGTATTTCTCTCTCTCTTTTTCTTGCTATACACACACAATACCACTACATATGCAACTCCACGCTCTCGCTATTTCATATATACATTTGCAAGTAAATAAATTAGTTACAAGCTAATTCCGAATTATATATACGATCAACACTACAACTTTATTAAACTTTGCGATCTTGAGCTGAAAAGTTTAAAGGTGCATGCAAGTTTATGCATAATTTTAAACGACGGGGAAATTGGTTGTTGTTAGTAGATTGTTACGTAAGAGGAGGGAAGCCTCATTACTTTAACATAATGAGGAACTCTTGAATGTCGTATATGTATAATATATTCGTTATTAAAGTTTTATACTTAACTACTTATATTTTAAGTAGGATTTTTCTGAATGATTAGACTTCGTGCATGGTCCGTCCAGATCGTTACCAGCATGATGACCAGCTGCTGGCAAGCAGCAGTGCTTACACTATTATGCTTCAGTGGTAGAGGGCTGATGAAATGACCAACATAGGCAATCTGGGTTTTTTTTAAACTCCATAATTAACAAGTAAGTTACTTACAAGTAAATAATACGTTGCGTACTCTATGCACAACCTTTTACTGTCTCAATATCCCAAGACTAAGCTGAAAGCAATTCCTTAGGTAAAGGGAAAAGTTGCAATTAGTTATATTGTTGTTGTTAAATCACTGAACTATTAATAGAAAGTTAATTAATAAGCTATTAATAAAGGATAACACTTCTCTACCCCTTTCAAAGTTACAAGCCATGCTTCCAACGCTTCAGAATTGCTTAGTAAAGCATGAGCGCTTTAGGAGCGCCCAATAAGATCAACGGGCCTAGTCAGAAGGACACGGGGATAAATTCTCTCTCAGTTATCTCTCAGTTATATATTTTGACGTTAGAAATGAACAAACGAGCCACACGCTGGGTAGTGAACTCTAGCGCCAGATAAACACAGGTGCGTTACAGGATTTTAATAATAAAGAATGTAGTGAGCGTAAAGTTAAGGAGATAGATCTGGGTACCATGTCAGGTTTATTTATCTTTTTTGAAGACAACAATTCTAACACCTTTTCTCACGTTTGTTTAAGAGTATTCATGTAAGACTTCCTACGATTGCAACCAGTGAGATTATCTAAATAATAACAGAACGGGATCGAAGAAAGGGAGGCACTGAGAGATAAGACGGGGATAACTTAACTGTGTAGTTCGGACTAGGCCCGTGTTAAAGTAGCCCGTTTTGGTAGTGGAGCGGGTGCATATATTACAAAGGGAATAAATACACATATAAATGTCGTCGACGGTACTATTTTAGCAGTTTTGCGCGATACGATCGTTCGATTTATGAATCCATTGTCTGGGACCAACTATTCTCATTAGTGTCCGCTAGTTGCGCGTTATGGTGTGCTTGGGTATGAATGATTTTTAATGTTGCGCTTGGTGTGTAGGAGTTTTAGATATTCTGGTAGTTCAGATTGGAGTGAATTGTATTAAAATGGTACATGTTGTCATTTATTATTATTATTGGAAAGCAAATAGCTGAAAATTAAAATACAGGATAAAACTACAATTTTGCTTAATACATGAGCCAAAACAGTTTCTACTGATGAAAAAAATCGGAGTTGCATTTAATTAAACTAAATCAAAATAGAGTAGTTTTAAACACCAAAATTTATTGATACAATCATGCTTGTCATTCATAAATACTTACATTTTGATTGTGATGAAGCTGAAAAAATCTTACCGACCTTACACATCACAACTTTTTCTTTGTCTGCAGAGACAAATTGATACAGATTACTTATAGTTAAGATAAGGTAGATTTTTAACCAATCAAAAACTTATCGATTATGATAGGTAGGTACATGATTTTTAAATGCGTTTATTTAAAAATTCATAGTGATTCAAAAAATGCAGATTTCTAATTTTTGACTGAACATGAAACAATGAAAATATTAATTGTCTTCGGTATTTTTATTTAATCGGTCCAAAATATTGCCACGATTAAATGGTTTTAAAACGTAATGTATCATCGCATTAAGTATCGTTAACGATGACAGCTTTCGTAATTGTTTAGCATCTTTACCCATGTATATGAGCGAAACAGTAAAACTCTCGAGTTACGGAGTGAGCCGGTCGCCGTTGCCGAGATCGGCAAAGATTACAATAATAATGGAATTGAGCTCAACAATGTATTCTAATGTAGATGTACTCAAACGCACCATACACCCAAATCCCAAATATAATAACCATTTAGGCCACGTGTACCATCCATCCCCGTAATAGCCGACAGGCGGAAGGTAGCAGAGAGTTATGACGTCACATAACGTGCTAATGACGTCATAACTGCATTGCCCCGGGCGCACGGTGACTTGCCTCACTGCAATGGATGCGATGCAATTTGCTAAGCAGATCCCGTCGACTCGTTTTAACTAGTTTTACACCCTGTTACGTGAGGGCACTATTAACTTTTAGCCCACACACTGTTTACTAGGTCGCCATTTTTAATATGCGCGGGGTTAAATTGTTGCTGGATTTTCGCCTCGCATTTTTGAGAGTTCACTAAGGGTTATTGTTAAATAATTGTGCTTGTTGGAAAGCTGTAATTTTTACATTGTGGTAATTCAATGGTGTTCTCTTATTTTACTGTAATTTTTTCATCAAATATAGCCACCAAATTAAAATAGGAATATTTATAGGTGAAACCAGGGTTCAGCTGGAAACCAGCACTGTGGTGGCTGCAGCACTTGCTGGGCTGAGTCTTATTTGACTTCACACTACGTACAGCGCAAAGATTCTAGTTCTAGTCTAATCTTGTTTCTTCTTTTTTATGTACCATGTCTCCCGTGTTGTGGTGTGTTTTTTGTCAAATAAATGTTTAGAGTTTGAGTTTGAGTTTGAATTTACTACAATGAAAGCAATTTTCTGATGAAGCCATGTTAGGTTGGGTTTGACTTGTGATCATCACAAAATCTAAACTCCATTCGATGAAATTAAAATTCTTCGAAGTGCTACGTTCTATAAAATTAGTGTCGACAAAACAAGGGTAAACATAAACATAAACATGTGTTGACACATTCGCCCTGTCCCACGTACAGTCAACCCGTAATCGAGCCGGTGCAGCAGCTGATCAGGCCCAAACCATCAAGCGCCGCAAATATTCATCTTTATTAAATAATTACGAATTTATGGCGCTTGCAGTAGAGACTATGGGACCTTGGTCAGCCGATATGAAAAGTTTTATAAAGGCCCTATCATCCCGGCTCATAGACGCCTCCGGAGATCCTAGAGCTGGTTCTTACCTCTCCCAAAGGATTGGGCTAGCTATCCAGAGAGGTAATGCAGCCAGTGTTATAGGGACTATGCCGCGCGCGGACCTGCTAGAGGGGGTATTCTTTTTGTAGTGGTGATTTTTATTTTAATCTTTAATTTTTCAGTAGCTTAGTTTTATTTTAATTAAAATAAGTTTAGTTTTTAACTTTGAATTGTAGATACGATTGTATTGTAGTATTACAATAAAGGGTACAATCTATAACATAAATAAATACTTACCTACAGTAAGTTGCCGGGTTGCGTTGGTTCGTCGTTCGTCATCGTCGTCTTTATCGTCGTCGCAAGTTGTGTTTTGGATGCGAAGTAACTCATGCGCGCTTGCATACTATGAAAACGGTAAAGAAGAAGGTATCTAAGGGTTTTCTAAACTTTCAATCAGTACCTTTGTAATACAAGGTTTGTTCACAAGCACAAGCACAAGATGCGGTACCTGTGGGACGACCTGGCAGTGGGTTGGCAGTGAATGTGTTAGAACCACGACCTTATGAGTATTATCTTTGCATTTTGTCTCCCGAAATTGGGATGTAACTGAGAGAGAGCCTTATTGAATTCAAAAATAGCCCAAAAATCGCTATTTATTTCTTATTCATCATTGACTGGCGCCATGACTCGCGTTTTCTGCCATTTGCCAGTGCCTCGCGCTTGGCGCTCCGAGTGATTCATGAAGGACCGCTGAAGCTGATTTATCGCACCACACCGCTGACGTTTATTGCGTGAAATAGTTGCGATATATGCTAACAAACTTGTAAATTCGGCTATAGAAGTGGCGCCATCTAGTAACGTAACTGCTAATGTGTGAGGTTACGAATATTCTTATTTTGAATGACGGACGAGGTAAGTTTCTTTTAGTTTTTATAAGGCCCACTTGCACGTAAAAGATTACACTTTTTTTTTGTTTTAAAATTTATTGTGTCGCGCTGATAGACAGACAGCCAAGGCTTAGTGATAAGATCTCGTTGGCAACCTTTTGTTACAGAAACCTAAAAATTTAATTTTCTAATAAAACAAATTCGCAAAAAGGCATGAGGCGTTACTTGACAAAATTTGTTGGGTTGAAAAGTTGATAAACCCATTTACCTCAAAAAACCAGAAGCCGTATTTCGAGGCAGTGAAAGGGACAGGAATATATGATTCCTATAACTGTAAGTATCCGTTTTAGCGCTGATAATCCAGTATTGAAAGAAGACCTAGTGGCAATAAGGATATAGTATCTTCAATGCGCTCTTGCCTTTTATAGCCTATGCAACTGTCACTGTTACATTAGGTTCGAGAAGTTTCCAGTCCGCACAGACAATCGCTAATGACGTCACTGTTGTCAAGGATCATTGTTGGCTTTAATTTCAAGTACTTTTACAGTTCATAATTAAGTTTGTAAATATTTGTGTATTTATTTCTGAGTCTTTGCATGTTTTGTAAGTATGTATGTAAGTATTTATTTATCTAGTTGTAAGTATGTTTATCATTCACTATTACCCATAGTACAAGGCTAGAGCTTAGTTTGGGACTAGGTCAATATGTGTAAGATTGTTCCCTGATATTTATTGATTTATTTTAAAAAATAAAAAGTAAACATATGGAGACAATGTCACACCAATTGACCTAGTCCCAAACTAAGCTCTAGGCTTGTACTATGGGTACTAGACAATGATATAAAGACTTAAATAGGGAAATATATACTTAAATACATAGAAAACATCCATGACTCGGGAACACATATTGACGCTCATCACACAAATATCTACCCTTCCCGGGATTCGAACCCAGGGCCGCTAGCTTCGTAGGCAGGGTCATTACCAACTAGGCCAGCGCGTCGTCGTTTACATTACCTAAAGTACAATACCTACACCAGTGACTTATTTTAACTTAAGTACCGAGAACCGACGATAAAAATTAACTTTAGGAAACCTGCATTTTATTATTCACCTAACTCAAGTGATCTGATGAATTTGGGAGAATTTCACAGGATCAACAAGTAGAAACAGTATTATACCACACAAACTATTTCTGCCACTGTTACCCATAATAAACAGCGAATTCGCTTCGAGAAATCTCTTCAAAATTATTCCAGGACTGCAGGTAATAGATGGGCCGCAACGCTACGGTGTAATTCTATATTGTGCAAGTCTTAACTCGTGAACTATAGACAATAATTTCTACAAAGGTTATAAAAAACGCCCGCATACTGAACCAGGATGACAGAAAGACCCTGGCAGCAATGCAGAGCCTGTATTCAACTTCGTCTTAAAGCAATCACCATCGCTATGCTACGTACCTCTTAGTCAAGTGCGATAACGACCTAGGAGTTAAAGATTTGGGAACGTGCTTCGGTATTATGCTTGGAAGTTTCGCTATTTTGCCCCTTCCCCCCCCCCCGTCCACTTAAGAAGCAAAGTGGCCTTATTTTAGAAGAATATTAATTCGGCACTTCTTGCCAGATTTTAGTCAGATTTTCAGGAGTCTGATAAGTTTTATAACAAGAACAGAGACTAGGCTTTAATACATGTCTAAAAACAAACTTTTTTTATTCTAGAGTCAAATGAGCTTTCGGCTCGCCAAAAGCAAAGGAACTTATAATTCAAAACCTGGCCGTGTTTTGATATTTTACTGTAGCAACACATGTTTATACCTATTTCGTATTTAGTTTTTGGAATCGTACTTTGAAACTCTATTTTTAATCCCTACCCTGGTGACAGTCGCAACACTGATAAAAATCTACCAACACCTCTTTCGTCTAAAGCAGCCGACCCTACAAGGAAACAATGGATAATAAGTACACATACACTCATACTGTTTAAATACATAACCCTTCTTCAACATTCAACCAAAATAACACACATTTCCTAACTCCCCGTTACAGAATAACAGAGCTGAATCTGTCCGTATTATGCAGCAGCCGGCTGCAATTTTCGCTGCACTCGATAAAGTGTAAACAGAATTCAAATGAGTTAGTTAGCTCAGGCGTAAACAAGGAACAATGCACTTAAATTAACGACCCTTAACAGGTTCACTTACAAGGACGGCTCCAATTCTGTTGTTATAGCCGAATAAATTTCGGCAATATTTCGGGACGTTCCATGCCAACAAGTTGAAGATGAGCTCATTTCATAAAGGAATTAAAAGTACTGGCATATATAAAATGGGAATATTTCTATCGAATTTTAGTAAACTTACTTAATGTTTAATTTATTGTTAATTTACTGCCGCACTTAGAGACATTTTAGAGACAATTGACTCGTTCGTTTTTCAAACTTATGCGTGAAAAATCGTGCCTAATAAGGAATGACTTAATCATCATTAACTGACTCTGAGTGGAATGGTAATTTCGATTTTACAACCTAGAGGTTTAGGAACTTTTATAGGACTAGCATAATAAACAGTTACATAATCAAATAGTGCAGGTATTAGCGACCTGAAACAAGTTTTATTTCCCTACAAGTGTGTTCCATTCCAGCTGATAAGAGCACTAGAAACTGGCGTTTAGAATCATTGAAAGTCAAACATCCTTGTTCTAGTAAAGAATTATACCATTAATCCAGAGAAAAGACTACGCCAGTAAAAATAGTTGAACACTGTTATTAATCAAAAAAATAGTTCCGTAAAAACAAAATTACGTATGTTATAATATAAACCTCAGCACAGCGTTTAGATCGTATTGCAACGGTATATACTGCGTGCAAGTTTCACGAAGTACCCGCATTTAGCCTTGCTTTTACTTTATTGAAATACTTAGTATTTGCGAATTTGTCCGACGCCGACGATGCATAACGACGTTTGCACTTGCTTATGACCGGATTCCTCGAAATTGAGAGCTTGTATTCAGTATGTGTGAACATCGCGAAAGTTTAAAACAGTGAGGAATTTCGAGGAAATTCGTGACCAAATATGAAAATGGTTTCGGCCATGCCCCAATTCCCGACGCATTCGCGCTTGCGATTTGATAACGACGTAAATACGCGGTTGTACGAAATCCAAGACTGCATAATGACTCGGTGTCTGCCATGTTTTATGCTAAATGCGAGGATGAAAAGAGCCTGCAAATGTATGCAGATCGCCGGCGTGGGAAGGCAACAAGTGGCCCAGGAGTTTCCGAAAGACAAACAAAATCCTCGGGATCTTTTCGGACAGTTAAATTAACCGCGGCTTAATTAAAACATTAAGCGGGAGTACGATTTACGAATGTGCATGTAATTGCGGGTGTGATTTTGTTTTGTTACGCATGAAATATGTGGGACGGTTGTGAGATTTGAATGGTACTTGAGGAGAAAAAGCTTTGCGAAGTAAAATTCGGGAATCAAATAAAACAAGAGGGATTTATCGTAGCTTATGATAAGCACTATTATTACGTACTATAGTTAGAAAAATCTTTGATCAAATTATAAATGATTTTTAGACATTTACAAATGTTATAGACTGAGAGTTATTGATTGAGTAATATATTTTTTTTCAATAAAGACCTCGTAGTTTTTAAAGGAGGTTAAATCCTACACCAAAAATAACTTTAGTGGACAATCTTACTCCAATTGGCATAGTCCCAAAATAAGCTCTAAGTGTTGTACTATGGTTACTACGAGTAGAAAGGCAACGATAAACATCCAGGAGTCAGGAATGTTGTATTTGCCCTTCCCGGGAATCGAACCTGGGACCGCAAGCTTCGTAGGCAGGGTCACTACCAACTAGGCTTAATGAGTCGTCAATTTTTGTTATACACATTTCATATACGAAATAATCAACATCAGTTCCCTTATGGTTAAACCCCTAATCCAAATTATCTACACAACACAAATCTAGTCGATCACTATTTTATTTACACTGAAATATGAAACACCCTTTTTGATCGATACATGGTGTTTAAAAACTACAGGCATTCGAAACCGATACATTAGCGGCGGGAGGCGTGTCGTCGCGATGGTATCGAAGCCTCTGTAATTACACCCCATCCACTAAATTTTCACAAACGCCCTTTATCTGATCGTCGCCGGCAGTATGTTAATAGCACATATCCCGAATGCCGTCAGCTCGTAACCTTTTTTTCAACGCAAATTTATACAGCCTTTATATGAACGTGGTGGATTTTAATTGCGTTCGATAAATTGGCTTTGCTATTAGATCCTCGGTGTGTATTTTGTATGTTATTCAAAAAAAAGGGCAACGTGAATTTTATAAATGTGTTATAGGTTATCAAAAGGTCTTATAACGGCCGAGCAACGGGGTGTTTTATCTGTACGAGTATTAGAAAATCAAAAATACGCCCAAACTCCTGTCCCATTGTGGTTTACACTTTAATTTTAATTCCTCGAGATAGAACCCCTTCTAAGCGCTTTTCTATTCTCCCCTGATTCTCCCTTAGACTTAAGCGGTCTGTTAATCTCATTCCGTACATCGCGGGGCAGCCAAAACAAAGGGCATTAAATATTTGGCACGTTAATTACTGGAGAGATCAAAGGGCGATGACCGTCACGAACACTCATTGTTACTCGCTTTGATGATCGCTACCTGCCCCTTTATACCGCCTCAAGGTGCTCAACGATTTTCTAAATAAATGTCTGTTTAGGTAGGATAGAAAATAGTAGGTACAAACGATTTCTAAAGGTTATAAAACTATTTATTGTTTTTGAAGTAACTTCATTATCATTTTTCGCGAACGGGGTTAGTTCTAATTCGTTACATTTAGGAATTATTTACTATTGGTTATATTTACCATAGGTAAAGCAACTGAGAAAAACCTGTTTGGTACCTACGTCTCACTTTTTATAGCACACATTTATTTACAATAATATTTCAGCAAAGTAATGTGTTTCTTTGTAAGGTTCCTTTTACTTGCCATTCCGAGAAAAGTTATAAAATTGGAAAATATTACGTAAAGGTAACAAAATATCTACAGTTAATAATGTAAAAGCATTATACCACTACAATATTTTTGAAGTGGAGATGTTACGGCCGGCGTGTTAATAGATCCATTAGGAAGTGTACCAAGAAGCTGCTATAGGTGCTGTACGTCGCTATGACAGTGAAACATAGTCGACATCTCTTTCTTACATGCTCACATAGGTGAATAAAAGCAGGATAGGCGATTTTTATCACTTTGAATAGGATTGCAACTTGAACGTCATCTGGTAAACTATCTTAAATACATTACACCGTATTAAGCGTTATATAGCCACATTAACCGCTGAGTTAACAATTCTCGACCGGCAATAATCGATTAACGCGCAAATAATTATTGCGCTCGAGTTAATTGTGCGACCAAATTAATGGAAATTGTAAACATTAAATTCCGTATCTCGGTAAAATGCAGTAAATGATCAGCTTCGGACGGTCATTGCGGCTTTATGATGTTGAGATATAGTTTTGAAGGGATTATTCACAACTTGAACTTAACCAACCTAACCGATATAATGTTAATTAAATGTCACTTTGTCATAAGATTATTTATTGTTTTGGGTTTTTATCCGATTGACCCGGAAGGAGGGTAATGGTTTTCGCGCATAATTATGTAGGTATCTCCGTTCCATTGTGACCTCCTGTAGCCTAAACGGCGAACGATTTTTAAGAGTATCTTTAGATTCGTCTCGGTTGTGTGAGTGACACTCTTTAATCAAAGTAATGACGATAAAAAGAGTAATGACATTAAAAAAAACATTTTGTTGACGAGAATATCAAAAAAACAGTTGGGTTTTTTTAAAGCTTGCTTTGTATTAGTTACTTCATTAGTTTAATATCGTTTTCGCTTGTTTAAATATTATTAATTAAAATAAATTAATTCTTGTAAGTTGTGTAGTAGGTATGCATATTTCTTATTTCTTTCTTTCTATCTAATTCGTAAAAAAAAACTCATATGTTAGTATATTTTACATAACTTGTATAAGTAATTGTGTGAATAATTTAAAACTGTCCGGTAGCATGTTATGTTTAGGACCATTAACTACACATTAATACAAAGCAACGACGAAAATAAGACGCAGAGACGCTCCCACTGCGAACGTTAACATTCGAGGAACGTATAATTTTTCATAAAACGTGTAATAATTTCCAGTCGAGACAATTTAGACGGTATTGTTTACGATCTTTGTTTATATCGTATTGCCAGGTGGCGACAGTTCTAAACTTTTCAATGGCGGCCTCCCTAATTAATTCGTGTTTGTAAATTCGTCGGGACTCGATTCATTTTAAGTCCCACAGTCTTACTACCGCGGTAACTCATTAAAAATTTCTCCCAAAGAACCCGCCTAGTATTCGGTGGATGTAATTATAAATTCCGCTGAAACGTTACCCGTGATTTCGCTTCCGTGTAACGAAACTTTGTGAAATATTAAAAAGGTTGCGTAAGTCCCGTAAGTAGCTAACTTTTTGCGAACATGCACTGAAGCAACACTCGGAACCAAATGAAAGGACGTGATCACAGATGAGCACAAAGTTTGTCACATGTTACACCTGTAAGTATATGCAAAGTTAAAATGTAAATTGAATTGCGTAGAAAATAAATAGCTTTCTTAGTCCTTCTTTCCAGGATCTTAGTAGTCGTACAATCTCGCATCCACTCGGAATCAAATTGCATTGAGATTGGCTTTCAAAGTGCTCATTCACATTGGGTTGAGATGTGCTCCTGCATCCATTTTATACAAATGAACATAACATTGATACCAACTTTAAAAAAAACTGTTACACAGTTTTTAGGGTTCCGTAGTTAACAAGGAAACCTTATAATTTTGCCACGTCGGTTTGTCTGTCTGTACGCAGTTTAACTCAAAGACTCTTGGTTATACAAAGTTTTACGTACATAGTTATTAAATTACGCCAACAATGTTGTAAACTTAAATCATTAGAAAAATATGTTTTTGCGCCCCAAGTAAAGCTAGATATTTTTTTTACATTATGACATCGAGAGTGGTATCATTAGATAGCTTTCTTAAAAATCATCATGTACATGTTATTATCAAGTTTAAGTTTTGGCGACCGTTTACAAAATATTGAACTCGGCCTTCGAACTTCAGCCAAAACTACAAGGAATAAAAATCTATAAAATATCGTAGATGAAAAGACATATAACGAACTTAAAGGGAAAACTATCACGACTATCATGATTCGATTGGTTCCTGAGATACATGCGGCTTGAGTGCTTATACGTAATAAAAATCATCTAAGACAGCATCAAATAACTTTAAACAGGTAATTAGTTTATACATGTATGAACATGTATGTTGTTTTTTGAGATAGTTGTAGTAGTTGTTGTTGTTGTTGTTTTGCGGGTGGTAGGACCTTGTGCAGGGTCCGTCCGGATCGCTACCACCATCTTATCCATTAACCTACCGCCAAACAGCAGTGTTCGCATTGTTGTGTTCCGGTTTAGGGATAAGACAGCCGGTGTAATGACTAGCATAGAGGCATTCCATCTTAGTCCTCAGGGTTGGCAACGCATTTGCAGTCTTAGGATTGCATTGCAGTCTTGTGAATGCGAATGTCTATGGGTCACAGTTTCCACTTACCATCAGGTGGCCTGTGTGCTCGTTTGCCTTCTCTATGCCATAAAAAAAAAAAAAGTATTTTGTGTGTGTCTAGTATCCGTTTTTTTTAAAGGAATAATTTATTAATTCTAGTATTATAATATATCGGCCATCATTTCCACCCAATTAGTGTAGATGACATGTTAAATACCATATTAGTAAGCGTCTCCCAATTACCAAATCAAAGCTGTATGTATGTTTCTACATAACGTACCACCAGCGAACGATTACCGATAAGCTATATAAAGAGTTGTCCTGTATATAAATAGTAGTATAATAACCTAAGTAGGTAAATTGATAAATTTCACCTGAGGGCCTAGTATGGTTTCCGTCACTTTGTATATACATAGGTACTACGTGTCAAAAAGTGACGGATGTTATATCCACATTTTGTCACGCAATAAACTCGGCCAAATTAGGTCTCCTGGGCCTCTGTTCTACTTTGTTCTTACTACTAGTTAATAAGAACTATCATAACGTTAACAATGCGATAACGATAGGGGTAAATAATGTAGAATAAGGACGAAGTCAAAATCTATCCGTGTGAAAGTAATTCCTTCAGATTTATCTAAGCTATAACTACAATTATTGATTGTTATACAATTTTCACTTAACAATAATCAAATCTCGTGGTTCCAACTCAGAAATCTGAGTAGCGCATTTCCTGAGGGTATAAAGATAAAGACATTTGCGATGTTGCGGGTTTTTAGGGATCCGTACGTCCGAATGTAAAACGGAAAATATCAAATGTAAAAAATCAATTGTGAGGGGTTCGGAAAGGTACCTATCATTTTAAATTTTGGAGAACATACATTTAAAAAACAGATAACGACAAACTGAGAACCTCCTTCTTTTTTCAAGACCAGCACCCGTCATAATTATTTCCGAAACAAATGAACCAATTTTTTTTGGAAAATACATAAAATCGTTCTTCACTTATAGATTACACGAACCTATAACAATCGTACGGAACCCACTGCAATATAATTCAACTCGCGTTTTTCCGTTTTTTTGCGTGGCTCCGCGTTTAAGAATTGTTTATTTGCACAGATTAAATAACTTGCGTACGTAGACATGGTTTGTTAGAATAAGTAAAACAACAATCGGTTCGCTCGGGGCTCGGACAATCATACAAGTGGTACCGACACGAGCGCCCTCCGGTTACGTAGAGTTGATAATGCAGAGGGTACACTCGCATTGATAAAAATCAATTTGACGATAATGTTGTTAGCCTAGTAGGTAGTGACCCTGTCTACGAAGCTAGCGGTCCTGGGTTCAACTCCTAGTAAGGGCAAATATTGGTGTGATGAGCGCGAGTATTTGTTCCTCTATACAAATATGTTTATCGTTGTCTAGTACATCATAGTACACGATTAGAGCTTAGTTTAGGACTAGGTCAATTTGTGTTTGATTGTCCCTTGTTACCTTCGTCGTCGTATGCAATCGAATTTTCTCAACCAAGAAGCTTATATTGAAGGAAGAATGCGATGCATACAATTAATTGAAATAAGAAAAGTCGGCCAAGTGCTGTTTTTTTTTATTATTATTTATCGTAACAGCGCCAATAGAAATACACATTCTGTAAAAAATTCAATTGCCTACCTATTACGGTTCATGCGATACATCCCGCTGGCGGACAGACGTACGAACGGACAGGCGGAGGGAGACATAGCAATAGAGCACCTTGTGGGTACGGAAACCTCCCAAGGAATTCTTTAATATTATATTATTTAATATACACAGAAAAAAGACTAATTTATGTCCAATATTTACCAACGACTTTATTATTTTAGAGTAGAGTTACCTATAGGGTGTATAAAAACACGAATAGCAAGAAAATTATTCTAGAAATTATTTAAAAATTCATTCCATTTGTGGCTTAATTCACAAGCCAGCTACGCTCTTAACAACATTCTCCTTACAGTAAGAGCCCCTGCTGAGAAATTACTCTATGGCCATAATAACAGCTATTACCAGGCCACCCACTGCCGAGGCCGACTGCTGTTAGCAAGGACCGAGGATTCTTACAGCCGCCAAATTACTCCATTTTCTTCCCATGCAAATTTACTCTTTATTTAAACATTTTTCGATGTAGTATTTCGATTCTGCATTCTATTTTACTACGCTTTAATATTAAGTCCCTATGTGTGAATCCGTCTGATTGTTCTATCTTGGAATTAATATGTCTGTGATTTTTGTCTTTTGTCATTGGCTCAATGATTTTTTTAAGCTTAAACTTGACTTAACTACTATTATTTTAAAGCTTAATTTTAAGAGTCACTGTTGAAAGCGCTTAGGAATTAGTTGAGACACTTGAGGCAAACTTTCACTTTTTTCCTGAGACCTTCAAATGTACTTTAGGTATTATGAACCATTATTTTTTCAGCAGCTGATTGTCTTGTTTTTTTTTGTAGGTACTTTAATACGTAACTAGTCTTTACATCACTTAAAATAACGCCTCATAATTAACAAAAAAAAAGAGTGTTTTAATGATAAAGTCTGAAGCTGTTTGATATTCTGCCTGATACCATTCTGGTAGTATTCTTATTTTAAATTTTCTCTATTGTATATCAGTCATCAATATGAATAGGAAATATCTATAATTAGAAAATATTACATAATATCTTAGGTATATAATTGAAAACAATCTTCAAAAATTAAATTGAAATTGAACATTACTGACCTTCTTGCTTACATAATATTCGCAAATCATGTAACAATTTGCAAGCGCTGTGCGGGCAAGGGGAGTTAGACCACCCAACCATGGGAACAGAAAAACCATAATTTTCAATCTACAAAACCGAGATACTCTCATCTTGTTAGGTACATCATAATTTAATACCTGGTATGATATTTGATTGACTATCCAAATCAAGAAAGGCGATAAGCGTGCTACTTCAAATTTTCACGACACAAAATACAATTACTCTTCCATTAATTAAAAAAAGCAAGTAAAAATAAATATGTTATAAATGAAGGTAAACATGAACATTAAACTCGGTAGCATCGAAAAGAGTACCAAAGTATAAATTAAATTTTAAAGACATTCAAAATTTCACCTTTATAATATTTGTTAAAATTTCGTTGTAATATTTTTATTTCGTTTTTTAAAGTTAAAATTTTACCTCAAGTAGAAAGCTAACCCAAAGGACTCTTTTATTTTTTTAAACATTTATATGAAAACCGCGAGAGTTGTTATAAAGTTAGCCCTGTCCCCTGGGATCTCGTTATGATATGTTCAATGTTAGCCCGGGCCCAATTTAAATGTTTGTAATGCCTTTACTACACCCTGTAGGGTACTTGTTTGTATCTTTAGGCCTCAATAGGACGCAGGACAGTGTTCAAAATGTTCGAGATATTTGCTCAACACTTGAACAAGTGAGAAACATATTTCAACATGAGAGAATCGTGGCTTGAGCTTTATAATAAACTAGCGACTCCGTCCGCGTGGAACTCGTTTATATCGTAACTCCATACAAATTTTCACCGTCTACTTCACCCCGTTAGGAGATGATTTTCGGGATAAAATCAATTTTATGTCCTTTTCCGGCACTCAAACTATCTCTATACCAAATTTCATCTAAATCGGTTCAGCGGTTTAAGCGTGAAGAGGTAACAGACAGACAGACAGACACACTTTCGCATTTATAATATTAAGTATGGATAACCAGTCAAGTGTAAGAGTAATCTCGATAAGATATCGTTCGTGTTTTGATACTTGTTTTGGGATATCAACAATTATTGCACGTCTATTATAAAAGATCAAAACTATGATTATTTTTAGATTTTACAATCCACCAAAAAAAATCCCTTGATAACCTTCCCAAATCCATCATTAAAAAAAATCAAGCTAGCATCGTATCAAATCTAGTATGTATTATATTTACAACTGGAAGTATTTTTATTACGGACATTTTTTTATGTGGTCATTTCTTTTATTACTTGAGCAGGACACCCTCTATCCCGGGTCCTTGAACAACAATTATGAATACAAATACTGGCCTCCAGACATTTACGGCTATGAATATGACAAGAGACTTCCATAAAATCAAAGCCTTTACATTAAGCTTACATAATTATTTACTATACATTTTTGTGTCTAAAAAAAGTATTCTTTTAAACAACATACCTATTACATTTGTTTTTTAATCCTTTGTATGTAAGTTCTTTTAGTTCATAAGGTTTGTTTAGTGGACTTATAGGTACAACAAATGATACCATTTCTTACGATGCTGATGTCCTGTCTGAACTTCATTCAAAGGCATTTCACAACTGAAATTTTAATAAGAAAATACGAAGTTTTACAAATGAAATGCCGTTAATAGGGCGATTGACACCCTGTATAAACACCGGACCATATTTCACAGCACTTAAGCTAGTAACTTCACTTACGAAGGTCTTTATCAAGCGACGATTAGTCCATCATCAATCTTTGGCACACAATGATCCCCTAACTAAGCATCGACGACACAGAATCCGCCGGTGGACAGCCGACATCCATCTGCGGTCAGGAGGTCGACGACATTCACGAGACCTCTGTGAAGGTTAGTATTCGAACCGTATTATGTTTGGAAATATTGTCACCCTGTATATAATTCTTGTAATACTGGAACACATTACACTTCGTCCCTTTTCTACATACTTGTGTTGCGGTATATTACAATTAATAGACAATTACAATTAATAGACAACGATTGTTAAAAATTGTTAGGGCTATTAGCCTTAACTAGAGTACGTCGATTTATTTTAAAACAAATACCTACTTAAGTCATAATTGATTATGTTTTTCAAGTGTAGGTACTAAAGTTGTGTTATATCCATAATACGTATATTACAGAAGAGCGGCGCGCGGCGTCTACTGTCACGCTTTTTTTAATCAAAATGCTTGGCATATTATTATTACGTAATTTACGTATTTAATATTTATCCACACGTAATATTATAAAGCGGAAAGATTTGTATTTGTGTATGTTTGTAACTAATAAACTCAAAAACAACTGGTCCAATTTCAAACATTCTTTGCATTTGAATGCTACATTATCGCTAAAGAACATAAACTATATTTTATTTTTCTGCGCGGATGTAATTACGGAGAACAGCTAGCTAGCTTAGCTAGTCTGCCCTCATAAGCCAATATGCAGTATCTCATATTCAATAGCCAAAGCATATTCAATCCTCTCACGTTAACAATAAGGTTGCATTTGCTACAGGAGCTTTGTCTGAGATACTGCCATTTGTCTTAGCAGGGCAGTAGTATACTCGTATTAACATGTTCATTGAGTTTTCTAACACTCTGTAGGTACCTAATATTTTAATTATCCACATAATAATCAGTACGCACTTGTTGTTAACCAACAAGACATTGTTTAATTTTTGATTACAGAACATACATTACACATATTACAAAAAAATATAACCACACAAAGTCAGAACAGGGTAGTAAAAATGAGTCGCTTATCTTCAAACTGGATACGTCCTTGAAATTTGGTATACGAATTCAAAACTTAACTTGTTACAAGAAAGTCGCAAATTCCGCTGTCCTTTTGCATGGATTTATCAGATTGAAGTAGAGCGACTCAAATATGATATCGCGGCGTCGTATCTCGCTATTTCTATAATTAGTTAATTACTTTAATCAATCTTCAGTATGCAAATTTTTCATTTCTGATGTAATCTAGTTTTGATTAGAATTTCATTGATATAGGTACCACTTTGCTTTGGTTTAGTTGTGTCATTGTTGTGTCGACGTGACATTGGCCACGAATGCTGTTATATTATTTACCTGTATCCCTGGGGATAACCTGGGGTAAAGGTAAAGTAGGTCTTTAACTAGATAGTTTGATAACACCTGTCATAAGAAGATGAAATGAGATAACCTAAATTATTATAAAGTACTAGCTGTGCACGTGAGATTATCAGCATTGTATTCCCGATCTTGTATCTAAGGCGTATCAGTTTCTTTGAGCAGATACTTTCTCACCCCTCCGTGATTTAATGTTGGTATGTATGTATCATACATAACTAACGTTGACAACATTATAACATGTTAAAAGCAATAAGCTTTGCCCCGAGTGGAATACAGCCCGTGACAATAATCTCGATAAATAGATTTCAACTGTTTCAAAACTAACATGCGCGTGATTTATCGTGTATTTCCTATAATTGAACAAAAAAAGAAAATGTAACGTATCATTGTTTCAAACCAAGTGGTCTTCTATCTTTTCCAGAGGGATCAATCTAGACTCGGGTTCTGCGACTAGATTTAGCGGATAACCCGCCTGAGCGATGTCCTCTTTTACCAGCTGTCAACCTTTATCCAGTTAAATTAATTTACTCGTGAATATAGCCTTTAGAATACCGTTATTTTTTTGGTAATTTATTGCTTTACGCGGTAATGGCATTGTCAAAGAATACCGACAAACTTTTTGTAAATTGAGCATGGTTGCGTGCGTTATTTTGAGAATAATAGTCGATCATTAGCGCTCAAAAATATCTTTTAATCACCTGTCAATATAAATAAAATGATATACATACTTGATTATTGATGATGACTGTGTAGATACATGTCTATTTAAAAAAACACAAGTAAACAGTGACATTGTTTTTGGATCACGATTATAAAAGCAATCAAAACTGATAAAAAAACCAAACCTATCATAGCTTCCAACTGCAAATTATTGCATCTATAAGCCGTTGTATTGAACGGTGAAAAAACACGAACAAAACATTAATTATATGCAAGATACGCAAAAATCCCGATCGTGCCATAGACGGTGGCAGAATCGATAACAAATCGATTGAACGCGTAATTTCCTTGCATGAATATTTATTGTTAATTTGTAAGCCCGATGCCCGCGTCCCAAGGCGTACGATATATTATATTTTCGACAGTATTGTATCAATGTTTAATGGTCCCCCGGTTACCCTTGGAGTTATGCTCGAATCTCGATTATCACATTAATGGTCACGATTCGCGAACTTTTGCACTTATCGATTCGATTGGCTTATGTTTGGCAATTTGAAACGGGCCCTTAAGTCATTTATAAATAATTTAAAAAGAAAAAGTCTGAGTATTAAATATAAAGTATGCGCAAACGGCTGGTTGAAAATCATCTGAATTTCTACGGTAAAAAATCCGCATTGTAATTAGAAGAGGTCAGGGATGTTTTTGACTGTAGGCCTCAAACTGACGTCAAAGGCAACAGCCACGGGGCGTTTCAGGAGTACATCAATCAAAGTATAAACAAAAAAGGCTTTAAGCAACAGATGTTCTTACAACAAATGGTGTATTTAAAGGATAATTAGATTCTTTGATATCGATACTGAGTAAACAAAAGACAATTAGTGAAACACGATTTATTAACGTTCGTAGGAGTCGCTAAGTACTTAAACAGCCCTCGTTAATAGAGCAAGACGGGCGCGTAGGTGGTTGGGTATCGGTATCGGCTGCAGTCGATTGTCGGGAACTAGTTATCGATACCGATTGATTGGAGCTCGAGATCAAAGATGTGCTTCCGCGTGGCAAGCGAGATCGTCGATAGCGACATGACATGTGGAATGATTATCGAATGTTATGTTTTTTTACTCAACGGAACGGCGAAATGTTGGGTTCAGATTCCAATTATAATTGAATGAAGACTGGCCCGTTTTTTTTGGTTCTAAGTGTATGAAATAAATGCGAGATATGAGCAAATGAGTAGTCACGAAAGCTGACTTTTATTCAATTAACTTAACTTGAAAAATATTCGTCTCTTTTCATGTCTTTTTAGAGGTCAACAGTTACAAGAATTTATTGTTTTCACCCTTTCTTTCTTATTTTGTTGGATATACCTACCTATAGTATTTCTATTGCTTTATCAATAAGTTTCAATACCCAATAATGATCATTCATTTCTTTTCCCAACTGATAACACGTGGCCTAAAATAACGTCATTGCCATATTTGCAGTCAACTGTCAATGAGTAAAAGATAAAATCAATATTTGACCAATTCCACCATTTCAGTAAATTGTCTTGGAGTACAAATAAAATAACAAATAAACTACAAAGCTGCAGATGCTTGTAAACCCGCTAATGAGAGTCTCGCATGCTTGATACCGAAGGCAGTAAAACGTTTGCATACAAATACCAAACAACCTGTGTAATAAGAGAAACAGAATTAAAGTTACGATATACACAAGTTTATCTAGTGTTTACCAGGCTCGCGTGTCATGCGCTATCAGGCTGCACTTCTAAATATCGGAAAGAATTCCTCCAAGCATTCCCACTCGGCCGATATCGCGCCCATCTCGCCGTATAGCGAACCGGTTGTAAACTCGTATCGATTTGTCGCTGGAGTACACTGAAATAAGAACTTTCGCAAATAATACCGAGTTAATTTTAACCTGCTACTGTTGTACGTTTCACGCACACAATCAGCCGGCTGCACTGCCTTCAATTCCGGAGCTAACGTGCAACTGTCACTGAATAAACGGTCGAAAATTCGTTCACAATTCGTCCATTTAGCACTAGTGTGTTTCACTAACGAGAGCACTCGCCGAATTTTGAGTTGAACTGCGAACATGCATTCGATGCATTCTCGTTCCGTGCCTATCAGGTTTATAAACGGCTCGCTCCTACCAGCGCTGTCACACAAAATGCAGCTCTAATTTTTGTCATGTGTTCGTCTTGTCCGGACTTTTGCGAAATCACCTATTTTCACCAAGCTGTGAGTAACAATATACATTCAACATGGAGCAGAACCGATGTAGCACCAATTAAATATCGCTTTATTGGCCTGTGTTAAGTAACCTTTATAAATAGTCCTACCTTATCTTCAGACTATTAAACACATACAGCTATCGCGCGTGTATGACCGTGTTGTAAATCGCCATGTATTTGTTTGCACACTGAACCTTAGACTTTTACAAGGGTATCGATAATTTTAACTAGAAATAGAATCTGCCGTGTGGTTGCCGGTTTAGAATTGTGCCACTCAATGCCTTCCAGTGGAAGTCGTAAGAGGCGACTAAGGGAATAAAGCCTTGTAGTAGGTACTTTTACTTGCAAACTGTCACTAATGTACACTGGTAAACATGTTAGCCTGTTTGTACAAAATGTGGTTACATAATTAACAACAAGTTGTTAGAGTTGTTGGCAATCATGTAGCTCTGCCTACCTTACTCTGGGAATGAAAGCGTGAGTTTTTGTATGTATAGAATATATATTTCTTTGTTTCTGTTTACAAGATATCACAAATCATACATGGTCGAGGTCTCCTTTTAACTTGTCAGGAGAACTTAGATACTCTTTTAGATTGCAGGTGCTTAAAACAATAAATTAAAAGCAACTAAATGAAATAAAAAAGGAAAGCAAATTAATATTGAAACAAAATTAATAATCATTTTATCCGTCGGTCGGTAGCTAATGAATTTTGGCATAATCTGTAACGGGACGGGACATATCTCCGTCACATCAGCTTCGTGTCCCAATACTTTAATGAAAGTCAACTCGGAGCCCGTAAATCGATTAGTTCGATCTATTCGATAGCATCAGTATGTTATGTACCTAGTTAGCTACGATTGTCCGGATACCGGTCCCGTTGCCGGTAGTCTCGAGATTAATGATACCGGCGTCATTGTTTGAAATGCAAGAAAAATCATCTATAAAATCTACACCGTCCATCAATGACAGTGGCTGAGTCAGAACTGAGTGGCCATTGTTTGAATTTTTATATTCGATGACGTCTGATAGGTCTTAAGGCAAATTTTAAGATTATAGTGATACCTATTAAAGACGTTATTCTAATGCGACCTACTTGGCAAGACGATTTGCTGTTTCTGTGACTTAAACCCACACAAATGTACTATGAACCCAGTCAAGACATTTACATGGCAATCATTTGTAACTAAATTCAGCCATATCTTAAAATAGTCATAGTTTCGAAAAAATTTACCATCTCTATTCTAAATATCAGTTTTACGTTGCATCATAATACAATTTTGTTCTGCGTCTGTGGCCTAGTAGCTAAAGTGGGACTAGTGATGACCAGAAATGTGCCGAGTTCGATCCTTACTAGCGAATTATATTCATAAAAGATACGTAAACTCTGTGGGAGTTTGTGCAATTTACAGAAATATTATCTCTATTAGTAGAAAGCTAAGGTGGTAGACAGAAATTTTACGTCTATCAGTAAAAACGTTTAGTACCTACCTAAACCTTGTAAATACTGTTAAATTGATTTAGCATTAGACTTCCAAGATTAGGAGGCTTAGTCTAGTTAAGCTCCGTCTAGCCGTACAAATCGTCATTTCTTTTTTTACCTAATACCAACGCAAACGAAACATTTTAGTAGTCTATGAATCATACGATGTACTTATCGTGATTAAATTAAAGTAATTCACCAGAGCCAAGCCTTTAGATAAATATGTCTGACTGATTTGGCGAACCTATAAAAATTCTATATTTAAGGTCGGCTTGTAATGCATTAAAGTAATAAATAAAGATTATATACCGTTACAATGTATCACACAATACAACATTAATCAAGTGACCCGTCTTACCTATTTGCCAGAAAATTAAATTATAACATGCACTATGCAGTGGTGCATTTGCCATGTTTGCGAAGTGCAAGTAATTGTCCGAATTAAATTGACACTAAATTATACTCGTATACATGGATAATTTCTGCATCTGAAACTGAACTTCTTTAGTTCTATAAGTTGTTAAAAATATGTCCAAGTCAAATTTGAATTTTATCATACAAGTTAAATGTAATTTTCAATGTACGCGAACCAATTGTCCATTTTTCTTTAGCCCTTGTACCAAGGAAATGTCGTCCCCGTACCATGAGATAGTGATTGGCTATGATTGACTACACTGATTTTATAATTAGACGTTAACATCAATTAGTTGTGTAGTTTTTTTTGTAATGATGCGGAACAAAACCAGTTCAGTTTAGGGAGTAGAATCGATCGTTGCATTTAGAGCCACTAGGTCAGAGGCACTCTGTATAACACAACACTCAGAATAAGGAAGAACTTCAACTGTAGGTATTAAGCTAACAAGCATCAGATAGGGCAAATCCGTACATCCAATACTTAAAATATTGGATTAATAGGAGGGACTCGTTACTGAAAATACACTCGCGGTCAAATAATTCGGGTCAGAGTGCGTTTTTCATACAAACGAGGCTATTTCGAAGCCTTGGTTCCTCGCCAGGGGATGCTTGTAGTGAAATCTGATGATGGATACCCCGAGCATCGATACAGGACTTCCAGAGTGCCTAGGACACCCAACTGATTGAATCTGCGGCTAACGCCGGAATTGTGCATCTTCAGAAAAACATCTAAAATGACAATAAAATGTAAGGAAATCCAAATGCTGACCCAAACTCTCTCGCTGTGGTGTCAACTGATTGTGCTATCAGTTAGGTATCTTAAGAACTTTTGACCTCCTCTATTGAACCTTGGAGTATCCACCATTAAACCTCACTCAAAACAACCCCTGACTAGGGACCAAGGCTTCGAAATAGCCTCGTTTGTATGAAAAACGCACTCTGACCCGAATTATTTGACCGCGAGTGTATTAATATCGCTCTATGCATGCCTATAACAATTGAGGAGTACCCTCAATTCCACACGGATGGGGATCCGTACATACCAATATCGTGACAATGGAACTACCTCGGAAGTATACCCTACGAAACAAAAAGAAATCAATATCGGTCCACAGTTGACGGAGAAACCGGTGAACATACATGAAAAAATACAAACAGCTGTACATTTTTTTAAGTGTGTTAAAAAACTACAGTGGTTCTCCACGGTTCAATGCTTCAACCAATCCATGTCAAATGCTGTAACAAAGGTAGTTTATAAATATCCAAAGCTAGGCTATTGTTTTATTCTGAGAAATTGGGAACATACTTTTTGTTACTGTCCGAGATGTTTTCTTTTTCAAAAAAACAGTTAATTTTTTTATACCGGGGTAGTGATTCTGTAAACAAGCCGGTCGTGCGGACTGTCGAGTGATATCCAAGCGGCGAGATTAAGCAGCGTTCGACCCATCGTGCTGCTAAATTGAAAATGCACGCGCTAAAATGTGTTATGTTCGCACTGACGGGACTACTTAATCTCGCCGCTTGGATATTACTCGACAGTCCGCACGACCGGCGTTGTTTACAGAATCACTTCCCAGGGGTGTTATTCTCTCAAAAACAACGGACGGTCGGACAGATGAGCGAAATCGCAGTGACGAGTTTAAGTAGTCCCGTCAGAGCGAACAAAACACATTTTAGCGCGTGATTTTCAATTAAGCAGCCTTATACGTTCGATCCACCGGTAGCACGCGCTAAAATATGCTTTGTTTGCACTGACGGGACTACTTAAACTCGCCGCTTGGACATTCACTCGTTCGTCCGTTCGACCGTCGTTGTTGAGAGAATCACTACCCAATTATTTCGCGAGCAGTAGTCGCAGGCGCGACGTAACCTGATTAAAAATGCCAGTGGTTTAAATCGTTATCAGAAATTCATAGACTGATTGCTATATCGCATGAGACAAGAAAGACATTTGGTAAAATATTTGCTGGTTTTGGTAATGATGATATAATTAAATTCCATGAATGCATGTTTATCACTCGGTCACGTCGTGCTCGCGACTATTATCAAATAATCGTTTTTGTAGAAATAGATATCGATATAGGTAGATCGATCGTCTCTATTTAGTAAAACGACAAATCGTTAAAAAGGTACTCACTTCGTTACGAAACCTTGTTTAATATGCCTTTGAAAGAAATATATATTTCGTCGGTCTTTTCATATGCTGCAAAAAATCTCTCTCTATCAGTCTGTCAATCTAAGATTATGTTAAACACCTAAATTTCTTCTAAAATAGAAAACTAGCGACCCGCTCTCGCTTCGCTTTGGTTTATGTTAGTATGAGTAGGTCTGAGAATAGGACGTAAAGTATATCTCATAAGGTTTGTATGAAAAAAAAATACACCCGGGCGGCGCTGCGCGCGCAGCTAGTCTTTTTATAATATTCTGCTGAATAATTATATGATACGAAAAAATGTTCCTTGCGATGATTCACGGCTCATCAATGATATGCATAAGTACGTAAAGATATTCGGCCATCGTATTTTGTGCCAAGTATATATATGAAACTATAGACTATCCCATTAGAGTTTTTTGCTAATAGGTTGTCCATTGGCATATATATTATAAAAAATATTACTTACTTGATGACGACAAACATCACAAAAGTAACTAAGAACTGTGAAGTAGCAGTTGGTATATTTTAGTACAATGCCTAAGTAATTTACTAAAAGCCACAACATATTAAAATGTGCATATATACTTCCAAGTTCGACCTTTCTCACATACTAATCATGGATGTTCTAAGATAGGTTTATATCCTATTTTATGAAAACGACAATCGCCAAACGAAATAGAATCACGATCTATATGGCTTGGCCGTCTCCGGGGTACTGCACCCAGTTGACGACAGAGGAAAACATTTTTCGATAAAACTTTGAAATTAATTTTGAAGTCCCCGTCGGACCACGCTCGGCGAGTTGGCTCGAGTCACAAGTTATAATTTCATCGTTGCTGGCTTTCGAACAAACATTTGCAAAACCTTTCTTTTAAACTTTTTTGGTAGAAATAATAATACATTTAATTCGTTAGGCGATTGTTACGTACTAACCGATTTATAAGAGCACAAGTTTTGCGTGTGACTCCGTCCGCATTAGGGTGTTTCACATTTGTATGAAAAAAAAAGATTTATTTTTTGAGAATGAAACTTTATATTTTACAACATTAAGGGGTTGCACAAACTAACCACTTATGCTATAGCGGACATGTTTTTTTTAAACAACAATCAGTAAGTAATTTTCCAGTCATTATCACCATTTTTTTTCCTGTTGCGTCTTTGGAGAATTGCATAATCATGAAAATTTATTCAAAAAGTGGTCAAAGTGAACCATTTAGATTTTGTTTACGAGTAACTATTTCCCGTTCAATTTTATGTTTTTTTATATAAGTGTTACCTATGTCATTTAACGTTCAGATCACTAATATAAAATAAGTTTTTACCGCTTATATAATATGGTAATCCACGTCGGCGATCTTACCGTGATTAGACGTCAATTAGCGATACTTGTTTGACGCCTTTAGGCGAATTTTACGTTTATCAGAGGTGAGAACTTAAACGAAAGAAAGATAGGTGTTGCGATTATTTTCCCTTATCATACAATTTTACACTGTAATCGTAATGAAGGATTGAGGATAATATGCTTAATCATTATAAACTACCGATCTGTAACTGTTTATCTTTAATAGATAGTTATTTAAATTTCAATATTTAATCGTGCCGTCCGAATTACAAAGTTTATTTATTACACAATCGTTTTTAGGGTTCCGTACCCAAAGAGCAATAAGCCCTATTACTGTTACTTTGCTGTGTATCTATCCGCATTCAATAACACTAAAATAACAAACTAAACAAGTTGTTATTACAAAAGTACGGTAGCCGAAATTTTTACCCTGAATTTTACTCAGATGGGATTACAAATACAATGTTGTTAGGGTTCCATTTGCAATTTAAATGTTCCGCCTGGGAGACGCGTGTCGCGTTATTGGCTCGGTACCTAGACGTCTAGCTCGTTTAGAAGCTAAGAAATTAGTTAGATAAGAATTATCAAAGCTGTACTAAGTTAAGGAAACTTTATTGGTGGAATAATCATTATCATTTATTGATTTTTGCATCGAATCCGCAAAATATTTTTCATTCACAAGTCTACAATAGTCTTAAATGTATCGCTAGTTGCTAGTATTAAAAAAATAAAGTTACTCATCATTTATTGCACCTCGACAAGTACATTAAACGTTAAATAGGAAAAATATTACTTATGAACGCGGTCGGTCGGTCGAATGTACGAGTGAATGTCGCAGCGGCGAGTTTAATTAGTCCCGTCAGAGAAAACAAACACATTTTAGCGCGTGCATTCTCAATTAGGCAGCTTTATACGTTCGATCTCATCGACAGAAGCCATGCTGCCAAATTAAAAATGCACGCGCTAAAAAGTGTTTTGTTCGCTCTGACAGGACTACTTAAACTCGCCGCTGCGACATTCACTCGTTCGTTCGTCCGACCGCGTTTTTGAGAGAAACACACCCCAGTATCTGCATTGTAATAGGTACTTGTGATGATTTCTTAACTACAACTATCATGCCACAAAAAAAGGCTAGCATAAAAAAACAAAAAAAAACTTGCTTTACTGTTCATGATACTTCCGAGTATTGTTTGGTATATTTAGTTGAGTCTGTAGCTTGATTGTTTTGTTTCTATTTGGATTTGGAACAGCACCCAAATATTTAAATATCGGAAATTCACTCATCAAAACCTAAAGGATAACTCCTGGTTGACCTAGGTAGAATCATAAAATTTGGCAAAAAAATAATAAACAATCATGAATTATGCAGTTGGAGCATTCAGACCAGTTAAACGCAAAAAAATCAGTTGACTCAGAAGTAATTATAAACAACAAAGTAAGTAACGGCTTCTATATTAATATTGGAACCTATGCAATACGAGTCATCTCCCACTTGACTGGTTCTATATTAACCTTTAACGCTTAGAGTTTATTTCACAAAGCCAGCAAAGTGTTACTACAAAATAAATCTAATATCTCTGCGTTCATTTAGAAAATATTTTGCAGTTAGTTACTAAAACTTTTGTTGCTATTTTTATTGATGTTGTTTTTGAATGTCGAAGTGTTTTATATTTTAAATGGTTTTTAATACCAAAGACCAAACATAATGATAAATGCCTTTTTATTAAAAGCTTTTATTTAACTTGCAATGTATGTATGTAATGGTCAAATCTTGCAAGTCAAATTCTCGGTTTCCGATGATGCTGAACATTTGCACACGCCTTTTTAGTTCTGATGACAATACAATAATATAGTACCATCGAGCTGATCTGATGATGGAGACTCAGGGTGGCCATAGGAACTCCTAAATTACACATGATAAACCCGTCGTCTTAGGACTAGTTAGAATCGTCTTGACAAGTAGATGACGACTGTGCAAAAAAAAGTACAGTCGACAATAGAAGCTTGTCCCAAAAATGAAGTTTTTGACAGAAACTTATTATGTTTGTTGTATATGCTTATGCTTAATTCTATACGTGTAACTGGTATAATATATAAGTATCGAAATAGTACGAGTAAAATTATGGTAAATTGCTATCGATATTAATTCATATACTTTACCTATACTAGTGTTATAAACGTGAAAGTAACTCTGTCTGTCTGTTACGCTTTCACAGCTTAACCGCTGAACCAATTTCAATGAAATTTAATATGGAGATAATTACGGGTAGGACATAGAATACTTTTTATCCCGAAAAATAGAACAGTTCCCACTAAAATAACATAAAACGACTTCTACCTAGCGTTTACAGTTTTAAAGTGAATATGAATTTGATCTTCTACCGACAAAACTTTCTATTTTCAAGACAATATCAACTCGAAAATCGGCTGCTATTCTACATTCGAGTACATTCCAGCAGAAAATTTACACGAGGTCAAACACTACAAACCTAACGTTTGATTTCCTGCCAGTAACCCAGTTTGAACGCTTCGATGTACAAGTCTACTCTGCACAGAAGCAATCCTCATTCGATAGGTCAAGTCAATTGACTTCTGGCATTACCAGGTCGGGATATCATCTGGGTCATCGAAACGGGAGTTATTTCCACGATTACTCAAGCATTGATGCGATCATAAGTCTTTAGCAATAAAATTATTAACGTTTATGAAACCCCTTTCTTTATTCAATAAAAGCAATATGGAAAATGTTAACTGATTTCGAGACGGGGTCAAGTTATCTATTTTAATGAATTATTATAAGTCATGCTGTCTTGTTAGTTGGTCAGGGGGGTTATTATGACATAGCTATGCAGTTCAGTAAGTTTACGCTGAGAGAATAGGACCGAGCTATACGACTGATATAGCTCTGTCCTTCGCGCTCGCTGTAAAATGAACTGCGTAGCCATGTCATATTAAACCCCCAGGTTTTCCATTTTAATAGGGTAGGTATACCATAGCCTGTTTGTGACTTTGTGTAGAGAACCTACGGTCTATAATATTTACTGAACAGTTAAAAAGGACTGGGAAAGTAGATACTATCGTGTCGTGTCCATTTTCATTGAGACTGTGTCTAATATTAACAATGGCAAACAGACATATTTGCTGCAGAATGCAAATAAAAAAACACCTGCGTGCAAACTTGTGAAATTTTATAATTTCTCATAAGTACTCGTTTCTGTCCATCCCATGCCACACACCTACCATATGCATACCCAATTAATAATTTGGTATTCTTAAATTAAAATGGCGTTTCTGAATATGGTAACCTTTTGATATTAAAACAACCAACCAAGCGAGAATTCGCAGAATAGAGATAAGGTTTCCTAGCTTAACGGTCGAAGCCTGCAACAGACAGTCCGGAAATACTTTTCGGATGTCCGCCGGCAATGTGCATCTCCCTTTAGTCGACTTACTCAAATCTACGTACATATACGAGGGCTGCTACTTATGTAACCGGAATAGAAAAAATAAACAAACGTACATGGCTAAATATGGTTTTATTGTTTTTCGAAGTATTCTCCGTGATAATCGATGCACTTTTGCATACGTTGAAACCAATTTATAAAGCACTTTTTCCACTCTGACTGAGGTATCTCCAAAACGTGCTGTCTGAACGCGTCGACGGCATCTTCACGGGTCGAAAATCGTTGACCACGTAATTTATTCTTTACATTTGGAAATAAATAGAAATCATTGGGTGCCAAATCAGGGCTGTAAGGTGGATGACCCGTTTATTCTATATTTTGACCTTCCAAAAATCGAGTCGTTTCGCGTGATGTATGACAGCTGGCGTTATCATGGTGCAGAATGATTCTCCGTCGCTGGTTGTTTTTCCGTATTTCTTCAAATACTTCCGGCAAACAAATGGTCGTGTACCACTCCGAATTAACCGTTTTACGATTCTCTAGGGGCACTGTAGCCACATGGCCATTAATACCAAAAAAGCAGGCCACCATTTGCTTCAAGGTGCTTTTTGCACGAGTTACTTTCGTAGGGTTCGGCTCATTTTGAAACACCCACACCGTTGATTGTTGTTTAGTTTCGGGATCATACGCATAGATCCAGGATTCGTCACCTGTGTAGATATTATAAACAGCTTTTGAGTCACCACGGTTATATTTTTTCAACATTTCCTTGCACCATTCGACGCGAGCCTCTTTTTGATCCTTAGTTAAGTTGTGCGGGATCCAACGCGAACAAATTTTTTTCACAGCTAAGTGTTCATGTAATATCTTATTAATGCTCGTCATACATATGCCTATAGTCGCCTCTATCTCGCGATACGTAACATGACGGTCATGCATTATAAGTTTTCGCACAGCTTCAATATTTTGTGGTACAACGACCGATTTCGGGCGACCATCCTTAACTTCGTCCCTGAGCATACTACGTCCACGATTGAACTCACTAAACCAGTGATACACAGTAGTTTTGGATGGAGCTTCATCACCAAAAGTCGAAATTAGTTGATCTATGCACTGTTGTTGCGTTAAACCACGCCGAAAATCGTAATAAATCATAACACGAATATTTTCACGAGTGAGTTCCATTCTTGCAGCGAGATTAAAATTTAAACCCGCCAAAAACAAAAGACTAGCGTACATAAGAAAAAAAATATATAGCGGCCAGTATTAAAAAAAGTTCAAATTTTACCATGGAGGTCAGATATAGCGTTTAAAAATGTTGGAATCCCGGATTCCGGTTACCTAAGTAGCAGCCCTCGTAGCTTAATGCAATTTAGTACTGTCATTGTTCCATTCGAATTTTGCTACTATTTTAGCATTTTGAGACATAATATTAACTTTTACTTCAGTGTAAACCCAGTTTCTTTATTATGTAAATGACATGTTTTACTGAAATTAAAATGTGCAATTTTGTAAGTGTAATTTATTCATAACGTCGATAGTAGGAAGGGACTCTGCCTACGAAGCTCCTATCCCAAAAAAATGATCCTGAGACTTGGATGTAATTACTACGTGTTTATTATTTTAATATAACTTATATGAGTATGATGTGCTCTATGACTCTATGACTCTACTATGAAGTGCTCATATCACGCGCCTAGACCTCGCCAGTGACCCTAGGTATATTTGTGTAAGATTATTAGAGATGCGCCGAATAGTAGTTTCACCGAATAGCCGAATACCGAATACTATTCGGTTTAACCTTTACCGAACCGGATATTCGGCCGAATTATTCGATTTACAAATACATTGTTTTGACGCGTAAACAAACAGGATCTAACATGTATGCTACGTGTCGCTGCTGGTTAGATGACGAGCGAGCCGTACCTCACCGCCTGCCACCCCGCACACTGCGCTTGCACTATGCTTCAAAATATCGCACGATTGCTTTATTTTATTAGCTTTACTTATTCAACACATTCTCCATAGGATTTCTTTGACTTATAATACAACATAAATCTTCCACATGAAGTCTTGTCTTTTAGTTCTATACCATGTCGTGTAGCCAAGAAAATAGAAATACTCTAACCGAATATATTCTGCACCAAAACCGAATAATTCGGGCGAATACAAATAGTGTAAAAGATGCCGAATACGCCGAATACCGAATACGATTCGAATATTCGCCGCATCTCTAAAGATTATCTCCGATGGAAATTTACTAAGTACTTAATTTATTTATAGTTACATAACAGTATTAACTCTTTTTTTCCAAAATAAAGCAAATCACGGTAGGGAGTAAAACAGAACGAATGGGGCATAATTAACAACCCCCGCAATTAAGTAGATGGCGTGTGTAATTGTGTTTATTAAAGGCTCTTCATTTTTGTGCCCGCAGCCATCTTTAACCACGCTAGCTTTGACCTCTGCTATTTCCATTAAAATACTTTGTTATTTAATTTGGTTTTAAGGATGGAATAGCGGTTGAACGCACTTTTCATGCATTGTCGTGACATTATAAACTTATTTGTTAAATGAATTGTTTAATGAGCTTAGAAATATCTGCACCTTGGAAGTTTCTGGAATAGTCTAGGTGATTAGAGACTTAATGCATGTTTCTATGGCATGGAGATGGACGAGCACATAGGCCACGATGGTAAGTGGCTTCTGAGACCCATACAAATATGAATTCTTAAGACTACAATCTTAATCTCCAAAAGCGTTGCCAACCCTGACTAGGATAGAATGCCTCTATGCTAGTCATTTTACCTGTTGTCTTATCCGGAACATAATGCAAAACGTAAATAGCAGGTTTTGTAGGCTTGGCGGTAGGTTAACCTCCTACCACCACTTAATTTCTTTTTGGGGTCAAAACCTTAGGACCGTGGGGACTGGGAGCTCAACGTATTTTTATAGATCTTTCAAAGCGCCTTTACCCTTACCATACGCAGTCTATAAGAATACTGCGAGGTCTGCGAGGGACAGCGGATTCGACTCGCTAGCGAGCTCGGTAATTGTAACTCATGGTAAGGGTAGGGTCGATGCAACTCGTGATTAAAACGCTGGCAACATGGCAATGCCTGGGTTTCGAGAATTGGTAGCGGTTTATTTAGTGCGTTCTATTAGGTGAAAAATAGTTCACTTTGTGAAACCAGCTCCAAATTTTTGTACGTTGTTTATCATATAAAATCTTCCATTTTATTTCTTTAAAATCTTCGAAAAAGGGCCTGACTCCGGAGATATTATAATGACACCAAAGAGGCAGCTGTATTTTAAAAATGAAACAATCCATGTGTGAGATGTCAAATGAATGTGTTCCATAATGCTATAATACACAATGTCAGCAATTAAATGTAAAATCTCTCTATTTTCATTAACAGCCTCGGAAGTTTAACACTACGTAGTTAGTTTAGTGCAGTTTAGAGTACCTAGGTGAGTTTATAAGTTCGTTTTTTATATTGTTTCTTTTCCATTAGTAAATAAACGATTGATTAATAAATGATTATTTTGTACATGATTTAAATTGACCTCTCATTAAAAAATACTGTTTTATTTTCGTAGTAAGTTTTGATAAGTCATTACATTATAAAAACAGGCCAGTAATTGATACTGTACCCGTATTAAGTCTTATCTGCAATCCAATATTAATTAATGATGTAAGCACAGCCACTACTGTAATACCGTCTCAGCGTTCCCTTTGTAGGCTTATATTACAATATCTGGTATCAGAATATGTTTAATAAAGCCTACTCACATTATTATCATATCATGAATATCAAGAATTTAATATTAAGATCTAGAACTCGCCTTACGGGATATAATAAGCTTCATTTTTGTAATGTATGCCCAAGAAATATATCCGTATATTTATGAGAAAAACATAGGGCTTGTACAGTCGGCATCGATGTTTGGTTAGGCCTAAGGAAACTTTGTTTTTACTTAGACTAGAGAATTATGTATGAGTTGTATGTTGTCTAGTTAAGTATTGTTGTCTTGTAGCACACATAGCCTAGAGCTAAGTATGGAGCTATTGTTTTTGGTGAGATTGTCTTCTGTTATTTAATTAGTATGCATACAAGACAATGTTGTAGTTGTGTATGTATATAGGTATAAATATTGCGTCAGGTACGGTAGGTTAGATACGGTCACGAACGTTACTTTGTGATCCATTTCAAGAAAAATATGCTTGGAGTCGTCGATGTCATTAGAGATGTCAAGTCGTGGTCAAGTCTCAATTACAGACTATAATTCACTCATGATCTTAAAGTTATAGCTATCTTATAAAATATTGTTCGTCCGAAATGGGCCAACTGTTGAGTGTGATGTATTATAATATAACACCGATTGTACCTACACAGTTTTGAGATTTAAATATATTTTAATGTTTAAAAACCATTTTTGGAAACAGTGACTAGTAACGTCACATTTAGAAATCAACAGTTTTTAAATATTAAGTAAAGTCGCAGCTGAGTGTACGAAGGTTCCTCTGATGTCCCCGTTCGCGGAACCCATGGCAGGGATGAAATTGTATTTTATTTTAACGCCTCACATAAATCTCCCCACGCGAACCATAAAATGGAGGAGCCTTCATTCAAGACTGTTGAGGGTGCACATAAATTTTACATTTTCTACAATATCCAGCGAAATGGCAAAGTGTTGATTTCATTAGAAGAATTTCAAATTTTATTGTGTCGTAAATTATTTAGTTGCAGCTGTCGATCTTACCATGAAAAAGAAAAGTTTACACAAACATACGAACCATGTTCGAACTAACTATAAATTAAGTAACGGCATAACTACTTGAACTTTCTTTAAAACTCACAAGTCCGAGCATAGTAGATTCATCTTAAGGCACTGTAAGTGAGGACGACCGAAAACAGAAATTAAAATTGAAATAACGAATTGTATAAAATTATACATTATTAATCATAATTTACTGATGAAGTCGAAAATAAAATTGTATTGTTAGTACAAATATATTTTCTATCATCTTACTTAACATCAGTAAACCCAAAAATGTATTCACATTAGACTTGGACTTGTGACTTACCTTTCTTATGCACCCCTTCTCATAACAAGCTGAAACAGCCATTAATAGAATACATGTGCCGTTACACCTCACTGCTCCAAATTGTCGAGTAAGGGAGCCCTTTAAATTGAAGATACATCCAAAGCTCACACACGGATTGAAAATAATCCGAGTAGAAAATTAATCCTTGATTACGTTCCCCCACTACTCAAGATTCAAGGGGGGAGACATGGATGTAAAATGTACTGGAACGCGCCGAGTAATTTACCTAGGTTAACCGTCAATGGTTTATGTCCGGTTCCTATATTCAAGAATCGAATCGTTTTCCTTACGTCTCGTTAAAATTTGACATTTGCTACGTACAAAATGTGTCAGTCATTCAGTGTAAGGCATTAGTAAATTAAGTCATATTTATTTACTCCATTAGTAATTCAGTTGAGTCCGCGTCCCAGAGAATCCGTCACTCTCGTACTTATTTACGTGTCAGAAGGTGACATGAATACCTTTTTATTATTCCATCTTCAAATACTTGTGCTTGCAATAAACCATTTGAATTTGAATTTGACGGATGCCTTATCCAAACTTTGTCACGCGATAAACGCAGCCATATTAGTACCCAGGATTTATTTACCATCGGTTAGAACCCTATAGGTTAGGTTAGGTTAGTTTTATAAAAATCCTGAAATATTTAGATTTCCCGAAGTAAAAGCGGGTTGGCAAATGAAACGGTTGGGAAACGATACATTCGACTGAACATATTTTTCCCAAAAGACAGAAAACCGTAAAATAACAAAGCTCTCTCCAATTCTATCAAAACACAGACTTTTTCTTTAAATAAACAGACTACCTAATGGAAACCTAAACAAGGATTGAGCTGAGACTGAAATATAAATGAAATACTCGTCTTTAAATCTATTATAGTCCTACTTAGATCTTGGATTTCTAACCATTTACTAGTAAAAGTGTATTTCAACCCTTATTTTATAACAGTGTGAGTAAACTTTAGAAAGCTTTTAGCCCCTTTTCACTTCTATAGCAGTTATGTCCGTGGCAAAGGAAATCCTGTCATTTACCTTGATACCCTTTTGGGATTTTCAACTTTGAAACCTTAAGATAACACGTAGATACCAAAAATTCATCATGGACCCTTGAAAAGTAAATGTTTGGTTATGAAAAGGAATTATTTTACAATTATTCGGAACGATGATTTTAAATAAAGAATCTGAGCAGAGTTCTGATAGCAGATGTTTAAAAGTAAATATTGAAACATAGAACGGTTCGGACAACTTAAAGAGCACTGGTGAAAGTAAAAAGATTACTGATATACCATCGTTTTTAAATCAAACTAGTACTTAATTATACAAAAACAACAAAAAATCAATAAGAAATTCACAACCAGATCTGCATCGCTATTGCCTAACGCACCCGCACTTTGTTTGTATGTAGACAAGCCTTATATTTTCAAAATGAAAGCAATTGCGATTGCGAGTGCGTTGAGCAATCCTCTCTCATATTTTATATCCATGTCAAAAACACACGCATGGTAGAAAGTAGTAAAAACCCGATAGCAAAATAAATTGATTAAATAGTTGTAAGTACCAATGGCCTCGCGGCGTCAATAGTGATACGGAGCAATTTAGATTTTCGTAAAGGCTCCCCTCACTAAAAGATCAATTTCGCGCTTGGACAAATTTAATGTAAACTTAACTGCCTAGGGGAGCCGGCAAATGAAAACCATCCTGGCGCGTTAACAAATGTCTAGCTTATTGAATTTTTTGGAATCACCTCAGAATTCTCGATATAATTATTGCCAAATGATATCACTACATAGTATAAAACAAAGTCGCTTCCCGCTGTCTGTCCCTATGTATGCTTAGATCTTTAAAACTACGCAACGGATTTTGATGCGGTTTTTTTTTAAATAGATAGAGTGATTCAAGAGGAAGGTTTTTATGTATAATAAACTCTGTTTTATGTACGGGTCTTACAGAAAACTGGCAAACCGAAGCGAAGCGAGGGCGGGTCGCTAGTCTTAGTATAAAAAAAACTTGGTAATTATATTGATCCAGTTGTTTTATCTCGCGAATACCTGTAAGCCCTACTTGTGGTTGTAACACGTTTAGATACCCACACTACGGTGACGGTGACGACAACTACGCACTCAGAGACAATGTGCACGTGCATCTACAAACACTAACGCGATTTCGAGATGAAACAACTCCAGTTAAGTACAGTTAGTATTCCCAGCCTCTTCATAGCTTTCGGCTGGCTATCGCTAACATGCTTGCACTCGCAACTGACGGTATATTTGTCACTCTTGTGCTATTAAAAAAAACGATGATTGCCGATCGCTATTAAGAATATGATTGCACTGTAGACATTCGTTCGGGACGTATATTCAATACTAGATTACGTTTTGGAAGTTAAGATTACCTACTTTGTGACGAAAGCTTAGCAATTGATTTTTTACACGTGTTTGATAAAACTTTTTTTGTGCAATAAGGAAATAATGTTACAAATTTAAAATATACCTTACAAAATATGCGAATATCGAGGATGTACAAAGGCAAATTTATCCTTTTATCTTTATAAATTACCTTCAAGCGTTTGCGAAATCTTAATAAACAACGAATAGAGAGCTAAAGTACAACAGAAGATATTTTTATTTATAAATTTAAACAACTTTCCTTTTTAAAATAGAATTCCCCCCACCTTAATTAGGTCAGAACTTTTAACATGACTAAAATAGTAAAACTCTGGGAACACTCTCCAATATAATGGAAAACTTTGATCGAAAACCACACGTACCAAGCAACGCAGGAACTTGAGAAAATGTTCTTGCAGAAACTTTCTTGAATTTTATCGAATACGCTGCAAGCAGAGATCTGAACCGGTGTTTGTCAAACTTCCGCCTTCATACTCCTTTTCTCGACGATTGATAACATCACGGTACATTTCCAAAATATTCCAAGGATTTTGTCGACTTTTCGAACACATTTTACCTAGAATGTGCTACAATCGTTACACAGTCTGAAACATCAACGGATTCCCTTTGATAAAGGCAACAGTTTGAAAAACGTAGCGGCAAATCAAACATGCTCGGAACACTGTTTGAACTGAAATGCTCGTGAGATGGATTTTGATTGATTTTATTCGGTTTGTAAGTTAATGTTTGTCTCCTTCTCCGAGGTTTGGAAAGCTTGAAGTTTGATTGCAACTTTTGAGAAAATATCTTTTGTATAAACGAAAAACTACTACTCGTACGTTACTCTATAGATTTTCCTTAATGTAGCCTTTTTCACTTTAGTTGGAAACTCAAAAAAAGGTAATTTTGAGTGTTCCGATGTCAACAAGGAACACTTATTGATTCGCCATGTCCGTCTGTCCGCGGTTTAACGGCTTGTAATAATTCTACATTGCATTGCCTTATGGCATATAGTTTCGCATTATCGGCAGAAAGTCTGTTGAGCGAATATTGTTTATGCATAAAGACATTATTTCGAATTCTCGATACTTACAATCTTAAAACTGCAATCCTAAGACTCCAAATGCAGCGCCCATTCTGCATTAATATGATGAGACGTCCGCACTGCTGACGGGAAATTATTGCTCAAAATAATGCACCCCTACGGTAGTAGGTACGTCTGATAAAATATTATTATCGCTGACAATAAATGGCACGTATAAAGAAGCTGTATTGTTTCCAAATGACTAAATAAACGTTTGAACTTGTGTAACCTTCACGTTTACACATACCCCTAATCACTTCAAACACCCGCCGCTTAACTTTGCGACAAAAATGCCAATTTAAGTTGACAGCAATTAATTTCTGAACAAATAGTCCAAACAGCAGGTGTGACCCGAACGAAGAGCCATTTGTTTACCGTCAGCAAACTTCACCTCGTAACCCTAAAATCTAATTGGATTTAATTCCATTAGCAAAGGTCCAAATGGGACCCCTAAATTGTGCTGACCAGCTCCGGTTTATTAGGGGCTGGACCTCGCTTTGGGCACGTTGCGCGCGTGATGGAAAATATTTGCTTTGTTAGCTTTGCTCGCAGCGCAGGTGTGGACTATGCGGAGTGAAAGAAAATGTGGTATCCTTTGCGGGATGTTACACCTCGTCTAAATTGAAATGCCCTACATTATAGTGCCCCGCTAGTAAATAGTCAATCCTTACATATTTCGCAACCATGAAGTTTTTAAATATTTATATTGTGGTTACAGAGTTTTTAACAAGTTTTTAGAGTTGGAAATTCTGTAGCGCTGCCTATCCCACTCTGGGAATAAAGGCGTGAGTTTATGTATGTATGTATGTTGACAAATAATACTAAACTCGTTCATTGCGTGTGAAGGAAAACTAATAACAGGGCCTCTACTCAACATAGTAAAAACCATATCGTTTTTGTCGTATTGTCAAAGTTTTGATAGCTCTTAATTACTTGACAGTAATGGCAGCCGAGATAGAAACATACCATACATACCATACATACCATACATACCATACATACCATACATACCATACATACCATACATACCATACATACCATACATACCATACATACCATACATACCATACATACCATAACGTCAACATTGAAAAACCTGACTGTTGTGCAACGTGTCGTCTATGACGATTTTGATGGAATAGTCCGACCCTATTTAACAGTTTCAACCGATAAGCATGAAATTTGGTCCAGATAGTATTAGTCTATAGTCCGGCCCGGAGACATAGGGTAGTTTTAATCCTGGAAAAAATTACAGTTTTAATAACCGCAGTTTAACTAGGTAGGTATCCTACTGCGGCTCCGCCCGCGAATGCAAGCCTAAAACCCTACTTATTATTGGTCAAAAAACGTTTTTTATGGAGACTTATGTTATGAATGAAACGATGTTATCCTTCATTCTTAGATTTACCTAAGAATTAATGTCAGTTCAATTTGCGCTTGCCCCCTTTTTAACCGCCTTCAAAAAAAGGAGGAGGTTCTCAATTCCTCGGGATCTTTGTTTATTTTAGCAACTAATTAACTATTATTAGAAACCTATGAGCAATTAACTAGGAAGAGTTTATAAATTGTTATATGCAGTACTTTTTAAGGCAGTTGAAATGTTTCCAATACCCTTATCATTCAATTTGTTGAACCATATGAACTTGTGAAACGGGATGTTAAGAGCAACTTCGGCCCAAAATGAACAAACTAATAGATCTTGTATAAACTTCTTGTTACCCCCAATCAAACCCCTTCCTCGCCCTCAACCCTTATTCCAAGAGGCTTAACTTCATTAGAAACGGCGGTTACCTTTAAACATGCAAAGCACGCTTAGTCTACATTTCAATTAGGGCCACTGCTTCTAACGAATTACTTGGTTAGTGTTGTGATACCTCTCCTACTTACTAATCGAGAAATTTAGAAATATGGTTTAACACATTCAGCTTACCGCTGGCTATTTTACTCAGTAAAAACCATATTGCCTTTGGCTTGTTATCGACGAGTAAAAACTAAAGGAGAAAGTGTAAAAATGCGAATAAATCGTTAATGCATAGGTACTACAAACAGGATGATTCTCGTGAAATCATACGCGTAAAATTCGTTTCCTGCTATTCCTCTTAATAATCCTGAAGAAGATAAATTTAAAAAATAACATTTTGATAAATTTCCACATTTCACAAGAGTTCATGTTTCGAATTCCATGTTTATTGAATCAGTAGTTTAGATTCCGAGCCAACTAGTAACCCGTTTTATAATTATAGATTATTGATTATTATAGGTTAATAACATCAATCAGTCTTGCTTTGATCTAAATCCATCAGAGCAAAGTCACGTTAGCTAGACACGATTCACACAGTTGTAAGTTTATTCAGAGCGTGGACCCCCTGGATCAGTAAGTGCGGGTTATAGTAATGCGTAGATCACGATGCGACACGTTAATTGATATTCGTGCGAGGTGCGCTAGCGCATTGCGAATTGGTTCGTTTCACATAGAGCTTTGCACACTCGTGCTGAGTCATGGTGCCAAGGTGCATATGATGTTCGGTTTTTCATCATTCGTATCTTAGCAACATGATTTGGGACATGGTTTTTATAAAAGGTCGGTACATGAGCTGCCGATTAAGTAATTTTGACTTTAAACAGAAATAGTACTTTTAATAAATATAACCCGATCAAAATCATAGGCAACGTTTTGTAAAGTCTAAAAATTCTTGTTCATAGTTTTTTCGCTACATCGTCATATCATAATAAACTGTAGCACATTTCTCTGAAAACACAATACAAAAAACAAATTTATAAAATTCTTTCTTAGATATTCACTACCAGCGAAACACTGACAGCGTAACGAACACCACAAGTTTTACATTACCATAATTTTGAAACCTATGATATTTTGGTACAGGCGAAATTAATTAATCTACCGTCTTTGTTTTATCATTAATTAAAGAACACCCCGTATATTCATATCATAAATACAACATTTTAAGAGAATGTTTGGATGTATAGTGGTTAAAATTATTGGTTTTTAATCACAGATTATACGACTAAAGAGGATTTGGATGAAATTTAGCGCACACTAGCCCATATTCTACACCAACACTTAACATACTTTTGATCTAGGAATATTTTCATGATTTTAGATTTTTTAATATCCTTGTAAATGATTTGTTTTTTTGACAATGAACATCTAAAATAAGTTCTCGCTAGGACCCATGTGGAACCTTCCGTAATTTGTCGTAACGTCCGCGTTGGCGCATCGATTTATTTATAGATCCACGCAGACCTTTAATAAGTGTTTATTCTCATTTGGACTCGATTATAGATAGCTTCGATGCTGGTTATTGATTTCATAGTCGTTTGTTTCGAAGATTGTTTCAACCAACGTTCATTTTAAGTTCTGTAACAAATGCAAGCCGACATAAGTCTAAGTCAAGTGTTAAGATATTGTATTTACAGCGAATGCCTTCATTGTTTTAATATTGTTTAAAATCGAGGCGTCGTACGCTAAAGATAGGTTATATCATCAATTGTTATTTTCTTAAAAATCTTGTTTTTTTACCTTTAGACCTTTACGCGAACTTAGGTTAAATATCTTAATCAGTGTACCTAGCAGCTGCAAAAAACTCTTAATCTTTGTGTACTTTTAAGTTTCGTAACCAAATCCATACTTCGAATAGACCGCTTATGAACTAGGTAGTAAATTTAATCCGTTCAAATATTAGGCAGACATTTTGTTATTGAACAGTGTTAATTTTCATAGTAATTGAACTGAAACTCCAAAATCATTGGATTAGACATCTAAAGTTACTTATGTTCATCTTTTGGTTTAAAAATACAAAAGAATTTAAAAACCACATTCAGTTCAGGTACGATTTAACAAGAATCTTTAAAAAAAGTTTAACCGGCCTAGTAGCTGAATGAACAAAATCAGTTCCGTTCAAGTATTCGGTTAGGTAAACATTTTTGAAACACTTACTTGAATTGAACGGCATATTTATCGTTTGCGGGTGGTAGGACCTTGTGCAGGGTCCGTCCGGATCGCTACCACCGTCTTATCCATTAACCTACCGCCAAACAGCAGTGTTCGCATTGTTGTGTTCCGGTTTGGGGATAAGACAGCCGGTGAAATGACTAGCATAGAGGCATTCCATCTTAGTCCTCAGGGTTGGCAACGCATTTGCAGTCTTAGGATTGCTCTGCAGTCTTGTGAATGCGCATGTCTATGGGTCACAGTTTCCACTTACCATCAGGTGACCTGTGTGCTCGTTTGTCATATCTATGCCATAAAAAAAAACTTTAAATATTCTATAACTACAATAAAATACTGATTAATGAAGAATACATACCAAGTCAATTCTTTTAATTAATAATGGATTGACGGAAAGCATTAAACATGATATGAAAGCATTACACATAATCACGCATGATATGATGCACTCATCCATCGTACCAACCAGTTCACACCTACCATCATCGATTTCTATCTACCATTACATCAGCAGCTTATACGTTGATAATATTTCCCACTTTATCAGCAGTCTTGTTATAAAATCCTCATTGAAAATCTTGCAGTCGTACTGAAGTGCCCTCCATAATTCACTACTCTCCATAATTTACAATTAAAATATGCCGCCAAATGTAGTCGATGCTCCGATGGACAATGATCCAGAAAGAGTATTTAACAATGTTGAGTTAAAAGCTGATTCGACCGTGAAACCTGAGCCAGATGCGTCGGAGGCTAGCTATAATTTGAAGATATTTCAGTCTTCTTTGAATTTGCTCGCTCATATTCTTATAGGGATCTCAGTAGGAGTTCTGTTGTTGTTTGCGTTGAGATTTGGACTACCTATTGGTGCTACATCCCAGCATGTCATCTTATGTGTTCTGGGGGTAAGTAGTCTTGTGTTATTCGTCTTGATAACATTGACCATCTAGATAGTTGACCGTTCACCACTGTGCAATTCTCGCGGGCATTTTTACCACGCACTTTGCCTTTGTGTACTCAACACCTTGAAGTCGCTAGTCGCTACTTCCAAACTGATATACTTACTTAGGGACCTTCGAAAATCCAGCCTTCTCATTTCTAAAATAGCTAGCCGTTAAGAAAAAAGTACAAAAAAAAGTAAAAAGCTTTAGTGATTTATTAATGGTTAATATGATCATATCATTATAAGTTTAACCAGAATCACCATTTTCTATAAAATTGAACTTTTGTTTCATGAGCTATTAGTCTCCAGTTTAAATATTTCCTGCTAAAGAAAATTTCAAAGGTTTTTCTGCGTAAAGAGATTTACAGCAATATTTTTTAAGAAGCTAACAGTCACCATGCTTAATCAATAATTTCGAATATACTAACTTCGTTACTTCATGAAATTTCTTAGTATTTTGAAAGACTCTTAAGTGTTATTTATTTGTAACCAGTACAAAATAGTAATCTATCCACATGGAACTGAGTGAGAGCCTTACGAGAATGTTTAAAGTCGTAATATTACTGGTGAACAAAATAATATCAGAAGACTTACAAAAAACTACCCCGTCCCAAACTAAGCTCTAAGCCCTTACCAGGGATGGAACTCAGGTCCGCTAGCTTCTTTTGTAGGCTCACTAACCAGGTTACTGCGATGTCATAACTCCTTGTCATTTCTGAAAAATGACTGAAAAATGTACGGTTCTTCAAACGTCTCAAAACAAAGGTTAAATTCCAATACATTCGTTTAAAATATCAATATTAGTGGCTAATTGTCATGGTATAGTTCCAGCTGCTAATGGCCGAGGCCATTCTGAGTCTGTCCCCCGACAATGGCTGGTCGAGCAGTCTACGGCTGGTGGACAAACGGCGCGCCCACTGGGTGCTGCAGCTCCTGGGCTCTGGGCTGGCCCTCGCTGGGTGCTTCCTCAAAGTCCTGGACAAGCAGGTCCATTGGAACACTTTACATGGACAATTCGGTAGGTCGTTGTTGATTATTTGAGGATTTTTTACATAACATGTGGCCACTGCGTTGCTATTTTTTCAATGATTGGGTGACAATTTTTATTAATACAGGGGCCTTATTCTACTTTACAGCTACATGATTGTATTGTTTTCAACTCCGCCGCCATTACTCTTAAGTAAATAAGAGCTATCATACAGTGACGTTGACAATAACATAACATGTCAAAAGCAATTAGGTTTAGTTTAATTTAGGGTTATAGTGAGTTTAAGTCTTTATATGTATGTATATAATCAAATATCGGACGTTTAACTTAAGCGCCTAAAGTACTCGTATTAATGCAAATATAACCAGTGATATTAATTTGCCAAAACTTTGTTGCACTAAACATGCATTAATACCATTATATTACTCATCGAGGCGGTTTGGTTGTTCGTTGCATTCTTTGTATTCGTAAAATTGTCGTCCCTAACTACATATACCTATCAATATGTTACGATATGAAATTAGTTTATCTCTTAGGCCAAGGTGCAAAGAGAGTTAACTAAACCCTAAAATGGTGGTAGACGCAACACAACCTTGAACCATGTAAATGATTCACAGAAAACAAGCAGTATGCGTTATTATAAAATGCTACATCACTTTATCGCTTTCAAGTATTTTGATAGTGACATTGATATCAGGCGGATCAAATATTCTAAATCGCTCGAAACGCTATCATATTTTGCACTATCAAAAATCTATAGACGCAAAATGGTAGATATAACCTACTCCTACCTCCTTTATTGTGATTTTTAGATTAGTAATTGTTTTTTACAGCGTTAGTTGCAATGGTTTTCACCACAGCCTCCCTGGTGAATGGATTGACGTCGCTCTACGCTTATGAATTGAGAAAGCTGTGTATTCCTCCAAACTTATCTAAGTTGACTCACATCTGCTTCGGAATCGTCGGTTTCGCTGCTGCTTCCATCAGTCTCTGCTACGGAATGGACAAGAACAGTTTCAGAAACTTTGCGGGCAACGACTTTACCATTGCTATGTTCGCCATCGTAGGGACCTTTACTACCATCATCATCATCAACCCCTTCATCACCTTCTTCAATAAGGGCCGTGGAGTGTTTAAGAATTAGTTTTGATGTTCACTTAAATACTAGCAGGTCCCTACAAACAGGTAATCTCATGTCATTAAATTAGTCTTCATGATGTCTTATAAAAATATTTTGTAAAGCCTTAACTTTTTTATTGTAAGTTATGATGAATGTGCTTCAACATTTTTTAATATAAAGTAAAAATACGTAAATAAAATCTACTTACTGTCGAATGTATTTTTGAATTTCGAATTGTAAAATTTGAAGAGATTGATTGTGATAAGCCACATAATGAGTGTCTGGGTAAGATTATTAACACATACTTTTTAGTGTTATCATGTAATTCAAAAGTAATTAACAAAATTGGGAAAATCCCAAAAATCTACATACCATACCATGCACTCATGGGACATTTACTATAAGTATGTCAACTTAAATAATTAATATTATTATCCTTTAAGGTCTGGCCACAACTTAGTGCGGCAGCAATGCGGCAGACACAAAAGCATAGACATCAACTTATCGCCATCGCGGCACCTCATGACATATTATGTCATGCATCTCTATGCATTGGTTTGCTGCCACATTGTTAACTTGGGTGAAAAATAACTCAATATTCGCCTTAGATAAGAATTTTACCGTCTATTTTAGTATCTGTATCTAATCTAAAGCATATCAAAGAATGATTCTTCAGTTCACACTGCACTTAATGTTAGATAAAGTATGTTTCATTAAGGTCGACTTTTGGAGTCAAGTTCAGATATTACAAACAAACAGTTATAAAGCGCATAATGAACAGATTTTACGTTAGATTAAAAAATGAATTGTACCCTCATCGGCAATTGCTATTTGTTATCTACTAAGTGGCAGTTAACTGGGAAGCCTTCTTTTACAATACCTAGATAGCTGATAATATGAGACCATTGGTAAGAGTCCGTGAAAGGCGAACGCGTACCGGGAGACGAAGCGTGGATGGATTCTAGCAAGGTGGCCGACGTTTAGGTAAAGTTCTCCCACTCCCTAGACACAGGCCCCGCAGAACCGTAAAGTACTAAATACAAAAATATTTATGTGTATTTAGTAAATTGGCCACATGAAGCTCTTTTACACGACGTTAATATAGAGTGAATCTATTATCTTTAAGATCATCATACGGAGAATAAGAGCCGCCAGAAACTCTATTACAAGGTAATACACTCATAAGTAGTTATTATTAAAAGTAGAACCATTAATAATGCAAATGTAAGTCAATAATATTAAATTACAAACAGTATCCGTTCACGAGTATGCCGCGTAACTCAGCTATCGCCACCTTTAACCAATTTAACCATGTGCTCGGTAAAGCGCTGACGCATTCAACGACGCCGACGCCGCCGTAAGTAAAGATTTTTGAGCGAGCATGCATGTTCATGATGCCGGACGAGTGATACTGTGTGACATAATGGCTCAGCGAAAGACATCACAGTGTGCGTAAGTATATTGTGTCTGTGGTAAACCTCAATATACATTGGTGAAAAGCGATTTTACATCAATCACACATACCATAAGTGATACCTATCTGACGCTATCAGTCGATATGTCAATAATCTTAAATACATTATCAGCAGCGTATAGTTATAAAATACTCGATGCAAATTTTAAGCTGTCATATTTTAGCGAACTCCATCATCTCAATACGGTTAAAAAAATGCCGCCGAACGTAGGAGATCCACCTATGGACAGGGACCCAGAAAGTGTATTCAACGATGCGGAACTAAAGAACAACCCAGCCCCAAAGCCTGAGCTACAAGCATCAGATGATAGCTATAAGTTGAAGATATTTCAGTCTTCCTTGAATTTGCTCGCTCACATCCTAATAGGGATGTCAGTTGGAGTTTTATTGTTGTTCGCACTAAGAAATGGGCTACCAATTGGTGCAACACCGCAACATATCATTTTATGCGTGCTGGGGGTAAGTAATAATTTTCTTCTTTATTTTGTCTTGTGATTAGAGGTCCTGGGTGAACATACTTGCATACTGTTGTCAAATGACAATAAGTCAGTTATTTAAAGATTATTTAATGCATTTTTGAAACAGAGTAAAATTTTGTAGATTCGTATGTTTTTCATTATCGACGATTGTGAGACGGTTAATAATTTTAGCCAAAAGTTCATTTTTATTTGTGAACTCCGGTCTTGTAAATTTTATTTTCTAAATAAAATTATTATTAAATTATACAGAATTATTTCAACTGACAAATTACTACAGATACCTAGTAACTAGGGTCAGGCATCTATAATTTTTCCCTATGTTCCATTATTTCATACAATTTTACGAATAAATATTTTTAATTATGATCAATAATATTTATAAACAATTTTGCGAATATTTGCCCTCGTGACTCCAATTAGCATTATACCAAAAAAACCACTCGCATGTGTGTTTCTTTCTATTTTTTTAGCACAGACTCTTGATTCTCAACTTTTACCTTACAGTATCAACTGCTAATGGCTCAAGCCATTCTCAGCTTATCGCCTGAGAACGGTTGGTCGAGCCGGCTGAAGCTGGTCCACAAACGCCGAGCCCACTGGATCCTACAGATCCTAGGCTCTGGATTGGCGATCGTCGGAACCTTCGTCAAGATTCTAGACAAGAATGTCCATTTCAATACCTTACATGGACAGTTTGGTAAGTGTAACTTTATATTAGAGCAGGTGGTGAGGAAATCAATATTTTTTAATGAATATTCTGTTGATCTTGGTATAAGTCAAAACGACGCATGCATACACAATTTTTCCTTTTAAGTTATTCTGCTTTTTTAACAAACTTTACTTCTGGATGCGGAAACTACCTACTTATTTCGGTGGTTGGTGTAATGATTGTAAATTGTATAATAAACTAGAAGGATGCCCGCGATTTCATAGAGTAAAAATCATTTTCCGTTATTGCCCTATCTTGTTTCCTCTGCCCTGCACCCTTAAGTACATCAGTCAGACACGGTGTGGTCTTTAATATCGCGTAGAAGTGTAGATGAAAATGATTAAAAAAAAATGTACTTACGTAACGATTCTTCAACAATTCTTATAATAGGATTGATATCAACCAGATAAAATATTACTACAATCAAACCTGGCCTAACAATTAACGAAGGATATCAAAATTATCCAACGTTTTGGTTAAAACAAAGATCTTGATTATCGTAAATGTTTTAAATTTAAAAATATCTTAATAAATATAATAGCTATAGAGCTCTCGAATCGCTTATCGGTTTACGCACCACTGTAATCCGCACCACGGATTTTCCTTGATTGCGATATAGTTAAAGATTGCAGATATAACTGGTTTTGTATATTTGTATTACATTCTTCCATCTATCGAATAAGCCCGCATTAACATATGTCTCCTCTTATGTGCCATTCTATTCTCATCCAGATCATTCCTGATGAGCCAGGGCTTCCGACCATTTGGCATGCCTGCCAACTGACTGCTAAATTTAAAAATATTCATAAGTTTTTTTTTATTACAGCGTTGGTGGCTCTGGTGTTCACTACAGTATCCCTCGTGAATGGATTATCGTCGCTTTATGCTTACGAGTTGAGCAAGATTTGCATTCCTCCAAATCTATCTAAGTTGACTCACATCTGCTTCGGAATCGTCGGATTCGCTGCTGCTTCCATCAGTCTCTGCTATGGAATGGACAAGGTCAATTTCAGAAACTTTGCGGGCAACGACTTTACCAATGCTATGTTCGCCATCGTAGGGACCTTTACTGCTATCATCATCGTCAACCCCTTCATCACCTTCTTCAATAAGGGCCGTGGAGTATTTAATAAATAGTTCTGATGGATCCCGTCGACCCACATGTGCTTCGGAATCATCGGTTTCATCTCTGTCTGCATCAGTCATTGCTACGGCTTGGACAGGAACACCATCAGAAGCTGGACTAGCGACAACTTCACCACAGATATAATAATCTTCGTCGAAACCTTCCTTACAATCATCATCAACCCGTTCATCACTTTTTTCAATAAGGACCGTGGATTTTTAATAAATTGTTTTGATGGATGTTCACTAAGAAACCGGTACCTACTAAAAACATTGAATCTCATATCTGTTCATCACTCTCTGGTGTCAAATGAAACAGTTTTTGTTAAAGGTTTTATTTTATTGTCAGTAATACAAATACCTTGACATTTTTTGTTTTTTTATTATTTACATATAATTATTTATTTATTTATTATCTCCTTATACGTTATTTTACTATAAATAGTTATAGTAAAAATGATTTTAATCCAACTTTACATTAAGGGTATAAACAACAATCTGATATTTTAATCGGTTGAATCTAAACTAACCTCGTCAAGATCCAAATGCGGTTCAAAAATAGTTGGTGTAAATTATTGCATAATACTCGTATGTTTTTTTATTTTTGGTAAAGAAGAAATTAGTTTTAAGATTTTAAAACCCCTTAAACGCCATTTTGAAAGTAACGCGCATGCTCACTACTTAAATTTAATTTAATTCTGCAATAATGAACATGCTATCTTTAATGAAAAGAAATACGTCGTGAAAGTTCACGAAAGTAGGGATGTATAGTCAGGGTAAAAAAGGTTCGTCACTTGGGCCTTAACGGCGTTGAAATGAGTTGAAAAGTGACGAACCTTCTTTTACTCTGACTGTACTAAAAACATGCTAGACTAGAAAAGAGCTGTATAGCTTATTGAATCAATTGAGTGCGATAAGACGCTTAATCCTTAGTCTGGTTTCGATTATTAACACATACTAGTATTAATGTTATCATGTAGGTAATTCAAAATCAATCAACTGATAGCTACATCACATTCATGCGGTGTTCGGAGTCTCTGGAAGTACTGTATTAATTTTGAATAATTATTTACTGATCTAAAGAACTCTATTACGTGCTTAAGACTACGCCGAGCGTACGCCGGATGTACAGTGGCGCCCTCATTACTTTTATTGTGTTTTCTAATAAACTAAAGTATTTTCTTGAAACTGGACGAAATTTGTTTGTACTACAAATGAAAACACAACTTATAGGGTATATCATATAGTTTAATAACATAATAACAATTAACCTTCGAGTTATTAACTTAACGAAAAAAAGTGGCCACCTTTTCCCGTTAAGCTGACTACTCAAAGGGTAATTGTTATTAAACTTTGTTTTACGTATTCCATAAATTGTGTTTATACTTGCGCTACAAACACATTTTGTTTGGTTCCAAGGAAATTCTTTGGTTAATTAGAAAACCCAATAATAGTCATGAGGGCGCCACTGGACGCTCGGCGTTTGCTCGGCGCAGTCTTAAGTGTTGACACAAAGCTGCTACGCTACGTAGTGTTGGCATTTTTTTACATAAAACTAACCCACCAAACATACACTTATATATTACTTCGTATGAACTTGCCGGTAAAAACCATATCGTCTTGACCTGTTATCGTATTAGCTCTTATTTACATGACAGTAGGTAATGGCGACTAAGTTAAAATTAAAATAAAGATATCAAAGACGATATGATCTTTTACCGCCTAAAATAGAAGCCCCGGACAACTCAACGGTCTAAAAACTAGACATTGAAATGTCGCGCCGACTCCAAACCCGCGCAGTTGACATTTAGTTTTGAAATCGGTGAGGCAGTGCAATTTAGTGCGACGTAGATTTTAATAAATCTAAGAGATGGCGCTTTTATTTCTTGGCCACACATGTGATATTTCTGTTCACATGACCAAACAAAATCACAGAGACCAACCATATTTTTAAATTATCCGAACAATTGTAACAAAAACAAACAATCACACAAAGTTACAATTGTATAAAATACGAAGACACATCGTTTACAAACTCGATTGGGGCACAGGTAACCGATCGTGGATAACGACTACGTAGATGCTCCCACCTATCTTTATGGCATCAGTACATATAAAGGAAACTCTTGGGAAGAGTAATGGGCCTCCGCGTACACATTCTGGGATAGAGTATTGTTGCCAATGCTAAATGTTGGAGATATACGGGCTATCTGTTGATAAATGCGACAGTGCACGCAGAAGTGTGTCGACCGATGACCGAGAAATCTTGGACCTTGTTTTGAATTGCAATAAAGTTTACTGACGTATTCTTTTCTAAAACGGTTTCTAGTCTTAACTGAGTTAGATAGATTTTTCAATCTTTTTTTTTTTTTATGGCGTCGAGTAGACAAACGAGCACACAGGCCACCTGATGGTAAGTGGAAACTGTGACCCATAGACATTCGCAATCACAACACTGCAATGCAATCCTAACACTGCAAATGCGTTGCCAACCCTGAGGCTACGATGGAATGCCTCTATGCTAGTCATTTCACCGGCTGTCTTATCCCCAAACCGGAACACAACAATGCGAACACTGCTGTTTGGCGGTAGGTTAATGGATAAGATAACCTAACCTAATTGAACACGTATTTATCATTGTTTTTACCACGGCAGTAACTGTTATTTAGTTTAAACGTGTTAATTTGCGATTGAGTAAGTTCTTATCCGATTTACATATCATTTTACCGACAATATTTGAAAACTTATTTTACTGGCTGTACTCGCGTTTTCATACGCGTGGAAATGGCAAAAATATTGTGTTTAAAGCGCCCCAGAGTTTATTTGAGTAGCTCTCGGCTTATCATCTATGCTAGCAATCCATTGGTTATCAACTCTCTGTAAAATTGGCAAGACCATCTATAAAAAGATAACGAACATGAACAATCAATAATTAGACAGGATTATCGATCATTAAGATTGGAAAACTGGAATGACGCAAGTAACATGACGCCTACAGGGTGTCCGAGAATTTGACGTAAATATTGCGACATTAGGAAGCGCCTTCTTTACCAGTCTAGAATATAATTATCTAGCTTAACTATTCAATTTTTTTAATAATTTAAGAGTTATTAAACTGGCAATGATCGCTACCATGACTTTTGCCTCCCTTGCTACCTTTGCCTCCCTTGGCAAAAAATTGCTATAATTCGTAGTTCTAAAACTTGATATCTCATCCTTAATAATAACGTAGCAATGTATTGAGTTACAATACGGATTACAATATGGGTTTGTTTTGAATGCGTTAATATTTTGGAATTATAGTGTTATTCAAATACATTACTACGTTATTAAAGATTTATAATATCTACAAGATATTCAAAAATCGTAAAAATCTGATAAATACTACTAGAATTATATTATTCCAATTGGAATACATTAACAAAATAAAAATAAACGATAATCTTATAGGTGATCCTGAAGAAATAGCGTCCCAATTTAATAGGTTTTATGCGGAGCTTGCTAGGTCAGACAACCAGACCAAAATAAATCAAGTGCTATCTCAACAAAAGGCACTGCAAAATAGCATCTTTTTGAAACCAGTTTCGGAAAATGAAATAGGCAAAATCATTATGTCATTAAACGACACAAATGCTGTCGGATGGGATGAAATTAGTACCAAAGTTGTTAAAAAATGCAGAATTCAACTTACACCTATACTTACTTATCTAGTAAACTGGTCCTTAGAATGTGGATGCTTTCCAGAACTATTAAAAGTATCCATTATCAAATCTCTGTACAAAAAAAGCAACAAATTGTATATGGAAAACTATCGGCCAATAACATTAGTGCCAATATTATCCAAAATATTTGAAAAAAGTATGTACAATCGCTTAATGGAATATTTTGATAAATTTAACATTATTAATATAGAACAGAATGGATTTCAAAAAAACAAATCTACTTCATTAGCTGGTTTTAACCTTGTACACCAGGTGGTTAAAAGCTTAGATGAAAAGAAATGTACTGTAGCGGTCTTTTTAGACATGACCAAGGCATTTGACTTTGTTGACCATTGCCTTCTCCTAGTCAAATTAGAAAAATACGGAATTAGAGGACCCGCTTTGTCCTGGTTAAAATCTTATTTAGACAAAAGGAGTCAATGCGTACAAATAAACGCATTAAATAAAAAAAATGAAGAGACTGTATATCAATCAGATTATAAGCACAATGAAAATGGCGTTCCGCAAGGTAGTGTGCTTGGTCCTCTTTTATTTAATATTTACATAAATGAGTTGCCAAATGTCATTCCATGTAAATCCATTCTTTTTGCGGATGACATATCTTTAATAATTACGTCAGAAAAATATGAAATTAATAATGAATTTGAAAATAAAATAAATAGAATAATAGAACTAGTTATTAAATGGCTAGAAGAGCATAACTTAAAAATAAATATCAATAAAACTAATTTTATACAGTTTAATATGAAACAAGGAATGCATAATAAGATTAACGTACATTACAAGCACGAAACAATTAATGAAGCGATTAATGTCTCTTTTTTAGGATTTAAAATTGACAAGCACTTGAATTGGGAATCCCAAATTGAAAATGTATGTCGCAAGGTCAATAGGTTTGTCTATGTGATGAGTAGATTAAGACGCACTGCCACTTTAGCAGCCACATTAGCAGCCTATCACGGATACGTGGCTTCTCAGTTGAGGTACGGACTTGTATTATGGGGCAATTGTTCTAATTTTACCAGGGCGTTCATAGCTCAAAAAAAATGTTTGAGAGCTATATGTGGTATAGCTCCATATCAATCATGTAAGCCTCTATTTAAAAAGTTAGGTATGGTTACCTTTACCATGCTTATATATATTAGAAACCTGCATATTTGTGAAAAAGTATATGTATTTATTTAAAACTGCTAAAAATGTCTTTCCACGAAATACAAGAAATCCTCAGAGGTTGGCTCATGATCGCGCCCCAAGGACATCGCTGTACCAAAAACACTGTTACGCGATGTGCATTAAATTATATAATAAATTACCGATGGACATGCGACAGCTCCCCGGGAATCTTTTCCGAAAGCGCATTTTAAGTTTACTACATGACAAAATGTACTATGATCTTCATACTTTTCTTGTTGATAAATTTTAACTTAGCACAATACCTATAAAATTAATTAACTTTATGGGAAAATTGTCAACAAAATGTGCATTATTTTGCTAAATAATATTTAATTTTGTAATTACTTATGCCTGCTAAAATATCTCATTTAAATTATATAATTTAGATCTTAAGATATTAATATTGCTACACCCTAAACGGGTCCATGTGCAGCACTTTTATTATTCTGTAAGACCAACATTGTAAATACCATGGATGCAATAAATAAATTATTATTATTATTATTATTATTATTATGCACATGCTGTTCATATATGTTGTAAATATTAATAATAAATACATTTTAATTCTTGAGATCAACCACTTAACTCACCAATACGTTACTAAAATATTTTATTTTTAACCACATCGAAAAGTTGTCTGCAGAGGGTATACGTAGGCGGCAATACAACAAAAAAAGTAGTAATTGCCGTTATTGCTATCATGGTGTAAGCAAACGGTTCTGCTGCCCATTCTATGAAGGAATGTTTCAAGTATCCGCTAATTAAGCAGGCTGAGGATAGAACGAAGCCGGTGACTCCTACTAGAGAGTGTGAGATCTTGGAGGTTCTCGGTGATATGTACCGGCAGAGCTGCGTGGCGTACAGGCTCGAGACGCCATTTGCAAAACTTAGGACGGTGAAGATAAGCGCCGCTAGAGCTGTAACAAATAAGTATATATTAAAAAAAAACACACTATTTATAGTGTCTCTTCGATAGGTGTTAAAGATTATTTTAAACCAACTGTTTATCACCACTGCCTGATATCTGACTACTGTGTGTCCTATTTCCCGTTAGCGACACGTTGGCCTAATGGATAGTGACCCTGCCTACAAAGCTAGCGGTCCCGGGTTCGATTCCCGGTATGGACAAAAAATTGGGTGATGAGTGCAAGTATGGTTTCTGAGTCTTGGATGTACGGGTAATAAAGTATTTATTTCTCTTTTTAAGTATTTATATCGTTGTCTACCCATAGAACAATACAAGAGCCTGGGACTAGGTCAATTTGTGTGAATGTCCAATCATATATTTTTTTATTCAAATAGCGATATCGGATAGTCGTCAAACTGTTTTTTTTAACCCATTGGTGTCAACATTGTCAGTTTGCGCTTGTCTATCATTTAACTACTCATACTTTAACTCGTTCAACGCCGGTGATATATCTGAGGGCCCAGACAAGATGCACTACGATAGCTGGCGTTCCTCTTCGTATAGTTTTTAAACCAATCGCGTCACTGGTAAATGACGTGATACGAAAAGTCACGTGATGTGCCAGTGACGCGATTGGTTAAAAACTAAACGAATAGAAACGATAGTTAGCCTATGCATCTTGTCTGGGCCCTCTGGTGCTTACAACTCACAAAAAGTTATTTGGTGGAAGTGAACACTTACCAAATTTTCCGTGCAAGGTGTTAAAGTTAGTGGACTTTCTGGCACTCATGATGATGGAGCCGATCAAGGCCAGGGTCGAGCCGATCAGCTGCAAGACCCAGTGCGCGCGGCGGCGGTGAAGGAACGACAGCGGGGCTGCCCAGCTCAGGCTTTGGAGGCTGAGGAACGCATGGGGCATCAGGAACTGGTACTGAAATTAATATGAAGCTTGAGTTAATATTTGCATTTCCCCATGAATAAGTTAAAGGAGCACATGATGGTAAGTGGGGTTTAGCCCGTCTATGTTTTAAATCTTATGATACCGCATACTTAACAAATTAACAAAGGTGCAAAATACACCTTAGAAAGTAATTCAGTAAGGCTCATTTTGCAACTTATCTAATTCGTTAGTTACGCCGTACTGCAGTATCACCGAGGAAATGCGTTGCTAACCCTGAGGACTATGGTGGAATGTCTCCATGCTAGCCCGTTGTTTCCAATTTTATTTTTAAGGCTAGATTAGGTTAGGTTAGTTTTGACTTTTATCACTAAACAGCGCAAATAAAGCTTGATCCAATTTGTTTACAAAAAAAACAGGATTCATTTTAAGTAGACTATCCGAAACACCCTGTAAATCCCAATCTGACGTTACTCTGGAATTTAATTAGGGTTGGTAATACAGTGCCTAGATAGAGTTACACATACTTTATATGTATAACTGTCAGAAACTAATTAACGCATACTCGAACACATGGTGGCGATTGACTGTCATTCTATAGTTTATGCTGTGTCCGTGTTATTGTTAATGTATTTAATTCTAATTTATTGCTTTATTTTTAATCACTTTCTGTAAATAAATTTTAAATTTTAATGATGTATGGGTACACTTGCCTGAAATAAATGACTTATTATTATTATTATTATTATAGAGGTGGGCTAGGCCATAATCTTTGCTTTCGGTCAGAGGGTATCCTTTGTAACTATTTACGCTGTAATGGTATATATACATACATATATATAATAACTACTATATAAATTTATCTTGTCATTGTGTTTTCTAATAAACTAAAGTATTTTCTTGAAATTGGTCAGTAGGTTTTTCTACTACGAATGAAAACACAACTTATAGCCTATAAGTTATAGGGTATATCCATGGTATATCACATAGGTTAATAACAATTCACCTTCGAGTTATCAACTTAACGGAAAAAAGTGCCCACCTTTTCCCGTTAAGCTGACTACACAAAGGGTAATTATTATTAAAGTTTATTACGTATCCCATAAATTGTGGTTTTACTTGCGCTACAAAAATGTTTTGTCTGATTGCAAGGAAATTCTTTGGTAAATTAGAAAACACAATAATAGTAATGAGGGCGCCACTGGACGCCCGACGTTTGCTCGGTGCAGTCGAAGTGAGAGACACGTACAAACCCGAATCACCTTCTAAGAGCTGTCGCACTATATTTATCTTGCTTTCTCAGCCAGCTTTATGCAATCAATCTTTACTTAGTTTATCTCGGGTTTTTCCTAATCGTAATTTTCATTGGGTGATAAGAAAATATCAACATAAATACGAGTATTAAGTAATTTATCAAGATATGAGTATTGTATAAATAGATATTGAGTCTCTTCTCCTTCTCATTTAAGAGCTATGCTCTGGTCGGTGTAGCTCAAAGCAAGCTCTCCATTTTACTCGATCCAGGCTGCCTCTTTGATGTTTTGATACGACATGACCGTAACATTCTTTTTAATTTGTTCGATGTAGTTTATTCTTGGTCTTTTATATAAAAACCTAGAACTTTATTTAGGACCCAGCTGGCATATTCCGGCAATAGTATTGCCTAACGGACTCGCAATCGCAATGGACTTCAAAGTAGAACACTTATTTTCATTTCGAATGCAGACTCGCCTTCGGATTGTCAAAATGAAAACGATTACGATTGCGAGTGCATTAGGCAATAAGCATACGAATCGATTTAGTGATATATTTGAATTTTTACTTGCTTTTACTCTTGCTATTTTTTTGGCCACGCCCTATATTATTCTCTGGGCCCATAAGGCTGCGTTTCCACCCGAGCTTTGCGAGGAATAATCCACCGATAGGATTATATTGTTTTGCTAGCCCACTATCCTATTGGTGGATTTATTTATTTATTTATTTATTATTTATTTAAACTTCTTTGCACAAAATACAATAAAGTACAAATGGCGGACTTAATGCCCAATGGCATTCTCTACCAGTCAACCAGTAGGCAAAACAGAAAAAAAAAAACTAAGGTCGGTGCGAAGAAAAAAGCGTTGAAAAAAAAACTGTTTCAATAAAATATATACAAGATACGGGTGTATAAAATATAAATATACGTAAATACAGATGACTAATAAGCATATACTCATACTTAAATAAATATAATAATATATATAATATATAATATATAAACAGATAAGGCGATGTGTGTTAAATCGATTTACGACTGCGCTTGTTCCAGCAGATGCTTATGAAGCAAAGCTAACTTGCTTGGGGCTTGTCTGATGCTCAGTGGGAGCTCGTTCCAGAGACGGATGGCCTTAAGGGCAAACGAATTAGACATAAAACCAGTATGGTGGGGAGGAATAGAAAGTTTAAGAGAGCGAGAGGAACGCAATTCACAGCCAGGACGGGGGGTATTAAAATTGAATTTACATTTAAGATAACCTGGAGTAGAAGGCTCGAACAGGATAGAAAAAAGAGTACACAATATTCTAAGAGATCTGCGGTGACGTATGGGAAGCCAGTTAAGCTGACGCCGAAAAGAAGAAACATGGTCATATTTTCTAAGACCGAAGATAAAACGTATGCCATTATTGAGTAAACGCTCTAGCCTATTTAAGGAATCCTGGTTGATATTGGTAATGCACACATCGGCGTAGTCAATAATAGGCAAGACGAGTGCCCTTACCAGTAATATTTTAGTACTCACGGGAAGAAAATTTTTGTACCGGTATAATGCACGCAGAGTGCCAGCAACCTTACGACTTACCTCCGAAAGGTGACCATCCCAAGAGAGACTAGAGTCGATGACTAGGCCAAGATCTTTTACCTGGTCGGATAAGGGTATTGTGGTACCATTGAATACTACAGGTGAGACCATAGTGTCCTTGATCTTAATAAGTTGGCGCGGGCTCCCCACGATTACTGCCTGGCACTTGGTAGGATTTACTGAAATGCCAAAATGCGCAGACCAGTCAGCGATATGCTCCAACTCTTCGTTAATTTGGCAAATTGCAGCATTCAAATTAAGAACATCATCAGCGGTGGCATATAGCTGTAAATCGTCTGCATACAGATGATAAGAGCTGCAGATCTTAGAAGTAATAAGGTTGATAAAAATGGAAAATAGGAGAGGGGAAAGAATACCACCTTGTGGCACTCCTGCGTTTAAATCACACCAGTCCGAAAGTGAACGGCCGGCACGAACAGCTTGGGCTCGATTACAAAGATAGGAAGTGAACCACTTAGTGGCCTCGGAGGAAACTCCCAGATGACGAAGAGTAGCGAGAAGGAGATCATGATCGACAGCGTTAAAGGCATTAGAGAAGTCAATTAGCACCAGGACAGTTACCTGCGTTGATTCCATTCCAAGTCTGATATCTTCAATTACGTTGAGAAGTGCAGTAGTAGTACTATGTCCTGGGCGAAAACCAGATTGAAAGGGTGACAGTAGCTGATAGCGAAAAATGTACTGAGAGAACTGCTTATGAACAGCAGCCTCCAGAATTTTTGAAAGAAAAGGAAGAATAGAGATGGGCCTAAAGTGACTGAGAGAGCTGGGGTTAGAAGTTTTAGGGAGTGGGATAACGAAGGCCTTGCGCCAAGAAGAGGGAAAATCTCCAGTAAGTAAGGAGAAGTTGACGACATGAGAAATCATAGGAAGCACACTCTCAAGAATGAGTGTAACCATAACACGGCTAACGTCATCATGGCCGACAGCTTTTGATTTTATGGAGAGTAATATCTTTTGAAGCTCATCATCGGTGACCTGGACGAAAGTGAAAGGAACAGTGTCGGGTATAGGTAGAGAGGCAATTAAGGAAAGAGTTTTAAATTTAGTACCAGAATTAAGGATGGATGTTGTTGAAAAATGAGAGTTTAGGTCATTGAGAGAAAAAGAGGACGAATTGAGTTCAGCTTTGGGTTTACCAAAACCGAGTGATTTTAAGAACTTCCAGGTATCGGCAAGAGAGGAGCATATGACATTGTCATGGATGTAACGGCGTTTGGCAGCTCTTACCATCTGGTTGCAGCGATTTCTGGCAACCTTAAAGAGACACCAGGTCTCGTCAGACCTGTCTCGCTTAAAATTTATCCTCGCAACACCGCTTCGCTGCCTCGCACAGCTCTGGTGGACACGCAGCCTTAAGGTCGGAGTCTATGTGGATAAAACATCTGTCACTTTCTGACCTATACGTCCGTAAGTGCGAGAGTGACGGAAGTTTTATCCACCTCGACAAAGAAGACATACTTACCCTGCTAGTCGTAAGAAAGGGGTAATGGGAGAGTCAGAGGTCAATGGTGGTCAAACCAGTGCTCGGCCTATAAAAGACTCGCTACGTGACGGCTCGCACTTCTCCCGCTGAGCAGTCCCGGGGTTAGCATCGTCTCGCCTAAAATAAATCGCGCCTAAAACACAAAAGGTCTAAGTAGCTAGTGGTTTTAAACGCAACTGTTCTTATGAAACAAGCGGTTTAAGTTCGCAACTGTCCTATGTTTCTTCAAAATTCCTTTTTTATAAACAACTAGCTTCTGCCCGCGACTCCGTCCGCGTGGAACTCGTTTATCCATACAATATTTTACCCTCTATTTCACCTCTTTAGAGGATGAATTTCGGGAAAAAAACTATCGTATGTCCTTACCCAAGGTTTAAATTATCTTTGCACCAAATTTCACCTATATCGGTTCAGAGGTTTAAGCGTAAAGAGGTAACATACAGACAGACTTTAATATTAGTTTGGATGTGGGGAACCTATTTCTGGGCGGTTTGCCCTTCGGGCATCTGAAGCTACCTAACGAACCTAACCTACCTACTTTATGTGTCTGTGCTTTGCACTGCACATACGGCCTCTTGCAATTATTTAAGACTACTTGCTACATAGACTTGCGTTTGAGTGAGACCACTTGGTAATTAGACCATTTGAAGACTTGATAATGTGTACTTGTTTAGACGAGTTGCTTTTTAGACCGCTTACTGCCGTAGACCGGTTGCGTTGACAACATGATACTACCCCGTCTCCGAGTAGACGATATTCATTTGTTTAGATATTTTCTTCTGGTTGTTAGAACGTTGACCACCATTACCCTCTGACTCCCATTAGTTTACCCGTTTCTCCCCTAACATTCATATGGAGCCCTCCGGATCACCATGAAATGATATCTCATACATCTTAAGACTGCGCCGAGCAAACGTCGAGCGTCCAGTGGCGCCCTCATTACTATTATTGTGTTTTCTAATTAACGAAAGAATTTCCTTGCAATCAGACGATACGTTTTTGTAGTGCAAGTAAAAACACAAATTATGGGATACGTAACAAACTTTAATAACAATTACCCTTTGAGTAGTCAGCTTAACGGGAAAAGGTGGCTACTTTTTTTTGTTAAGTTAATAACTCGAAGGTGAATTGTTATTAAACTATTATGATATACCCTATAAGTTGTGTTTTCATTTGAAGTAAAAAAACATTTCGTCTAATTTCAAGAAAATACTTTAGGTAATTAGAAAACACAATAAAAGTAATGAGGGCGTAACTGTACATCCGGCGTACGCTCGGCGCAGTCTTAATCGACATAAATATCTTGTAAAATGACACCAAAAAAAACAAATCACTTGATACTTACGCCAATCATATTAAGTACAACATGCCAATGAAATGTTGTCATTTCACTCGGAGATTTCATAGCAAACCACAACGTCACCATCACACTGCCTCCAATCAAAGTATACACCAGCGTGTTCTTACTCGCACTTATAGTGTCCCAGATGATGTCAGAGTGCAACCGCCAAGGCGGCCATACTGACTCATCTGTAGCCGGAGCAGGGTTAACTTCGTTTGGGACACCGTGTTCCGTTTCTATTTCATCTACAATTGGTGCTCTATCTCCCTCGTTCGCCATTTCAAACATACTTTTGCGTTGTCACAGTTGTTCTTGTAAATAACACTGTATCCTTTTAAACTCTGTTTGAAACTGCTGAAAGACCTTGTGTATTAGGAAGGTTCCCCACGCATCTTTTATCTTAAGATAACTTTCTCACGTCTCTATGATAACCGATAAGCATAATAATAACTGATAACGGTCACAGTCGTCATACAGTGACGAATGTTTTCAGTGCTATTGGTTAAATATTCAGCCCTGAGGGCCTCTATTCTTGGCTTAACACGTTCCCTGTCCGGCGGGCCCCAATGTGGGACCACGAAGATTATTTTCAGGAGTCCGTGCCCCCACTATGGGGCCACATCCCCATTCTAAATACACAAGGTGGACGTGTGACATTGTCAGATCGTTTTGTATGGGGACAGTGAACGTGTTAAACCATATCTTCAAAATGAAAAGATTATGATTGCGAGTGCGTTAGGCAATAGCCCCTGTGTCATGGTATTGTTTTAACTCGGCTCCCATTACCGCCACGTAAATAAAGCGGATGACTCGTGGTCACACCAGTTTGTCACCCCAGTGCTATTCGCTTTAGTCGGTTATTCGTCAGAAATAATTTTTATTCCGCAAAAGTAGGTAGGTTAGGTTCGTTAGGTATCTTTAGATGCCCGAAGGGCAAATCGCTCAGAAATAGGAGCCCTGCCATAGGCAGGGCTCCGTCGAAAGGCACTGGGGTGACAAACTGGGGTGACCACGAGTCTGCACCCGTAAATAAGAGCTATCAAAACGTTGACAATATGATACCAGGTTAAAGAGGATATGGCTTTTACCGCATAGAATCTCAACCATCATTATCGAATATGAAGAAAAATATCGATGCCTTAATTTATTAAGGGGCAGACTCGTTATTCGCTTTGGTCGGAAATTCGACAGAAATCATTCTTATTCCGCAAAAGTAGGTAGGTTAGGTTCGTTAGGTATCTTTAGATGCCCGAAGGGCAAATCGCTCAGAAGTAGGAGCCCTGCGTCAGGCAGGGCTCCGTCGAATAGTAGTGGTGTGACGACCTGGTGTGACCACGAGTCTGCACCCATTTATTACTTGTTACACTTTCACATGCAGCACATACAACGGACATGTCAGGTCAGGTTAAATAAATTTAAACCTATTTGTTTGGACACTTATTGCTTTTAAGTACCTACTCATTTATAGTTTAAACTGTAATAATTAAATGATAAAATAATAAAACAATAATTAATTTAATAAAATTCATTATATATTTGTTTAAGTGCTCTTTCCTATCTGTTTCTACAATTACATTTTATTAGGTACAATCGAAGTCATTAGTACATAGTACCCTGTCGCGGTAATGTACTCAACTGGTTCAATGAAATAATATAACTGCAACAAGGTACTAAAATGTACAGCTACTTCAGAGTTCGATCGTACCTTGTCGCAATAACATATTAAAATGAGATTGGTTTTAATTATGAATATTAATAGGTGCGACAAGGTACTTAATTGCTGGTTCTCTATATTTAGAACGCAGAGCTAGATCTGGCTACCTCGGGGCATACAATTTTAAGCCTAAGCAACTTATTCAAGTGACTCAAAAACAAAGCTATATACTATCAGCCCAACGAAAACCTGACCCATTATAGCACTGTGTCACATTGACGTTATAATTCAATTAGTCAGGTCAGAGTCCCATTGGGTTGATAGCACAAATATACATGCATTATTAAAAAAATACACAATATAAAACATAAGTATCAAAAAACACAATACATCGTAACAATAATAAAAAAAATAACAATATAAAAATTAAACTACAAGCCGTCTAGCAACATTGGTCAACAAATCTTGAGGGAAGAGATTCCGGATTTCGAATGATGTTTCAGGGGCCGGTTAGGTTAGGAAGAGTAAGACAGATAAAGTTGTCAGTTACCCATTGCCGAGAAAGCTTGAACGTTTACCGGCCCCCTAACGTATCTCGGACCGTTTCGTAGGCAGGCTCAGTTGTCGGACAAATCTAAAATAACATTGGTACTCCACCTGAAACCGATAACATTCTATAGGTACCTACTGTTTGCGCTAACACTACCACAAGTACAGTACTAGGCAGATAAGAAGTCAATCCTGAGTCAGGATTCCTGACACATTACACGACAGTGACGTTTCTGACTATGGACACTGTTGACAGCAGTAAAACAAAGTACATTATTGCTTAGGCGCGGAAAGTAAGGGATTTCCTGACGAGGTGGTTAGTAGGCCGAGCAATAGCGAGGCCTGCTCAAATACGAGTCAGGAAATCCTCGTTTCCGCCGAGGCAAATATAATGCTTTTCTCAAATAATGCGAGGAAATGATACAAATACATAATTATAAGTATTTTTAAAAACCTATGACTAATTCGGAGAGAATGTTTGTTTAAAAACTACGCGTATTAGTTAAGATCGCCGCTGGCCTACACTGCACCCACAAGTTGGGTGTGCGGGATTTTTTTCACGTTCCTTTCGATTTTGTATGCAATAGAGAGCACTTTTAATAAACAATATGGACATGGACGGAAAGTGTTTTCATATGGTTTTTTTACTCCTAGGAGTAAAATGAGGCACTTTCCGTCCTTGTGTTTGAATCGGAAAACCGTTCTTTCCGAGGATGTTTGAGAAAAACTTATTTGTTGCGTGAAAAGGAATAGTAATAACAGCATTGTTTGACTGCTGTCAACATGATCCATATTCAGAAACTTCATGGTTGTGCAATGTGTCAGGATTGACTTCTTGTCGGCCGGGCACTATAGTTTGGTGTCAAGCCTTGACAAAATGTAAATATTGATAGTGTTATTTTTATCATGGATTAAAATTAGTTAATATTTACGGACTTCTTCATTATGTCATTGTTAGAATAATAAAGTATCTAGACAATGCAAAAGATGCTGCATTAATAATATTTTTAACACGCCCCTTTTATTATTTTTCAGTACGTTAAACTCCATTTTATAATATGCAGTGAGTGGGTGTGAACAAGTTCGAAACTATTAGACATAATTCAGATAATAATGTAAAGAATTGTTTCAATGAGTTAAGTTTAAATTAAGATAAGACTTAATTCAAAGACTTTCAAAAGCGTCATACACGAGCAGAAATCGAACCAGCTGGCCTATTGCCTAACGCACTCGCAATCGCAATCGACTTCAAAGTGGAACATTTGTTTTCACTTTGTATGCTGACAAGCGTTCGACTTTCAATATGAAAACGATTGCGATGGCGAGTGCGTTAGGCAATAGGGTCTCAGGTCAAAGTAAGTCGTGTCTATGACGCCCTATTTAGGTACTCTTAAATGCATAATGATGTAGATTTACATCGTATATTTTAAAGTTCAATTTCAAACGTACATTTTAAGCAAATTTCAATCTTAGAATTTATGCAGTAAGATTTGTAGCTTTGTCAAAATTCAAATTTGGAAATGAACTTTAAAGACGCGTTCGATTTTCAAAACGCTATGCATTTAAGGGTTAAGGGATGACTAGTGTTAACGATCCACGACCCTTACCTAATTTTATGCACATGGATGCAAGGGAGCCCGTTGTTTCCCTTTTTTTTGCTTATTATTACTTTGTTGACAATTATTGGTAGTTATAATTTTTATATCGCTTGAATCGTAAACTTTTCAGAATTTCTTAAATATCTAACGGGTAGATAGGGCTAGGTTATGTTAGGTTTGATTCATAAAAATTCTGAAAACGTAACAGTTTCTTGTAAAAAACCGTTATGACTTGCGATAATTATGACTTAAAACAGGTTATGACTGAAAGTAATTATGGCAGACAATAAAGACCCAATGTCAATTTGTGTAGCGGGGCATGCCAACGCGGATCAAAAACTGTGAATGGGCAACAAAGTCTACTTCTACGCAACGCAACGACGACGAACGCAAATAACCGGTAAACCGGTTATTTTCAGATAAAAACGCGCAATAACCGGTTACCGGACGAAGATCAGTGCTTACCATAGTCACCATTATTGTCTCTCACCATTGTCCATTCTCGATACCAGATCCATATTGGAGTAGTTACCATATTTCAGTTGTTTCAATTCTTTATTCATTAAGGATTTCTTAAAATTCATCACATACTTTAAATTTCATTGTACGTAAGCCCCAAGACAAAGTGTAAAATAATCACTTCAATATTACCGCTTCACAAACGGGAATGACATCTCAACATTTTCGCACCAACAAGATAATATTCGGTTTTTTTCTATCACCAACCGGTTTTATGATTAACCAGCATAAATCTGTTCCATTTTATTCGCTTTTGACGCACACGCACATGTTCATTATTGGCTGGTACAACGTTAACAGGGTATATAAAATGCTGACTCCGATCAACATGAACTTCACCTCGTTTTGAGAGAAGAAGGTTGAATGCGTGTCCATCATGCCGGTGCAGTAGCTGCCGGTGCAGCACATGAGAGTCAGGATACCCAGCAGACGGTGCAGAAATTTGAGCAAACCGATTTCAGCACGTACCACGTAAAAGCAGAGGATGCCATATAGAATATTTACAATTAATAACAAGCATGCCACAGACGCTGGAAATTTAAGACCAATTAATGTGCAGTCAAGTGCAAAAATATAAATTGAAAGAATCCTCAATCGTCGTTCGCGGGAGCAAAAACGATTTGACAGTACTTAAAGATTATGACAAATAGGCAAGCCAATAACAGAAGTGACACTCGTATCGAGAAACGTTTATACCTTAAAATTAATCAATTTCCTTTGTAAAAAATTACTTCCGGACTTGACTTGATTAGTAAGTAGTACATATTTAAAAAAAAGATTAGCTACGCAATCCTAACGTCAACATTTTCATTCACCTCAGACATGCAAAAACTTCGTGCCAGATATGAAGACCTTCTTAGAGGCTTAGAATGAATAGACTGTTATATGATATGTGTTCTTTAATATATTTGTTTTTGCTCCCGCGATAACGGGTAGGTCCCATTTGTTCCATGGAACTACGAATTTTGTATTGATCATTACGTCACAACGTAAAACAAACGCGAAGTTCCATGGAACAAAAGGGACCTACCCGCGATAACGACGTTTGATTAGTTATAGGCTCGCAAACCTTGACGGTTTGAGCTTCACTATTAGGCGCTTAATTGTTCCAAAAGCACTTAAACTTATACCTAGTATTTGTACTTACACACAATTGCATGAGTGGTAAGTCTAACTTTTCCCGTGTAGACCGCACACGAGACTCCAGCTGCGAGGTAGAGCAATGTCACCATGTGCATTATCATATGCATTTGAGTTCTATCTCTTTCTCTCATTATAGTTGAGGGCCCGTTCAAAGGATTCATGATCATTATTGCTGAATGTACAAAATATTGCAACTGGAACGTCAAGTGAAATTGTTATGGGTGCTTTCTTACAGGACGCCAGCGATGGTCAACCAAAAACTGACAAAACCAACCATAGTTTGAAACCGAAAATAGTGGTTTTCCCTAGGTAGATTTAATAAAATGGTCGTAAATTATTTAGGTGGTTTAGATTACAGAAGTTGTAGCATCGATTTCGTCTATATATAGATGTTAAAAAGAACTGGAAATCTTTTGGGAAGACAACTAAATTATATAGGTCATACCTTAGAAGGTCATACTTACGGAATATGTACAAACTAAAATATGAAACGTCAATGCAAGACTTATTTTTGACAGAAGTAAATGGTAAAGTGTGGATATGTTCGTGACTCCCATGAGGTAGTGAGCCACGGGAAGAAAGGTGGCTTCGTTCACGGCCCGATTGTACTGTTTCTTGGGAGTGTCCACGAGAATAATCTTCACAGGCCCACAAAACTGATGGACTCCTTCTTTTATGAATGCCGAATCACCTGGTGGTTGATTATGCATTTTTATAGGAAATAATATATAGCTTATCCAAAATAAAACCAGAAAAATTTATCAAAAATCTGCTGACGTCTTGCTGACGTTTATTTTTAATTGAATAGGTGTTGAATATAGCAGAAGAATAATACGTCATGGTGAAACTTTAACTGAGACAGCAAAGAGAATAATTGTATTCACCAAAGAGAATTGCATCAACACTTTTTATTAAGAGCAGTCGCTTACTCTGGACAGCTCTAGATATTTTTACAAGCTTTTATTTAACTTGCAATATATGTATGTAAGAATCAAATTTTGCCAGTTAAATTTGACCCAATTCCCGGTTTTCGAAAATTTGCATACGCCTTTAGTTATGCTGATAATACAATAATATAGTACCATCGAGCTGATCTGGTGATGGAGACTCAGGGTGGTCATAGGAACTCCTAAATTACACACGGTAAAACATGGTGGTGGACTACATTTTTGCCCGACTGTACTATAGGCTTGTAGTTTAGGACACGAGTTTTGTGTCAGATTGTCTCATGGTATTTACATGCGTACTATACTTAATACCTACATACAAAATATAAAAACTTGGATGGAAGATAGCAAATACGGTATAGAAGCTTTAGGTCCACATCTCGTTAGGACTAGGTAGCAAATACGACCAGTTTGCTTTGCAACTACATCTCGATTTGACTAGATCGCTTTGTGCCTAGATCGTAATACGACCAGATCGCTTTGCGACTACATCTCTAAAAGTCCGAGTTGCAAAATGACTACTTCGTTTGCGTTACTAGGTAGGTTAGGTTCGTTAGGTAACTTCAAATGCCCGAAGGGAAAATAATCCAGGAATAGGAGCCCCGCCATGCGGGCTCCGTCAATATTGCTAAGACAGACATATGGTGAAAAAAACAATGTGGTCATTTAGCGACTCCGACTTTTTGAGATGCTGTCGTAAAGTGATCTGGTCGTATAGCGATCTAGGCAAAAAGCGATGTAGTCAGATCGAGATGTAGTCACAAAGCGATCTAGTCGTATCAGCTACTTAGCCATATCGAGATGTAGGCGGAAAGCTTCTATTCCGCAAATACTACCACCATCTAGTAGTACCTACTATATTTAAAAAAATACTGACTGCCGAGTTTCTTGCGGCGTTTCTTCTTAGCAGTGTCTCCTCTTGCGAAACGCTGGTAGATTCTTGACGTGTAAAAGTGCTCGTACGGCCTATTTACTGAATAAATGTCTTATATATATTTTTTTTACTTATAACAAAATACTCGTGTTCATCACCCTGATATTTTCCCATACTACGTATCGAACCCGGGACTGCGTCGACCACTATTTAGGTAAGCAGAGTCACTAGCACCTACGTTAACTGCGTCTTTAAATTACTGCTGTGGAAGGGAATCGCAAGTTCAAAATTCCTATAACAACTTGCACCGAACTCATACAATAATACGAGAACTCACTAATTAAGATGGCAGTTAACATTTAATTACCACCGAAATATCAGTCCGAGTGAAACGACCGGCAAAACCTTATTTTTAATGGTTCATTTCGGGATAAAGGCATAATCCTGTATGAGATGACTTCCCCGCAGGGATTCAAACATCCTCTGTCGAAGTTACTTGCCTACCACCATTACGTTTTATTACTGTAAAGGTACACGGCTTTGCTTTTGGCGGAACTATAAAAATAAATATATGAAATTGCCATATTAAGGGGACTTTTACTAATATAGATTTTGGGAACGAGCACCTGGGTGATCTGATTATGTTTGGGTACATTAAACCGTGACAGACAGGCGTGATATTGTTCTTCTATAATAAGAAATATAATATCACACCTGCGTGCCTAGTATGGTTGCGTCTATATCGCGTGTCAACTGTGGATAAAGCATTCGTCACTTTTTGACACGTGAACTTATTTACCTGTCAGAAGGTGACGGATGCCTTATCCAAAATTTGTCACGCGATAAACGCAGCCATTTAAGTCTACAGAGGCCATTTGCAACGTTAAAAGATGGCGGATGTGTAATTTGTTTTAGTTTTATTTTTTTGTGTATTTAGGTGTTCAAAGTTCTTTTCTGATAGTGATTTGTACTTTTTATGCCATTGTGTTGCACAGTGATTGAAAACTTGGACTTATTTCGCGTATCTGGCATCTTTCTTCTCGTTACAAGTGGACTCGAAGTGGTACATAGGTTAAAACTATCTTGACCTCTGTCCTACAAACTACCGAACAACGTTGCCCCCAATCTTCCCAGAGAAGATTGGATTGTATTTTATTGCTATATTGATTTATACTTATATAAACTTGACACTGGCGAAATCACTAATTCGTGGAAACGCCATAGCCCGGCGGTAGTAGCTGTTGAAGTCGCCGCGGGGCAAAAAAAAAAAAAAAAAAAGTCAGTTACAATAACTAGATAGTTGCAATTACAAGACTACACCTTACATTATCAATATTATCATATAGATAATGTAAGGCAGGTACGATTTAATTTCATAATACCCTGAAACCAATACATGTAGATCTCAGGACGACTTTTTGTCATATGTAATCATAATACCTAAACAGCGAAATGCCTGTTTGTTTTATCATAATACCAGATTCCTATTGTGACTTAAATTCGTAACACTTTTATCACAAAACGCCTGAAATTCTAAATTAATTAATCCCAATATGTGAACAAGTTGATTAACACTCATAACCGCTTTTTGAGACAGGCATTTTGGGTTTCAGACGTTTTGGATTTAAGTCGTTATTATAACATTCAGTCATATCAGTATTTAGGCACTTTGGAAGTCATACGTTTTGGATCAAACTCATTACATCTTTTACGACTACTTTGATAGGTCAATTGATGTGAGATTATCCTCGGTTATACATAAGTATATTTATTTAAAAAAGCAGTAGTTTAAGTATGTACAATTTAAAATAAGTACATAATAAAACTCAATTATAAACATATAAACATACATACATACATAAACTCACGCCTTTATTCCCAGAGTGGGGTAGGCAGAGCTACAGAATTACCAACAACTCTAAAAACTTGTTAATAATTCTGTAACCACATTTTGCACTTTTAGGCTAAGATTTTTACCAGTGTATTAGTGACAGCTTGCAAGCCCATCGCCTAACAGTACTACACAGCCTTTATTCCCTTAGCCGTCTCTTACGACATCCATATAAAAACAATTACAATTAGTACCAGAAAGCTATATAGAAATCGTTCAGTCAGAATATCGCATAGGCGATGTAGAAATAGACCCCGTAGCATCCAATACAGCGTTAAAAATATGGCTGCCATAAAACCATTCAGTACTTATTGATATCGCTATAGAATCAATTACAAAAACTGTATCGTAAAATACTAACCGAAGAAATTAATTCGACTGGCAATGCAATTACGTGCAGTCACGATATCTAGTGATTCATGTTGTTCATTACGACATAAATCAACGAGGGAGACGTGTGAATTTACATAGCATCTACAAGAATGTCTATAAACATGCAAATTATGAATGAGAAAATTGAGAAGTCTTCTTGATTGCCGGGCAATCAATGCTCGCGTGGCTGCTACTTGCAGCCAGCTCAGTGCATGGCTGATGAAGGCTACTGTACTGCCTTTATAAATAATGTAACATAACCTAAGCCTACCTATTTTGGTCTAATTAGAAAATGGTAAATATGCAACCAGGGAAAATTACGAATGGGAAATCGATCAAAATATAGGGTGGGCCAGAAATATTAGCATTTTTACTAGCTTTTACTCTTGCTAATTTGAAAATAACTGCCCCACCTATATATGAAATTAATTTACTTAACCAAATAAATGCAGGACAGGCAACTGCAATTCTCTGATACTACAACCATGATTCTTCGTACATATAAAGTAAAATAAAAGAGACTAGCTATAGCTGTAAGTTAAAACTAAAATATTGCAGTAAAAAAGTGCAGTTTTAGGAAATAAGTGGTTACTTATCACCCATACAAGCCAAGTACTAACTTTGCATACGCCAGTTTTGCAGGACCAATTTATGTTTGTCTTGCTGTCTCAGTTAACTTATCATATCACTAAAGGTTTATGAGAAAGCAAAACAATTCAAACTTCCTGCACAAAGTACGATGTCCGTTGATTATTCCATACATCTTAATTATAAGTACTCATACATACGCAGTTCCGCACCTGAGATTCACCGGCAACGACGGAGTTATCAGCGTTGGTAGTCAAAAATAACCTACATTTGATCAAAATTTACGATACTCTCCATATATCGGGTGTTTCCCGTTCGACTGATCAAAAGATCCAGTGAGATTTTTTTTCTCGTTCGCCATACTACTCTAACACCCAGCGGTTAAAAGGAAAAAATAAATTTCATCCCATCGGGCCGATTGACCAGTCGGCCGATCGGACGAACGGGAATCATTGTCGTTTAAATCCCAGCTTTTGTGTAAGTAAGTATAGCACTGAAATTATTCAATTGAATACATAGCAAGTAAAAAAAAAACTGAATTAAAAAAGCATTCCACAATCTATAAGTACTTTATTAAACACGGATTAGCTTACAACCAGGAAATACATCTTCTTAACGCTATTGCAGTTATAACTACGGTAGAATATACTACAAATGCTAGCAAAATATACTTGACTGATGGGTTGAAGTACATGTCAAATTTGGGCATGAATAGTCCTGAGATGAAACTGATTGAGGCTATAACCATGGTAGGCATTCCAAGTGAAACGTGAGGTATACTGAAGTATCGTGGAGTCAGCAGTGCGCCGGGCCCCGTTCCCAGGCAGAGCAGTGCCAATGATAATGTTACGATACCTGAAATAACATCTGGTTAATAAGCACTACATTATTTAACGTAAATTAAATATTGACGCAAAAAAACGACGACGACGAGGATGACGCAGCGTAGGTAAGCCTCCAACAAGGTGGACTGAAGACGTGGCTAAGGTTGTGGGTAACCGTTGTTGGATGCAAGCGGCATCGCAGATAAAGCGCAGAGAAATAAAAGAATTTAAACTGCAACATAATATTTAATTTCCTTCACGCAATGGAAGTTTTGTCAGATCCTGCCGTTTAGTAAATTTCAAGATTTTTGACATGGATGCATATTATGCATATAAATGCAGTAAACCTTATGTGTAAAAAGTCACTCCTTGTCTTTCATTTGATTTTCCTGAGCAGTGTTTACAGTAATATACCTCAGTACACAATGAAGTCATATTTAGACTCCACACTTTGCTCTCCAATGCATCGAGCTGCCGAAGCCGTCCGGCACAGACTGAGCGCGTTTGTGCCGATCGGCTCAAACGGGTTGTATAAGAAATCAAGTTGAGGCGTCCGCACTAGTAGTATACATAATTACTCAATGCCTACTTATACTTACTGCTAACACCATGAACTGATACTGT